>VZRQ01001494.1:147792-206251 GCA_013397975.1 Machaerirhynchus nigripectus
GGGGAGCGAGCATCGTCAGCTGGTGCGAGGAGCTCTCGCTCCCCCTCTGCGTAACAAGGCGTTTGATTTCTCTTAATACTCGCCTTTTTTTCTTTTTTTTTCTTTTTTTTTTAATCTTCCTTTCCTTTCCATGCACGACAGTTGGGGTGTTTGTCTAAAAAAAGAAAGAGTGGGTAATTATTGCTAAATTACGCAAGGCGTCAGGCCCCGCTGGGCTGAGCTGCCAGCGAGATGCAGCCGGGAGAGGGTCCTTTCCCACCTGTTGGGGCTGCTGTCCCGCAAAAAGAGCCAGGAGGGTGCGTGGGGAGGAGCTGTGGGACAGCTGGGGATCGCAGGTGGGCTGTGGGCTCCCAGCCTGTCGCTCTCTGCCTTCATGGCTTGCCAAACTGCACTCGGGCATTTCTTTACTCTGCCGCCATCCAACTGGCAAGCAGGAGTAACAGATTCCTTCCTGGTCAGCTTTGGGTGAGGGCTGCTCAGAACAAACTTTGTTAGACCTACACGAGGTGCCAATAATTGTCATCTAGTTACAGGCTGAGGTGCAGGAGCTGGTCCCCAGAGGGGCCTGGTCCTGCATCTCCCGGAGGTCTGGTAATACCGATGGCCAATCCAGCTCCTCTGGACCAGAGTGGGACCATCCCTGGTGCTGAGAGTTGACTCCCTCACTCCCGGGCCTGTCACAGCCTTCCCCACACGAGCACGGGCAAATCACTCCTCTGCTCTCCACCTGCAGCGTGCTGGTGCCGCCGCCTCGTTGGCTCAGGGCAGGGAGATTCCCGTTCCCCAGGCACACCCCGCAGCTGGGACCGGTCTCGGTGGCAATGGGGATGCCACAGGAGCACAAGCAGGCAGGAACAGCAGCACACCTGGGTGGCTTTTCAAGGCTCTCTCCCTTGCTGATTGCGGCAGTGATCACCTCGAGCGTGAGGTCTGAGCGGCCCCAAAGCCACAAGAGCCAGCTGCAGGCATCAGGGCTCTGAGATGGCATTTCCCTGGAGTGAAGCAGCTGCAGATTATGTTGCCTTTACTTCATGCAAAGAAGCCAGCTCTGGATGGCAGAGTTTACAGGAAGCACATGTCAAAAGAGTAAATAATGAATATCAAAGCAGCAGTGAAGGTGGAAAGAGCTCTTTAAGCTTCAAAGCAAGCCACTGGATTGTTCCAGAAGTTCTTCAGGGATCCAGATGAAGCTGAAGTTGGGAAAGGTGCAAGAATAGCTGCAGGGAAGATGTAGTTGTCAAGGATTCTGGTCATGAGCAGACCACAGAAGATCCAGGGGTTCATATATGTGCTCTCAGCTCCCCCTCAAGACGCAGGATGTGAAGTGGGGAAATTCACAGGACTGATTTCTTTTGACTACCCTGTTCTGCTGCCTGAGAACTGAGAGATCCGGGGAGGGCTGTGCTCGGAGCGGTGGAGATGGACTGGGAAAAGTTAGGGGATCACAGCATCCCCTCATGATGCTGTTTTGGGGACACCTTCCAGGCAGCTTTATGCACCAGGAGCTTCCAAGCAGCTCTCCTCTCTGGTCTTCTTCGTTTGCAGGGGTTTCATTTTGCGACTGGGGCTGCGTCTTTCCCTTGAACCAAGGATAAGATTGAAGCCTGTTGGTGGAGTTGGAGAGCAAGGGCACTGCTTTTCAAGCAAACACCTTATTTATCAGCAGCACAGGCTCGGCTGGGGAGAAACCCATTTCAAATTCGTGGTGAATGGTTCTGACTAGGAAAACCACCCTCAGTCCAAATGCTGAGAAGGACAAAATGTCCTGCACTTGTGTTTTGGGAGGAAGCAGGCCCTATTTTCCACTTTGAAGAGACATTTGTTTTGAGGTCTACTGTCGTGGGATTCGAAAGTTAAACAGGAGAGGCAATGTTTTATTCAAGATGTTGTTTATCCCTTCTGGTATTTCAGTTTAACTGGCAAACTAATAAAACCTATTATTTACAGAGTCCTCATGAGCCCAGGGCCTGGGGGCCAAGCTGCCACAGCAAATGAGGGTTTGGTTGTGCAGTCCTCACTGCAGGATTTAGCTCTGGGAGACAAGGAGACAATTCCAGCCCTGGCCCAAGGATCCCAAACCTTGCAAAGATGGCAGTGCTCTCAGAGGGATGAGCCTGGGCACACCTGCAGCCCTTTCCAAACCCCTCTGTGCTCTCTCAGAGCCCCTTCTTGGGGGGTGTGCTGCCTGCTCCTGCGCTGGGGGTGTGTTTGTGGCTCAGGATGGAGCAGGGGGGAAGGCAGGAGGCAAAGCTCTGCTGTCTCTTGCCCCTGCAAAGGGCTGGTCACTCCTCGCCTCAGGCAACGCCAAACACAAGGGGTGTCTCTCTCCAAGGAGACTGCTCTTCTTCCAGGCTGCATCAGAGGGAAAAGCGATACAAGTGGAGAAAAGTGTTATCCCAAGGTGTTCAGGAGCTCATTTCTGAGAAAGCTCAGGCTCTTGGCATTTGCACAATCTCCCTCAGACAGATATGTCTCTCTCAAGGGTAAAGGAGCTCCTGCAGCGGGACTGGAGGACCCCAGGCAGAGACAGATCCCACCGGGGCTCTGCAGGAACAGGTCAGGTTTGAGGGCACTGCTGGCAGGGCTGGGCACTCCAGGACAAGGAGCTGCCAGGGCATTCGCAGGCAGCAGTGCCAGGGCCATGCAGCAGACTGCTCTGAAGGGCTGCACGGAGGTGAACCTGCCTTCCCCTCCTCCCTCACTCTCCACGTCACAAGGCTGAGGACAGAGCACAGTTAGAGCCGCTGTCCTTGATGCTCTCTGTCCTCCTGGTAATGGACTGGTCCTCGAGCTGTCACCGAGCCAGAGCATCCCCTGGGAGCAGCGCAGCGTCTCAGGCCAAGCCCTCTCCCCGCGGCCAGGGCACAGGGCAGGGGCTGGTCACTCTCCTGCAGCAGCACCCACGAGGATGAGGACTCTGACAGACGGGGGTGAGAGTGGGGAAGGACAGCTGAGGAGAAGCGGGTTACAGGCTCCCTTTGCAAAACTTGGAGGATGAAAAGACCCCGCTTAAGGCTTGACCCTTTTCTCTGGCTTGGGGCATGTCCTGCACAGCAGAAACATTTGTTTACTCTACCAGGGCATTTGTTCAACATAACCCAGGTTTTGTCTCTTTCAGGCTCATCAGGCACAGCAGCAGATGCTGTATCTGGGCTCACATGACATCAATAACAGCTTCAGCTGGGCTCTGCCTCCCCACCTTTACGGACAGCAATGATAGATGAAGTAGACAGGGCACAGTTTAGTTTTTAGGTGCTGGAGTGAACTTGCAGCGCTGACAGATTAAAAAAATGTGTTTGGAGCCTGAACAAATGTGATGTGAATATTTTCCAAGGAGAGTGAAGGGTGTGGGAGGACAGCCCAGGCCGTAGCAGGAGCTGGTGCAAGCTGTCCCGGGGGTGACGAGAGCGTTGACGGGAGCGAGAACTTTACCTTCATCCTCTGCTGCTGCGTCAGGCCTGAAGGAGTCTCAACTTTCCTTCCATTGCAGGCAGTCCCTCTTCCAAATTTGTTTCGTAGTGGAAAGAGATCACCAAATGCTAGGTGATCTGATCCTGTGTGTCAGAAGAGTTCTTGCTGTCACCCTGGGGATGGGAAAGGTGCCATTTCCTGTGCTTTTACGGCTCTGCTTTTCTGAAATCCCTCCCCAGCCCAGGGCTGAACATGTTACATTTCTCCTAGGGACTGAGATGTAAAAAGAGAAGATGTACATGGTAAAGGTTGGGTAGGGGAAGAGAACTGGCAGCATTTGACAAAAAAAAGGGAAAAATCTCAGCAAATTGAGCACCAGGTGTTTCAATACTTTTTTCAAGTGGGCTTTGCAGCTATGCCATGTGATGTCCTGCGTCCAGCACAGGGCCATGAGCTGGTAGTGCAGACCCCAGAATAACTCCCAGCCTTATTTTAAATACTGTGCAACTGCTGACACAAACTTTGGGGACGTGCAGCTGCAGGAACAGGAGCAGCTGGTTCTCTTCGCTGCAGAAACGTGGCTGCTTCTGGGTGGAGGTACACAACTCCTTGTCAGCCCATGCCACAGCGGTTCAGGGAAGGGGAAAAGGAGCCAGGGAGGTCATGGATCCAACAAAAATTGCCACTGGGATGCACACTGCGTTTGGCACAGTGATTCCTGCCAGGGTTGCTCAACAGCTGGGAAGAACTGGGGACTCTCCAGAGGACAGGTTGGGATTCAGAGCAGAGCCAACACGTGGAAGGCAGTGCTGACCATCCAAACCCCGCGGCCGGCAGTGACTCTGCCTGGCCCTTCCCCTGCTGCAGCCCTGAGGGCACAGCTGGGGCCACATCAGCACCCGCTGGCCCCGCAGGATTTAAGAAAAGGAGAGAGGGAAGCACACTTGCCTTTTATTGCTGATACCCGCATGCATTTCTGCCCGGGGGCATGGGGATTATCAATGCCTCCTCTCTACACTGGCTCGGGGATGTTTATACTCCGGTAAATAATGGGAACTGCTCATCTGTGTCCGAGTGCGGATGTTCAATTACAACCCTCTCCCGCCGCTGATCCGAGCCCTGCTCTCCGCTCTCCCCTCGCCCCGGCTCTGCCTGGCAGTTTGACATGTTGTCAGCCCGCGGAGAGTGCAGGACCCTTGACAAGCGGAGAAAACAAGGGAAGGAGCTTTCCTCCCCGAGCTGAGGCACAGCACAGTCCCTCCTGTTGCAGGTGCTGCCTGATCTGGGGTCCCAGGAGCTGTTTTGGTGCTGTCTGTGACGGGACTGACTCTGAAGCTCTGTGACAGATGCCTGCAGCAAGCCCAGATTTTCACGCCTCTTTCCTTCTCGGGAGCTGTTAGACATCTTCAAGGCCTCTTTAATTTCCTCCCTCATGAAGCTCCTGTGCAAAAGAAGGAAATGCCCTTCTCTCTCAAGTGCCTGAACTGGAGGGGCACGTTTTGGAGGGGCTGGGTTTTGTTGTTTGTTAGGGGGGCAGCGCTCGGGACTGTGGTGCTGTGGCCCTGGCTGCCACCCCAACAGGGCTGCAGCAGCAAGAGCTGAACCCCACAGCAGCCCTGAGAGCCCCCCACGCTCCTGCAATCAGGGTGTTGTCCCACTCCCACCCTGAGTCCGTGGCAGAGCCGAGCTGCTCCCCAGCCCAGACCCCACCCAGCAGCTCCCCACTGCTGGCAGTGCCACCTGCAGCCTTTTCCCCCCACGCCACGTCCCTGGTGCTCCTCAGCCCGCTCTCGAGGAGTTCATGGAGAAATGCCAGCCCTGCTCTGCTCCTCGGCTCTAGGATCCCCTGTGAAACACTGACCTAGATCAACCCAGTGCTGCACAGGGCCGTGCTGCTGCGGCTGCTGGGCACGGCGAGCCTCACCCAGGTACCCCCGCTCGGGGATTTTGCTTTCACACCTCCCCGTGTGGAAATCCAGACCCCATCCTCCAACAGTCCAGCACCCACCTTCCCTGTTCCCTCTGGTTTTCCCCCCTCCATCCCAGCCCCTCTGCCGAAAGCCATCAGCAGCAGCTGAAGTGCAGAGGAGCAGACACTGCGAGCTGCCCTGCGGCTCCTGCGCTCCCAGAGCCAGCGGAGCAGAAAGGCCTGCACGTGGAGTGCCTCTCCAAGAGAGGGATGCTGGCACTGGGATCTGGCAATTGCCAGCACGTCAGGGAAGGAGAGATCGTCTCCTAATACTTTCTAAGCTCCAATCTTAATCTTGTTCATTGCTGTTAAGTCTCAGAGAAATCGGGCCGATGCGTTGAAAGGAGGCAAAATAAAAAGATTCAAGAGGAGGCTGAAGTCTCTTCAGAAAACTGAAGAGAAATAATCTTCAAAGGTTCCCACGAGCCTGTGCTCCCTAGCCTGGAAAAGCAGAACAGATAAACACTGAGCCTTGCTGGAGCTGTTTTTCAGTCTGGTATTTTCTAGGAGGAGACAGAAGTGTTAAGGCTGGAATATCAGAGAGCAGTTATGGGATCTCAGCACACAGGGCTTGACCCCTTCCCTTGGGCCCCATCCCCGAGGTCTCTGCTGCCTGGCAGGCTCAGGTCCCCAAGGCAGAGCCTGGATCCCATTTCCCCATGGGGGTGAGGGCCAGGCAGAGCAGCAGCACAGGAGGGGCGATGCAGCCAGGTGGGAACACCTGCAAAGAAACGACCTCTGCTGGGGGGATGGAAGGAGTTGCCATGGCTGATTGTCCATGCCTAGGTCCAGGGAGGGTGCTTGCTGCCCATCCTCGGGCCAGAGAGCCAGGGCAGCACAGCACCTTGCTCCCACCAGCCCTTCACATCCCATTGCCTTGCAGCGTCCCTGAAGTCCCATGCCAGCACCCTCCCATCCCCAAACAAGGGACATCCATGGAGGGGTCTCCCCTCTTCTTGTGTCTTCCCCTAAGGCCTGGGAGGTTCCTGCAGTGGGAGCTGCTTTCAGACTCCACACTTGTCACTGCTGGCCGAGCAGATGCTGCTGAGTCCCTTCCTCCAAACTCGCTTTAGCCCCCCTGACAGCCCAGGGTGACACATGCTGCCGTTCAGAAAGGCCCTGCTGTGAAAGGAGCTGCCTTTTCACCTCACAAAACATGCTGGTGTTTGGAGGAGACCAAGGATCATCCATGGCACCCTCCAAATACCCCCCAAGTGCAGAAAACGGGGCACACACCCCTGTCCCACACACTGCAGAGGGACGGGCCCAGCCCCTGGGGTTTGCACCGCAGAGATGGAGATGAGCTGAGCCAGATCCTGTCTGTGCAGGCAGGGTGGGGTCTAAAGAAGGTCCTGCAGGCTGGGGGAGAGTTTATCTGCAGGCTCCTGGCCAGAGCCTGTGTCAGGGAGGCAGAGCGCTGACTCCCCAGGCAGCTCTGCCAGCTCCAGCCTTTGCAGCAAATTTTGCCTTTGTCATTGCCCATGTGCTCGGTGGACAGGGGACTCCTGTCTTCTAGGAGGCTGCTCGGAAATGCCTTTCAACTGCAGTGAAATTCCCCCTCCTCTCACCCCAAACCCCCCCCCCCCCCAAAAAAAAAAATAAAGAGTAAGCCACAGTTACACCCACGCAGCTCTCCACACTGCTTCACCCCCTCTCGGAAAGGCACCCGCACCTACGGAGTGGATATGTTGATTAAAGGTCCCCCAAAATGAATAGATCAAGAGAAATCTTCCATACCCCTGCAGCAAGGGTGAAGTGCTTTTTAATTAAGGACAAAGACATGCAAATGTCCTGAATCATCACAAGCAAATAGCAAAATAGCACCTGTCAGAATATTAAAAAACAAGCACTCAGCATTCCCTTGTGATCAGCTTGAAGGAGGCCTTGAGTTTAAAAAAAAAAAAAAATTCCACTGAGAGTTGAAAGACGTAATAGACTGGGAGTGAGCAAAGAATATGGCTCAAAAAACCCCAAATGGGGATGACTTGATGGTGATTTTGGCTGGTGAATATGTTAGGGTGGCTGACAGGAGGGCCTGGACCATCTCTAGCCCCAGTACAGCCTGTGCCGGACCCACTGGGAGGCTGGGATGGGTGACACAGGGCACTGCTGTCCTGTCCATCATCAGCCAAGCCTTTCTTCTCCCAGGTGCCAGGCCCCTGCCACCACCCCACAAAATCTGTAATTACGAGCGCTCAAATAACCCCGGTCAGCTGGGAAAACACAGCTTAATGCGTCGTGAAGTGTTCGCTGGAGGAGCAGCCTCAGGGTCTGCTCCACCGAGATCCCCTCGCCCCTGTCAGACCTGCCCGGGCTGAAGGAGGGGGATTTCAGCCTCTGTGGGTAATGAAGGTGACAGGCTGCTGCATCCCAGAGCCCTGTGACAGCACCCCCCGAGCCGCTCTCCTCGTGTGCGCTGGGTCGTGTGGCAGCCCAGGAACGTGCGGGAAGAGCCCTGGATGTGCCCAGAGCCTTTATTGTTAGGATTGATCACAGGGGAAACCGGCTGGAACGGGTGCCTGAGTGCCAGGGCTGCTGGGGAGAGCAGGCAGGTGCTCCCAGGCTGATCAGGGCAGGAAATTACTTCCCTAGAACAGGGTTAAACAGGGAGGTTTTGAGGGATTCTTCTGCGTTGTGGGCGTTTTTATCGCCGTGGCTGCTGGCTTTTCCCTAACCCCCCGTTGTGTGTTCGGGTTAAAAACCCAGCTGTGGGAGGACGTGGTGCTGTGAGGAGCACCCCACACCAGCAGCCTCCCCTCTGGCCTCCAGCTGCTCGGCCGCACCCCGGAGCAGCAGCCTTGAGCACCCCTTGGCTCGGTGACACAGCTGAGGCCACCGCTGTCCCCAGGGCTGTCCCAGAGCCAGGAGGGAGGAGGAGTGGGAGAGGCAGTGAAAGGAGCGAGTGTTGGGAAGGACAGCGGGAGCCAGCACAGCCCAGCAGCAGCGACAAAGGGGCTGTGAAGGGAAGGCAGAGCGAAAGGGAAATGCCTGGAATAATAAGTGACGGACGGATGCCTTTGAAGGGGACTCGGATATCTCGGGTCTCCCGCCTGACCTACTTAAAGCTGCCGTAATCTGATGAAGGAGCAACCTCCAGCTCTAAATTTAAACTTGGCTCCTCTTGCTTTGAGTTCCTTCCCTCTGCCACCCAGGGGTGGGGCTGTGGTTGGCGGCTGGAGGCGCGGTGGGAGCTCCACGGGGCTCTGCAGAAGGGCCTGGGCACCTTTTCTGGTGAGAAGAAGCCGCCAGGCACCAGCACAGAGCCCAGAGGGATGGCATTGCGGTGGCACTGGCACCGCGTTGGCACTGGCATCGCGTGTCTTTCCAGGCTATGAACAGCAGCAGAACTGCCCGTGGGGAGTGGCAGGAGGCACAACCGAAAAAAAAACCCCAAAAAACCCTGCACATCAGGACCCAGAAGTCAGGGGACCTTCATTTGCTCCGTGATTTGCGAGCAAAGATTTTTCATTTCAAATGAACCGCAGATCTGCTGCACAACAGGGTCCCGAGGCAGCCAATTAATTGGCAAATATAGGCAGAATTTGGCAATTAGTTTAAACAAGAAGAAAAACAAACAAAACCACAGTCCGAGCAAAACCAGCTGCAATCGAAGCACTTTATTTCAACCTGTTTTGAAATAAAATGTTTTGCTTAAGAATGCCAAAATGTTTCATCGATCCCTGTTCTAAATTAAACGTTTCAAGTTCTTCCACTTCAGCACACCATTGTTCACTTAAAACCTAACTTTCTTTAAATAAAAGAATAGAAAAAGAACCACTGTTTTGGTTTGAACAACATACTGAAATGACAAGATGAATTTTTTTCATTTTTCCTCTTTCACTGGAAAGCCATATTAAAAAAAAAAAAAAACCAAAAGAAAACCACCAAAAATTTAATTCAATATGAGCCAAATTTAATCCGTTCCTCACTTTGCTCCACAGCAATTTTCCTATCTGCAGTGTGTACTGCAGGATACACCTGGGGCTTCTGTGGCTTCCAGGTCTTCCCACTGCCATGTGGGGAGAAAGGTGGGATTGGTGGGAATTCCCAGCAGATCAGAGCAAGATTCAATCTCGTTTCATCAAGGGCTTTCTTCAAGCCCTTGCAGCTCCCTAAGGACAGAAAATTTCCAGCTCATAGACTCTGGGACTGAATTAGCTGTTTAGGAACCTTCATATGCTTCATTCAACTTCCTTGCTAAATGGCAAAAATGTATGTGGGACTAGGAAAGAAAAACAATTAAATTTAAAAAGAACTCATTACAGAAAGCCAGCGAGTCTCTCAGTACCCCCATCAGAAGCAGATGAGTTTTCTCCCTTTGTGGAGATTGGCCCCGTTAATTTTCTTGGCAGGATCTCCCATGTTAAAGGCACAAGGCAAATGTTTACTTTGACTGCTCAACAGAGTTTGTGAACCCTGGGCAGGCTAAAAAATAAAAAGAGAGAGAGAGAGAAAAAAAAAAAATTGTCTTAATCTGAAATGCTCTACACGTTAATTTTTGCAAAGCTCAGATTTAGGGTCAAATTCAAACTGACAGAGCCTCCTTGAAGTGGGAGGAGGGGCGGGAGATAACATCGGGTGAAGAGAAGAGAAAGATGAGCCAGGCAAAGTGGATTTTTAATTTTTTTTTCCTTTTTTTTTTTTAACTTGCAGGGAGATACTAAGCCCAATAATCAGACAAGAAAGGCAGCGAGCAGCTATCAAAGCAGCAGCCGTTTTAAGAGCTGTGCTCATCTGAAAGCGACTCTTAGTTCCCGTGAAAACTGCCGCCTTAACAGCTGTCCCAATTAGAGCCAGCCGGAAATTTCCCAATAAACCCACGGTTTTGTCAGGGAATAATTCGCTGAGTCTGAAATGCTCCGAGTTGGCTGAACTTTTGTTGAACGGGAAGAGCAGGGCTCCAACTGGGTCCGGTGCTCAGCTGCCAGGTTTGTGCTCCGAGCGGCAGCGCTGACGGAAAAGTCAATTTTGCTGAGCAGCTGCAGGCACCAGGAAGCGCCTGGTTGCCATAATTTATGTTTGGGATTTGGTTGGAGTCGGGAGAAGGGGGGGGGTAAAAAAAAAAAACAAGAGATAAAAAGGCAACTGAGTTCCTTCTAAATCTGAGCTCAAGCCAGCCGAGTTCGCTCATGCCACGATCCCATCTGCCTGACCCGTTTTAGGATCCTGGCGGCTGGATCTGCGAGGGAGAAAACGAATCAGCCCCAGAGGGCTGCGGAGAGGCCAGTGCTGGAAGCAGCAGCACTCGTGACATCCCTCTGCCCAGGGACACGGCTCGTGGCTGTGCCCATGGCTGTGTGGCAGCGAGGGCACTGGGTCTCCTGGGGTCCCTCCTTCCCTCACAGAGCATCCTGATGCCGCCTTCCTTCTCGTGGCTTTAGCTTGGTTTTATTTTTCCATTCTGGCAAAAGCAGGAGCTGCAGTTCCTTGGGTTTTTTTCAAAGCTACGTCTTTGGAAACTGATGTGTTGCCACTGGATGCATCATCAGATTTAGTTTTTTTTTCAGCTGTTTCACTGCATCAGAAACTTATTAGAAGGAGGCAAAAAGTCAACAAGACTTAATCAAGCAGAGTCTGTGCAACACTTCTCATGGAGAGATTTTAGCTACCCATATTTAAATTACATTAAAAAAGCAAAAATTACCAGGCGGGACAACGAGCCAGGCTGCCCACAACCACCTTCCAAGGGGCTGTGGAGATCCAAGGCAGCTGCCAAGGCCAGAAAAGTCCCTGAATCAACCTGGAGCTGTGTTTGCAGGAGGGGAAAAAAAAGGCTGTTAATGCTCTGTGTGACTCCTGACCAGCAGGGAAAAGCCTTTCTGTGAGTGGTGATGATTAATTACTAATGATAATTAACCTACGACAACAGTGGCGCTCAGAAACTGGAGCAAAGGCACACATCCCATCGTGTGCAGCTCTGAATGAAAACAGAGCCTCTGCCCCAGAGGGATTTCTTTTTAAAAATGCCTAGAAATGCTGAGTGACATAACTGGAGCTTTTCCTCATCCGAACGCTCCCCAGGGCAGGCGCAGAGCCCTGTGCAGGTACCACTCTCCCTTCCCATGCTGCTGCCTGTGGCCCATGGAGGGGCTCTGCTGCTCCTCCAGGCACCTCCGAGGGCATTCTTGGGGTTTCCTGTGCTCCAAGCCTGCCCAAAACCAGCTGCTCCACGCCCAGTCCCACCTGGAGTCCATCCCTCCCTGGCCCCATCGCCCTGCAGAAGCAACACCAACGCTGCCCATCTTCGACAGAGAAGCAGGGACATGGAGCTGGAGCTTGAAATCAGCCCTCTCTGGGTCCCTGAAGTGATGCTAAGGGCCCTCTAAAGCTAGGGGAGGTAAAAAAAAAAAGCATCTGCCACATTCTTCATTTCATCTCGCAAGCTGTGAGATCCCACCCCTCTCACTGCCTATCCCTGCTGACAGCCGTGCTTCCTACAGAGCAAATGGGCTTGGAACTCTGTGATCAAAGTCATTTGCATTGACTTCCATGGCCTGGTTTCCCTGCCTGGATTCCTGTCCCTGTAGCTGCTCTGCCCCTCTGAAGCAGGAGCACCAGTTTCTCGCCTCTTTGGGGTTCTGCTGCACCCCTGTTCCCTCGCCCGACGAAGGAAGCCAGCTGTGGGTGCGGGCTGGGCAGCACCTGCGCTCAGTGCTGTGCTTTGTCCCAGCCTCGTGGCAAAGGGGGACGTTCCCCCCCACGATTTCCCAGCCGGTTTCCCCTCTCTGCTCCCTCCCAGGTGACACTGGCAGCTCAGCCATCCCCGGGCTGCTTCCCACCACACGGGACTCGCTCTGCTCGTGCCCCCTTGGAGCGAGCCAGGCAAAGAGCTCAGCCCCCACTGGGCTGTGCCACGGGGCCAGTTGCCCCCATGAGCGGCAGGTGGTGTCCCCAGCCCGCTCAGTCCCCACAGAAGAGCCCTCTGTCCTGCTCACAAAAGGACTGGAGCAGCATCTTGCACTCTGGGAGGAAAGGAGGTCTCCATGGCAGCTCGGAGCAGCGCTAGCACGACAGGAAGATTGTGCAAGAAACTTGATTTTTTTTTTTCCCCCTCACAGAAAATGCTTCTATTTTTGACAAAAGGCCTTTTTGAGGTACGAAACCTCTTATGAAACTTCTCCCACATCAGTGCTTTACATAAACTATTTTGCTGTAGTTGTGTTATTCATTGCACGCATTTCACACCAGCGTGAACCAGTTTTTCCTCTGGGGAGCGGAAAGCAGAGCCTGGCTGTGGGTCAGGGCACCCTGGGAGCCACATCCCCGGCAGGTCCCCTCATCCAAGCTGTGCCCATCGCAAACAGCACCTCGAACAACATTCCAAACAAGTCAGACGAAGGTAAAAAAAGGGTCTCCCAGCAGGAACAGCAACTCCAGCCATGCAGGAGCGGAGTTTTACTGGGCCAGGAGCATCCCACAGGTGCACCCCGAGTCAGCCTCTGCCGAGGTGAATGGCACTGACACGGTCCCACAGAGCCCGTGGCCTCACAAGGATTTACAGCAGGAAGAGTCCATTCACTGCACTGGTCTCACGGATGGTTATTTTTTTCCCCTCTGAGCCTGAGATGTCAGGGCTGATAGCAGATAGTTTGTTTCACAGCGAAAGTACAGTGATAGGTCAGGGGAACAAGTGAAAATGCCACCTTTGAGGGGAATTAGATCATTAAAATGTCACAGTAGTATCTTGGGAAGCCAACTGGAGATTCCAGCTACAGTTTCTTGCTCCCTCTACTAGGAAAAATAAATAACACCTGCCAAGAGAGAGCAGGCCTTGGTTTTACAGAGCTTACTATTTTTTGTGTCACCATTTTTTCACACCGCTCTGCCAGCGAGAAAGTAACGATCTCATTTCACATTGACACCGAGTCTGACTTTGGGGAAGTAAAAGCTCCTCTCCAAACCTGAGCTAAAGAATAAACAGAGTGCCCTGGGAACAGCAGCATAGAAGGGAAACCTATGGACCACTCAGCCACCCAGCACATCTAATAAACATTAAATTAATGACAGTGACTTGACTCTGTGGGTTTTTCTGTTGCCCCCACCACGCTGCTATTTCTTGCCGTCCAGGTGCCCTAGAGATTTTCAGCCTCTCATCCAGTTGTGAGAAGCAGCATTTTCTACTGGGAAATGTCGTGGTCCGGGGCTGTTTTCAGCTCTGAGCTCTCTTGATTGGAGCCTGCGGGGGATTTCTCAGCGCTCAGCTCCCCAGCCGTGCAAGGGAAGGAGTAATCCTTATCTCCAGCGTGTGCCCTTAGCACCAAGGAGCTCTGCACTGCTCTCATCAGCCATTGTCCTCCTCGGCAGTCTCCTTCCCGAGTACATAAGGCAGGAGATCTGCACAGTACCAGCACATTTCAGAGGAGGCCACAGTAGGCAAAGCCAGGATCTTGCTGGGCCTCCTTTCCCATCTTCCCAGAGGAGATGCTGAGGAAAGGGGCAGTTCCTCCCTTTCCGGAACCCTCCACGATCCAGTCAGCTCTCACGAGTTACCCTTCTCCTCCTGTCTGTTTGCTTCCCAGGCTCTCACTCCCCACCTCTCCCACAGCAGGGGCTGGGATTTGCTTCCCACGGCAGCTCAGGATGGAGAAGTGGAGCCAAAAAAGCCTTTGCTGCCAGGTTCCCTCATCTGGGCAGCCAGCCACAGGACAGCTGATGGCAGCAGCCACCGCCACCCCTGCATTTCTCTCCTTCCTCTCCTGAGGACCTGCTGCAGCGCCAGCCAAACCTCGCCAGGACCCAGAGCCCTGCAGCCCTTGCAGGAGCGACCCCTCAGCCCTGCCCCTGCGCTGTGCCTCAGTGCCTAATTGTTCTAATAGTTTTCCAGCCCTTAATTTATCTCCTGCCGCCATCCAGGCCTTTGTTCCACGGGAATAGAGCAGAGCAAGGACAGCGAGGGGAGCTGGCACCAAGGGGCAGGTGACAGCTCCCCTCTGCGGAAAATCACAGCTACGTGGGTGTTTGTCAACACCAAGCTGGTCCAGGAGAGATAATAACCACAAATGCCCAGGGCTGGGGTGCACAGGGTGAGGAGGGAGCAGCTATTGTGGCTGCCTGAATGGTTTGGCTGCTGGCAGAGCAAAAGCCTTTTGTCCACTGATTTTTTTCCTTCCTTGCACGTTTGCTTTACTGGTTACCTTTTGTGCTTTCCTCTCTCTCTCCAACATCAAATTACTGTGTTTGGAGGATATTTCCAGTACTTCAGGCAAGGCCAGGAAAGTGCAGTCCCAAGCAAGGGTTTTGCTGATCTGAGCCCCCACTTCTAAAGGGGACGTGAACCCTGCTCTGGGGTCTGACTGGGTTTGTTGAACTCTCCCTGTTGAATTTTTGGCCCTTGGCCCAATACTTTTGATGAGCCATTTTCAGCCTGTGGGGCACAAATTAACCACGGGGTTCACGTGCCTCCAAAGTGATCTCTGTGCCACAGAGTGAGCCAGCCAAGCCCCAGCCAGACCTTTTCTGTCTTGGATCGGGTGATGGGATGATTTTTTAATCAGAAGAATCGCAGATGGCAAATGAACAAAAAGCCTCCAAAAAACCCCCAAAATTAATATTTATTTATGCTAAAATTCACTGTCCCTTTTGTTTACAACATATTCATGTATCAGGAGGGTTTTGATTGTTTTGATTTTCCCTGTCCAGCTCTAGCCTTGAGCACAGGAAATAGGCTGGGAAGATTTGGAGTCATGCCACACAAGCAGCTTCGAGGCACGGAGACACCTGAGAACCAGAATGTGTCCACAACTGGGGCTTTGATTCTCTAATCCTCCCGGTGCTCACATGCAGGGGAGAGAGGGATTGTTTAACTTTGAAACTCCAAAATGGCCTTGGTGCCCACAAAGGTTTTTAGAGAGAGCTTGCAGCACGGCAGGAGCCAGGGATTAAGCTCTAAATCCATGTTTTGTCCCTGAAAAGCTGTGCTGATCACTAATAAAGTGAACTCTGCTCTCAAGAAATATTTATCTACATCTTCAGAACCCCCTGCACGGGAGCTGGGCATGACTGGCGGGCAGCAGTCGGGAGCAGGACAATGGAAGTCCTTCAGCTTGGGCTTGGAGAGCCTCTGCTGAGCAGAGCAAGGGCAAAGAGAGGGGAGAAGAGTCTCATCAGAACCATGACAGCATCACCAGCAGCCCCAGCAGAGCAGGGGAGCTGGGCCAGGGCAGGGGGAGGCTGAGGGACAGCACCTCCAGGCACTGCCACTGCCCCCACAGAGCTCTCCTCTGTCCCCCGGCTACACAAACCTCGTTCTGTCGTGTAACAATT
The DNA here is from genome assembly GCA_013397975.1 of Machaerirhynchus nigripectus. Taxonomy (NCBI): domain Eukaryota; kingdom Metazoa; phylum Chordata; class Aves; order Passeriformes; family Dicruridae; genus Machaerirhynchus; species Machaerirhynchus nigripectus. The sequence continues at coordinate 163,436 of VZRQ01001494.1, forward strand.
CCCTTCCAGCAGGCTCCTACAGGACACAGAGCTTCCCAAACCCGGCTCTGATCTCCTGTAGCTCTTTCCAGGAGGTGAGGAAGCCCTCGGGTGCAACAGGCTGTGACTCTGCAGCCTGTCAGACCTGGAGAGAGGCGAGCTCTCCCCAGAGGGAGGGCTACAGGCAGCTCTTGCAGTGGGAATTTTGGCTGGGATGCCACTGTGCAGAGCCCTTGGCTCCCCCAGCCCCCATGACTGAGATATTTAAGACCACCTGGTCTAGTGGAAGGTGTCCCTGCCCACGGGGGTTGAAATTAGATGATCTTTCAGGCCCCTTCCAACCATTCTGTGATTCTATAAAATAGAAAATTCGAGTGTACAATTGTGTGAGGCAGGCACAGGGTGGACAGAGACCAAGGGTTTAACTCCTAATGTAAACATGCAAGGAGACATCAGATGGAAGGGAAAACCACAGCCCCCAGACCTAAATAAAGTGGGGTTTTTTAGTATTACAATTAACTCCTCTACTGCAAGAAACTCCTTTCTGTGGTCACAGGTACGAGTTCAAGGAGCAGCTGGGCCAGATTGTAGAAAACCCATCAAGAGTTATTACAATCAGATATTTTCAGTTCAAAGGGACCAAGAATGATCCCTTAGCCCAACTCCATGACCAAAAGGGAAAATAAAATTTTTAAGGGCATTGTCCAAACACCTCTCAAACACTGGCAGGCTCGGGGCACCCACCAGCTCTCCAGGAAGGCTGTCCCAGTGTTTGGCCACTCTCTCTATAGAGAAATGCATCCTAATGTCCAGTCTGAACCTCCCCTAGAAGAGCTTTGAACCACATCCCCTCACCGAGTACCAGGGGAGAGGAGCTCAACTCCTCCCTCTCTGCCTCCCCTCCTCGGGAGGCTGCAGAGAGCAGAGAGGAGCCCCCTCAGCCTCCCTCACGGGAGGGGAACATCACTGAACACCAGGACGTGGCTCCTACAGGCAAATCCCTGCACCACAGATCGCTGGGGGCTGGGAGAGGACTCTGGTGAGGATCTGGGATGCACGAGAGTGACAGGGAGCCTGAGATCACAGGAAGCACCTGCTGCTCGAGTGCCATCAGAAATCAGGCACTCTTCAGATAAGGCTTTGGGCTCTCCCAGCTCAGCAGCTCTGCTCTGCCTGCAGACTGGGAGCCCAGCAAACGCTTGCACTGACTTTGGGTTAATTTCAGGAATACCTGCCTTTCCTCCTTTGCGCAGCAGGACAGTGTGTTTTCAGCAAATGACTTATTTCCTTCAAATAAATGCAATTTCCAGGCACCTAAAGTGGTGCAAAAACTCAGCTCAAATTCCCTGAATAGCTTCTGCCACCAAAGGAAGCAACAACTGCTCTGGAGGTTTGAGCAAATCACATGGAGAAGGGTTGGAGTCATGCAAAAACCCTCCTTTCTCGCAGTTTCCAAAATGTTCCTATTTCAGGCACTTCCTCTGCGCCAGGGACAGGCTCCTCGTGAGCCCAAGAAGCACAGACCCAGTTTGCTGCTCTCCCCTGGGGTTGCAGCCCCCGCCTCGAGCTCCCTTCTCACCACCACACTCCATCCTGCTGGGGGAACCTCCCTCACCCTGCCAGGGCTGGTGCCATTCCCAGGAAGGGCTCTGAACACCCGTGGGGGCTGGAGCAGGATCCTGAACCAGCCGAGAACAATTCCAGCTCTGCACCAGCAGCAAGCCTCTCCAGGCCCTAGAAACCCCTCTCCTCCAGCCATTTTGTAGCGGGTTCAGTTTGAAACCGGGCAGAAACACTGTTTTAGTGTAGTCGGTTGGTTTGCATTTTTTACCTTTTGTGAGATAAGGATTAGGAGGAACGCAAAGCAGGCTCCAAACTTAAAGAATATAAAGAAGTTCATTAACTAAACTAAAAGAAAAAATATTAATAAGAGTCAAAATACACCTTCAGAACACTTCTTTTACCCCATCCTCCCCCCTCTTCCCAGTTACAACATAAAGGCACAAACTTGAGATTATTTCAGTCAGTTTACCAACTCTGTAATAGTCTTTCACCAGTTCACTTAGGGAGAGGAGTCTCTTTTGCCCATGCTATGGGGCCTCTCCACAAGAAGGAGTCTTTTCGTGGCTTCCACGTCACAGCACAAGCAGCCGCCCGGGGTGGTTTTCTGCTGGCATGTGAAAGTCCCTTCCCTCGGCTCACAGCTTTCCCCACGGCTGTTTTCAAGGGTTCAGTCTTAGCTAATGGGGTACTATTTTAAGGATGAGCAGTTTAAGAGCAAAGGTTCTTGTCTTGCCCCGGAGAAGGCAGGGGGGCATCACGGCCCTCACTTAGGGAGCCACAGGCCTGGACCCAGCCCCTGCCAGGGCTGAGTGGCCAGGCCTGGTCAGGCCCAGCCCAGCCTGCCAGCCAGAGCCCTGTTACCAGCCCAAAAGCCAGAAGGAAGAGAAATTGCTTCTCCTCAACTTAAATATGTGAATTTCGAGAAGCGTTATTGGTTTAAACAACTGTCCATCAACTCAGGGTCAAACCATCACATTCGTCCTAAATATTCTCCACCTGGTGCCTCTGCAGCCCCACCTGGGTTTCATAAAGCCACAGAATCACTGAATGGTTTGTGTTGGGAGGGACTTTAGAGATCATCTCGTTCCATCAGGACCACCTTGCACCACGCCAGGTTGCTCCAAGCCCTGACCACACTGGCCTTGGACATCTAATTTCCTCTCATTATCCCCCTCCTTCCCTCCCTCCCCAAACCACCAGTTGCAGCGGAGCTTAAACAGTTTCTTTTACCACCTGCCTTGAAGAAAATGACATTTTCTATGCCAGGGTTTAAGTGCCAGGGGATTGTTTTAGCTTTGGAGGGAAGTTCCCCCAAGTGGCCACCCTATTCCAAGCAAAGGAAGAGACACAGCACTTCGGGGGAATATTTAAGTTACGCTGAAGAGGGTTTGGATAAAGGCTGCAACCCAGCTCCTGGTGACAGCAATGCACCAGGATCTCCTTCCACACCGTGACTGGCCAAAAACCTGCACTCACAGACCTTGGATGTCCCCTTGGAGAACATTTAGGGGGCTACAGAATCAAAGGCTCCAACACCAGAGCCTTGGCTGGATCCGGGTGCCAAACGCTGAGTGTTGCCGTTTGTGGTATGCCTTTGGGTCCAGGCTGCCTTTCACTTGGAAAGGAAATCAGCTCTGTACAGCTTTTGCTGATTTTACACAGCCTCTCCAAGCTGGGAATCTTCCTTCAGAAGCCCAGGGCTTCCAAGCTGGAAATATTCCCCCCGCCCCAGCCCCAGTTCAGCCTGACTTGTATCCAGAGGGGATCGCCATCCCCGTCTGATTTCCAGAGGAGCCACAAGCACTCATAATCACAGCTCCAAACAGGCATATTGATACCCAGCTCTGAATGAATTTCTCGGCTTCCAGAGTATTTTGACTAATATAGTACACATTGACCCAAATTTTGGGAACAGAGAGGCTCATTGATTCAGACTAGGTAGAACACAGCACACTCGTGGGGGATGCGTTTCAAACTAATTAGAAATCTCTGCTCCCATCACAGCTGCTTTTGTCCCTCTTCATTACCCCCACCCCAGCACAAAAGTTGCCTTACTGGACCAGCCCTAAAAGCCTCTGGACTTTGTCTCCTCACAGGGAAAGGATCACTTCTCTCCAGGGCTGGGTTTTGGGGAACAAAGCAGCGTTAGCACATTCTGCTTGCGTTTAACTCCCATTATTTTGTAGAGTGCTTCATGAAACCTTAATTTCTCCTAAAAGTATTTTCTGCAACTGAATTCCCCTCCATTTTCTTCAGGCAATAAATGAATTTTGTTTACAAAGTACTTCAACAAGGCTTGAAATTTCATTTATGGAAAATGGGCCTCAGACATCCAAGGCACTTGAAGCCATGCTGAAATACGGCAATTTCAAGCACTTACCTGTCTCTTTCCTGCGAGCCTCCAAATCAAAAGTTACCATGACAACGAAGCCCACTCTCAGTCCAGCAGAATGAATTGGTTTTACATGACGTCATTATTAGCCAGGACCCGAAAAAATTATGCAAATGAGGTCCCCAGACAGCAGGACTGCAAAAAGCCCAGACAAGCAGCATAACAATTACTCTCCAAACTTAGAAAGGGAAGGGAAATTCAGCCAACTCCCCAGCAACAGTTCTGTAAAAACCACCAAACATGTTGACCTCCTCTCCATTTCCCTTGAAGGAGACCTGCCCTGTGACAGCTGGACTTGATTTCCACGCTGAATTTCCCACCCAGGAGATGTTCCCAGTGGGATGCTGGCCCCCAGCATGCTCTCAGGAAGCTCATTTGCATCACGCTGCCTGCATGGCAACCCAAAAGGGAGAGGAGTGGCTGCTCTGGGTGAAAGGCAAGTTCTGGCCACCATGAGCTCCTCATGATGCGCCCTGGAGCATCCTTACCCTGAGTGGGGAACTCTGCACATCTCTGCTCCTTACCTGGGACATCTGTGACGACAGACCCCCACCTCAGGGCTCTTTCACCCTCATAAATCAACCTCGACATCCCTGGGACAGAGGAAGTTGCTTAGAGATGCTTCCCTTTGTATCGCTGCCATCCCTGGAACTGTTCAAGGCCAGGCTGGATGGGGCTCTGAGCAACCTGCTCCAGTGGAAGGTGTCCCTGGCCATGGTGGGGGGGTTGGAATGAGATGATCCCTAAGGCCCCTTCCAACCCAGAGCACTCTGTGACTCTGTGATAACCACGGTCAGGTGAACCCAACCCTCTCCCCAGGGTGTGAGCGAGGCTCCCCAGTCCCAGCTGATTGAGTGTTCACACTCGACTGTTCTCCAGAGGAGGGAGGGGGATTCACCCAGCAATGAGTGGTTATAGATGGTTATTCAAGCATAATAAATCCTCCTCATCAATCCTGTCTCACCACCCCTCCTGATTTACGCTGGGTGTAGTAAGACAGTAAGAAGGCAAAGGCTACTTTCACAGGCAAGCTGGGGGCTGCAGTCTGCCATGGATATTGAAAAATTCACTATGGCAAAGAGAAACCACAAGAGGAGCTGAAGCAGCTTCCCTTGGATGCTGGGAGATGGGCTGGTGAGTTATGGGCATTTCCAGCTCGGGTCTGGGCTGATGTATGGCTGAGCTGGGGTCAGACAGGAGACTTACAGCTCCCAGGCTTCTTGGGCAAGTGTAAAGCCTGCACATGCTGAGAAAACTGTGTGTTGACTTTAGAGGAGTTTTCTGTTATGCTGATTTCTATACTGATTTTTATACTGATTTTTCTATATTAGACTGATTTCTGCTTGTTTTGTTTTGGTTTTTTTTTTAAATCCAGATCACTGCCTCTTTGTTATGTTTTTTCTGAATAAGCTCACCAATACTATCTTGTCTCCTATTCTTCACAGAAGCCCAGGAAACACCTTCCCCCTTCCAAGCAAGTTGCCACTTCGCTGGGAGCTGGGAGCCTTTGCCTTCTGATTGATGAACAGAGTTCCCCCAGACCAGTTCTCCTCTTCAGCTCTGAGCCTGAAGTTTACAGCACCACATCCCAAGGAGGGTTTATAGACCGGAAAGCTCGGCTTCTTTTCCCCAGCTGTGCTATCTGTGTAATAAACAGAATACTGCTTTTCCCTCCCAGCCCGTCCTCCCTCACGTCCTTGGACTATCCCTGCCGCAGTCCTGCCTCTCTGAAACCACTGCTGCCACTGCTTCCACTGCTATTTATGGGGCATCCCAAAGCGCTTTTATAAAGTACCTAATGCTCAGCCAGCTCCTGCACCTCTCCCCTTCGGAAGAAAATCCCCCCGGGGCTGTTTTTCAGAGAGGTTTTCTCTCCGCCTGCCAAATGCGGTGGTGATGGGGGTGGCACAGCCCTGTTGGCTCGGGGTCCCTGCTGTCCCCAGGCTGGCTGATTGCCTGTCCCACCTGAGTGCCCTGTGTCAGCCAAATCCCCACTGCAGGACAGCCTCTGTAGCCCTGGGGTGAGGTGTAGGGGAGGCCTGAATCCCACCTGGACCACAAAATGCCCACCCCCCACCACGGGGCGAACGCAGTTTGGTAAGTTTAGCAAATCACCATATTTGACTAAAATCACCAATTAGAGACGTAAGAGGTGAGGTGATTTTCCCCCCTCTCTAAATCCTCCCCCCTCAGATGGAAGCTAAACTTTGGCTGTAAAAATATGTCTCAAGGAGCTGTTTTTCGGCCTTGGAAGGTGTTTTGTCTTTCTGCCTACCCAGGCAGCAAGAAGGCAGGGAAAGCTAGCTATGGAAAACAGGCTGCAGAGCTACAGACACATGTTTAAAGGATACAGAGGATACACAAAAGAAAGAAAGGCAAAATCCATCCGGCATCAGTAGTTCTGGGAAGAGCCCTGCAGATGGGAGTGGTGCAGTGTTGGACCCACCTGTCCTAGAGGGGGAAGGAAGCAGAGCAGAGAGCTCCTTCTGCAGGAGGAACCCTGCCTTGGCGCCGGGGTTTTGGATCGTGCCACCCCAAATGTGCGCGGGCTGGCTTTGGGGAACTCGCTCCACCTCGAGTTGGTTTGCAGAAGGGGTTTCTGAGACAGCAACCCTGTGAAGGCAGAAGAAAACCACCGTGCCTCAGGGAGGATCCTTCCCTTCCCGGGGCTGTGGGGCTGAGCCATCCCCACTGGCCACGTTGGAGCCCGGAACAGCGGAAGAATTATCGGCTCCTGGTGCCTCAGGAGCCACACGTCAGCAGTCCTGCCCTCCCCTCACCCCGAGCACTTCTGTGTTATGAGCACCTAATAATAAAACCCAGCTATTGCATTCCTGAGACACCTGTCAGCCCGAGCACCAAGTGCTGGGGTAATAAATACTTGTTCAGCTCTGCCTTTTCTCTGCCAATTCTCCCGGCTCTGTCTGCTTTCATTACTATTTCTTTTCTGTGGACACTGCAATTACACTCTGTTCCTCTTCAGGGTCCTTGTTCTAGGTTCAAATAGAGAAGTGATAATGCAAGGAAGCATTTCACATCGCTGTTTATTTTTGTCTTCTGAGTCAGGAAGATCTTTTCAGGCTGGGACCAACCCTGTGCAGTCTTGATTAGGGAAGGACTCAGGCGGGGGGGGCAGCGGGGTGGTGGGGAAAGGGGTGAAAACTTCAGGTTGGAGTTTTTGTGGCTTCCAACAGGGGTGGGCTGCTCTTGCTGAGGCCACAAGCCCTGCTCCTTCCTCAGGAAGACGTAAGTATGCAGCCTGTACTGCTCAGACCCATGAAAACTCTCCATCTGCCACAGCAGCTGCGAGCCCCGGCTCTCCCAAGCCTCCTCTGCCATCCCAATCTCGGAGGAAGAAGGAGGATTCAGCTGAACGCAGCAAATTCAAACGCGTAACTTTATTTTTTATTTTTATTGGCCAAGGTTGCAATATGTTTGGAGATACGGTCCTGCCAGCAAGTCCCTGGTGCAGCATACAGATGGTGCTCAGGGAATCCGGGGAAGGCGGAGGGCGTTTCGTTCCCTCTTCAGGTGTGGAAAACAACTGATGCTGTCACTGGAGTTATTTTCTCCTCCTCCTGTTTCCCAGTGGTAGCTGGGGGGAGGAGGAAGTCCTCATCGAGTATGTTGGATTTGGGTAAATCATCAATATTTTTGACTAAAGAGTAGCCAAAAATGCAGAAAAGGGTCAGGGAAACAGAAGTTTCAAGCTTAATGCAGTGGGATGAACTTCAGCATTTCTTGCAGGTGGTTTGTCCTCTGCTTTTGCATTTGAGGAGATTTACTTAATTTTGGCTCTTTCTACACAGGGACAAAAACCCTTCTTTCCATTAGCTGCTCAATATAACATCTCATGGCTCCAAGGAGATGCAGTGGGTGCCCAAATGAAGCTCCTACACCTAGAATTTCCCTTTCAGCAGTCCACCCACTGAGCAGGTCACACTGTCTGGGGGACATGGCATGGCCAGCCATGTGCTGTTAAATACACGTGTCACTCTAACATCCACGGGGCAGCCACGGTCAAAACTCCCTGCAGGAAAGGTGTCAGGACCGTGGTCAGCCTGGATTGGAAGGGACCTTAAAGCTCATCCCATTCCACTCCCCTGCCATGGGCAGGGACACCTTCCACTATCCCAGGTTGCTCCAAGCCATCCAACCTGGCCTCAGGCACTTGCAGGGATCCAGGGGCAGCCAGAGCTTCTCTGGGCACCCTGTGCCAGGGCCTCCTCACCCTCACAGGGAACGATTCCTTCCCAGTATCCCATCTAACCCTGCCCTCTGTCAGGCTAGGTCTTGGCCAAGTCTCTTCCTGTTGCTCCTAGAGAAGCAGGAAGTTTGATTCACGCTGTACCCAGAGAAATGCCCAAAGGCTCCCTGGAACAGCAGCGTCCGAGCTTGGGTCACCCACTGCGAGGGCAAAGCACACCTCAGACTCCTCTCCCACCACTCACACCACTACCACCACCCTGTCTTCGAGCTGGTGCCCAAACTCCCCACCCAATCTGACTCTAACAACCCTTGTGCCCTCCACTCCCCTGTCGTGGGAAGGGAAAGCACTTTAAACGTGACACAATGGGGACCAGAAAATATTCCCAAGCTCTTTTAGTTCCCCCAGAATATTATTTTTTAATGGGTGGCTCGTTTGCTTGTCAGTGGGACAAACTCCCCAGATGGGCAGGTAGTCCAAAGCCCAGAGGATTTGGCTTTGAGCAACAGACCACGGCAAATAACCAACAACAAAAACCAGATCTTTTTTTTTTAAAATATGGATTTTTATTTGTTTTGATCGGAGTTCGAGAGAGTGGGTAGAGTGGAAAAGCAGAGTGATTTAATTCAGTGAAGAGGTCTAGTCCCACCTGGTGTGCTACATCAGGAGGTTAGTAGGTGTCACAAGGGTCCTCCCCCTCCTCCACTCAGCTTGCTGATCTTACTCATGTACTTCTTGTTTCTGATGTTTTCTAATCTCTCCTCAGAACTTCACTGTAATTTTTTGGAGGCATTTTTCTCTTGCTTTAACTTACTGAAAAAGCTAAAAGCTGAAAAAAATGGCAGGACTAAAAATCCTGCCAATTAGAATGGGCCTTTTTTTTTTTCTTTCCAGCAAAGGTTGAAAAATACAATTCGAAAATACAAACAGGCATTGAACATTGCACCAAAAAGCATTTGAAACACAGAAAAAAATCTCAGAAAGAAAGAGAGAGAGAGAGAGAAACAGAGAGAAGAAAGGTCACAGTTTCCATGAGAAATCCCTTAAGAAAGTGGCTACCAGCTAGTCAATAGTGAAAATAAAGTCAACAAAAAATGTAAAAAAATGCAATTTTTTCCTAGTTGTTATTTATTTACAGCTGTAATAACAGGATTGTCATGCATTAAACTGCTGCCAGCTAGATCCTTTCTCATGGTGGCGTACAGAGAGTCTCACAAGATGGAAAACAAAGCCGAGGACGTGCTGGGGCACAGATTGGACCCGAGGCAGCGACAGCGATCGTGTTCCTCGGTGGTTTGCTGGGTGTGCTCTTTTTCAGGATGGGCTGCCCTGGCATGGTACTAGTGCCACTCTCTGTACCTAAAGGAGCAGCTGGTGCCCTCACCTTCAGGTAGGACATTTGCCTGCAGCTATCCCCGAGTCAGTTGACAGTGAAAATCCGGCTGGTGAAGGGATGCTCGAGGCCGCCTGGCTGGGTTTGGCGGGGCTGAGAAACTCCCTCGTGACAGCGGAGAGGAACCCTTCCACTCTAAAAGCAGCCTGGCAAAGGCAGCGTGGCAGTGACTCAGGTTTCCCAGCTCTGCCCCTACTTTCCGTGGCTGCAAAAATCAAATCGTTCCATGTGTGGCTGCTGTTGCATTTGCTGGGTGCCTCGCAGGAGCACAGGAGGCACCGACAGACTTTTCAAGGGGAAAAAGAGTGCAGCTCGCAGTGCAACACGAGCCAATGGCCTTGTCAAGCTGACAGCAGGGCCTTCGAGCAGCACTGAAGAGCCAAGAGTCTTCAAAGGCTGTGGGAGCACCCTGGTGTCGTACTCAGACACGGAAAGAACCACGCAGACACTGTTCTGTCAGGATAGGAGCCAGGGCCAAAAGAGGAACAAGAGGGAGCAAAAAAGGGAAAAGAGGGCCTGGCCTCTTTATTCAGCCAGTTATATATCTTTTTAGAGACAGCCATGGATTGGAGGATGGGGTTACCACCTCTCAATGACACTGGTCAGACCAAAAGTCTATCATAATTCTCCGCCTTATGAAAAGAATGAAAATAATAAAGGTCAGTTAGCTAAACATGGCCTGTGTTTACAGAAACTGCGTGAGAAATTCTATTACAGGAATGAAAACGTCGAAAGACTGCAAAACTCAGGGCGGCACCCTGGCTCCCGCAGCAAACCTGGATGCAGGCTCCCCTGTCTCGGCGGAGGGGGCTGTTGAAGCTTTGTGCGGGAGAGATCCGCGCCGCTGGGGCACGGGACGGCGAGGAACGGGACGGAACAGCCAGACCGTGTTTTGTCCCAAAGCTTCATAAGCAAAAGCCAGCATCACTCTACTCGTGGTGAAGGATGACAGGCCCAGTGCTGGGAGCAACCCAAGCCCAAGAATGTGTAAAGCAGCACAGATTCCCGTGGTGGGAGGCGGGCACAGACCCAGGACAAGAACCTGGTGACATCCTTCATTCTCCGGGCTGGGACACCACAAGGCCCTTGCTGCTGACTGCCACAGCCTCCCTCAGGCAGCAGAGGAGGGAACAGAGGAGCTACGAGTGCAATTGCAGGATCACTGCCTGAATGCTTCTTCTAAGCTGGGGGAGAGGCAGGGGTGATGCTGAGGGAGCTGCAAGGGGCTGCTCACCATGGCCCCATGGCTCACAGGCCACCCAGCATCTGTGTGTGGTCCTGCTTGTGCTGAGAGCAGGAGAGCAGCAGCAGCAGCAGCCTGTGCTCCTGCTGACACCTCCTGCAATCACCACACGGGCAGGAATCCCTGCGTCCCGCCTGGACGAGCAGCGGGCAGAGGCCACGCGCCAGCACCCCCCTGTGCTTGGCAGGAGAGGCCAAGGTGTTCCTCTGGCCAGGGACAAGCTGGAGTGGGTCCCACCAGGTTCTCTGCTCCCTCCTGAAGCAGACTGAGGGTGGAGACCTCACGCTGCTCATTCCCTGGCTGTGCAGTGGGGTGAGGACCAATTTCTTGTAGCACTCAGCTGTTAAAAAGCCATCTCAGGAACATCCCAGTGTCCGGGGCAGGACAAGGGCTGTGTTGGAGCAGTGTGACACTGGGGACTGTTTTCCTGACAGGTATTGGGCAGCACTGCCAGCAGTGACCTTGGGCCATGCAACAAACCTGCACTGAGCCCCCAGGGTGGGGAGAGGCTCCTCTCCCTTGCTCCCTTTATTCCCCGTGCCTCTCAAAGCCCTGTGGAGAGGGTTCACCTCACTCTAGAAGATTTAGCAAAGAGAATGAGAGGGAAGTAAAGTAATTAAAAGTGGCCGTTCTCTCTTTCAAAGACAAAGAGGTTTGACGTTTAGATGTAAAGAGTTTGTGAGCATAAATACACACACACGCATGTGTGTATATATATATATGTAAAAACCTTTGGCTGATGGAACAATAACAAGGTCAAACAGTAAATATTTATACCTGGGAGCCATCAGTCTCATCTGTGCTGTGGCCTCTTGCCAAAACTACCTTCAGAAGTAGTTTAGCTTGATATGGAGAGGATTGGTGAGTTGCTTGGATGTTTTTTCTCCCTACTTCGATATTAATAGAGCACTTACGTTTCCATCAATGTGTCCTTTGCCCTGGCTGAGCCCTCCCCAGCCTCAACAGGGGTCATGGAAATGTTTCTCTGCAGTCTGCAAAATCCACACAGGTGTCTGATTGGGTGGCCCCAGGGAGGGACAAAATTTGGGGAAGAGGGCCTGGAGTGGGACACTATGTGCTGTGACAGCCCCACCCCAGCTCTCCACCACTCCCAGGACCAAGAACGTGGAAGGGGGGCAGTGGCACATCCCTGACAAACCCTTCCCAAGGAAAGCCTGCTGGGAGAGCAGCCTCTGTGCTGTGGAACTCCCCTGGATCCTCCAGGAGAGGCAGCAGCCCCAGGTTTCTGAAGGTCTCAGAGGGGTTCTCAGCAGAACAGAGGGTCTCCCTAGGAGAGGTGACCTGCATCAGGACAAACCCTTTCCTGGGATGTGATGTGATCCTGCCCAAGGGACGGCTGAAAGGAATCCAAGGCAGGGACAGAAGAAACCAAGGCATTTCTCTCAAGGATGAGAAAGGGGTGCACCTGGTGTCCACAGGATGGGCATGCAGGGACAGGCTGGGGACAATCTTGTGCCTGGGAACAGCCAGCCTGGGGCCTGCTTGCACAGGGATGTCCTGCAGCAGACAAACCAGGGCCCTGCCAGTGCCACCGAGCTGGCAGGGATCAGGATGGGGGGCTGTGTTGGCTGTGGTGCAGCCAGCTTTGCTCAGGCTGAGCTGGCTGTACAGAGGAGAGCAGGGAAGCTCTTTCTGGAGTGTCACAGCCCTGCTGGGTGATGTCTGTGAAGCTTTCAAGATGTTCTGTGAGGGTAACTTCATCAGCCCCTTCGGAGAGCAGGTGGCCCCGAGGGACTGCCTCTGCCCCAGCCCTCTCCTGTCACCCCACAGGGATGCTCGCTGTGCTAACACCGAAGTGCAGCTCTCAGTGACCACGTGCTGCTGTCCCTGCCTGCTGGGGGACCCCAAATGAGCTGTCCCTGCCTCCCCAGGCTCAGCTCTCTGCCGCCCATGTGCAGTTTCAGAAGAGGGAAGGGGCGAGCTACCAGTGCCCAAGTGTCCCTCTGCCACCTCCTGCAGGGATGCAGCTGCAGGCTGGGACTGCGCTCTGTGATCCCCAGGTGGTGCAAGCTGCAAAACAGGAGTGCAGACCAAACAGATCGTTTCTATCACCCTCAAAGACTTCCAGTTCCTGCCTGGGAGATTCTCATCAAGTCTGGGAAGTCTGGGCCTTGCCAGAAGAAGAGAATTGCATTGCTGGAGTGTTGAGGGTCATGGTGAAATGAAGCGTCCACTCTCTGCACAACTGTGGATTAGATTATCAGCAGTCATATACAGAAAAATTTCTATACAGGATCAGCTATAAAAATGGAGCCCTTATATGCTATCACAGCAAGCCCAAAACTCCAGTAATCGATGCTAGATTAGCTCTGGCCTGGCAGGCTCTTAGAAGAAGCCCCCATCAACAGCCTCGTGTTAACTGGGAAGGAAAAGTCCTAATTTGAGTCACTGACAGTTTCATAAAAAAAGAACATTATCTCCTCTGTGATGTCTGCTGGCAGGAGATGTTAAACCACTTATTTATAACTATCTTCCCGAAATGCTTTCCTGCTTGGAAGCCAAACTAGAAATCCTGTTTGGTTTGTTGTCTTTAACCAAAGGATGCCGGTATTTCTGCTTCCAGCTGGCAGCAGGACTCGCAGCCCATGCCAGGCTTCGGTTCGGAATAGACTTGGCTTTCGAGGCGTGCTCACACAGACACAGGAAGGCAGCCCTCGTCAGGCAAGGGTTTTGGGAGAGCAAAGATGAGCCAGCAGATGGGTGTCACGGGCAAGCCAGAGCAGTGGGCAGTGTCCTGGGGAGGGACAAGAGGGAAGGGCTGTGGGGAGGGACAGGAATTCACCCTGACAGGTCAGTGAGGATCACAGCAGGAAGGGAGGGAGGAGGCTCAGGTGCTGCCCCAATGCTGTGTCCAGCAATTCAGGGAGACCCAGCCCCTCTCCTGAGCATCACCCCACAGCACTGAGCCCACCTGGGCAGGCAGCAGAGGCAGCCCCGGGGTGCTTGGGCTGCTGGGAAGCTGACGGTAAGGCCTGACAATTTATGGAGAGCTCTACAAAGCAGGCACTGACAGACAGCGACGTGGCTCTGGGGGGAGAAGGGATTTTGGGGAATTCCCAGGCTAGCAGAGGAAACCACCTCTGCACCAGGGCCAGCTAAGTCAGCCAAAACACTGGATGCACTATTTAAACTTGCTGTAACTCCATCAGTGAACACAACATGCTCTTTGTGACCATTTTATTGTGTTGGTTTTGCTTGTTGTAGGGTTTCTATTCCATTCACTCAGGCCTGAGTATTACAGTGACATGAATGGTTTATGAGACACCCTTCATCTAGCTTATTTAAGAAAACGTTTCCAAAACAAACAGCTGTAGCCCTTCCCACTGGAGAGCCCCGGGAGCAGAGGGGTGGCAGGAAGGGACCTCACTGCTGGAGGGACTGCAGAGGGAGCAGGGGGTGCCTCGGGGGCGAGGGGCTTGGGGACATGGCAAGACAGCGATGGGGTGGCTTTGATGTCATAGTGGGGTGGCTGCAGCGGCAGCAGGAGGCCCAAGCCAGGCAGAACCAGGTGCCAAAGAAGCCAGGAAGTCCTCCCTGCCCAGCAGAAGGGCTGGAGATGGTGCACCCTCCCCTCTGCTCCTCCACCCCAATGCTGCAGGCAGAGGGAGGGAGCTCCTGGGCCTTCCCACCCCCCAGGGAGCCCTTGGGGATGAAAGGCACTGTAGAAATGACATGGTCTGGGGTGCAGATGCTGTGAGAGAGGATGTGGGCAGAGCTGGTTTCCTTAGCAGCAGCTTGGGGGAAGTCTGGTGCCTTCCTCCCGATGTTGCCAGCCATGTGGATGTGCTCGTGGACCCAAGATGCTGGGACTGGGCTAAACATCTCCAAACTCCCCTCCAAATCTCAGCTGTGGGCAGGGGGAGTGACTGCACTGCTGTTGAGCCAGTGAGGCTGGTAAGGGACAGGCAGGACATGCACCAGTGCCACCCATGCTGCAGGACGAAGCGCCCTGGCCCTCCTCGCTCCATCCTGCCTCCCCCATGGATATTCCAGGTGGGGCAAATCCTGTGCCTTGTGCTCAGCCCTGCTCCTGCACGGGCAGGGGGAAACTGAGCCTGGCACAGCGGCTCAAAGCAATGCTGAAGGCATCACGCTTGGCTCGGCTGCCTGAGCCCAAATCGTGCTGGGGGCAGCCAGAGGGTGAGAGGGAGGCCTAAGAAAGAGGGGGTGCATCCCACTGTGGCAGCAGGACTGTGCTACCCACGGGGCAAGGAGGCATCAGGATGTCCTTGCTTGTAGCAGGACAGTGTGCCCATGGACCCAGGGACAGATGGCTGGGATGTCACCGCTTTGTGCTGCTGCTGGGAAGGGCACAAACACTGGTTTGGGTCCACTGTGGTGGTCAGGAAGGGAGAAAAAGCCTCTCTCCAAGGCACTGGAGGGCCTTGGAAGAGGGTGCAGGTGTTAGATTGGGTCTTACCTCGGGTGCTTTGTGGGATGGCACCTGGCTCACGTGGCTCTGTGGGACAGCAGTGCCACCCTGCTCTTCCAAAGAGCCCTTCTGCTGTTTTCCCGTGGTGCTGAGGATGCACCAGCTCACCAGGGGCAGGGAGAGTCTTGGGGATCACCTGTCCCCTGCCTCATCCCCATGGTAGGTCCCACAGGGAACATCCTGCACTGGAGCAGGGATGTGCCATGAGCTGGACTTCCCCAGGCTCTGCTCCTCCCCATCAGCGTGGCTTACCCGAGAGGAGGGAGCTTCCCTGCCTAAATCCACGTGTGAGCACTGAGATGCCACTGAGGGCTGCTGAGCTGCCAGGGAAAGATGGATGGGAAACTGGAAGAAGGGGCAGGGACAGAGAGGAGATGGTGAGAAGGATAAGTGGATGGGGCCAAGAGAAAGTGACAGAGCACCCCTCTGAACATGAGCTGTGTGGTTCCCTGTCCTGCTGCTGAGTGCCTGCAGCCTCACAGCCACCACCTCCTCCAAGGCTTTGTAAAGCTTCTGTCTTGACTTCCTTACTGATGCTGAGAAGAATGATTTCCCTGGTAGGAACCACACGTCCTGCTAACAGGAACTGCCCCAAGAGTGCAGGATGCCAGGCAGACAGGCCCTTTCCCACCTGTTCTTGTTTGGAGAGACAAAACCAGCTGGGCTTGGTGAAGACAGAGAGGAGTAAGACCTGCAATGCCTACAAGATGCTGCTGCTCCGTTCCACCCCTGCAATGGCTCTGGGGACCACAGCAGGGGTGGGGTTGCCCCAGCAGCGCTGGGCCACGAGCTGGCCCATGCCACGCTGCTCCCTCGTCCCCACGGGTGACAGCTCACCTGCACTCACAGCCCAGGTGTACGACCCAGCACGAAGTGCCAGGCACTGAAGAGGAGTGACTGGCACACCCTGGAGCCCAGGTGTCCAGGAGCATCCCCCATGCTAGGGCAGCCCATCACAGAGGAGAAGGAGCCCCAGAGCAGCAGCCCCTGGCACAGCATGAAATGGCAGAGGCGTGAAGACCATGGGGACCACAGGAGGTGGCAGAGGAGAGATGGCAGCACAGGGTGACTTGGCCAGCAGACTTAAGATGTTAAGAGGCACAACTTGTTATGATCCCTTAGTTGTTTTTTTTTAAACTTTCATCATCAAAGTAAATGAAACCAAAGTATATGGGATTAAATTAAAATCACAGTTTTGTTTACATTATAAAAGAGTGACCTAATAGTGATCATAATTAATAATAATATCAAATGAACAATAATTAAACAAAACAAGAAAAGAAGAAAGCCCTGGAGAATTCCTGCTGGGATGATGCTCACTGATGGAAGGTTTGTGTGACCGGTTTTATTGTTTGGGGATCATTCCCTTGATAGCTGACTCCCGGTTCACATAGGTGGCCCAGTAGACCAAGTTGAAAATGGCAAAGAGGACTGGGAAGACGATGCGGGACATCTTGTCTACCTTGCTGACGCTGTTGTAGGTCTTCTTGCTCTCGGGGAGCTTCTCCTCCAGGCGGGGCATCTTCGGGGGCACGCTGGTGGCCGTGGCAGTGGCAGCGGCGCTCTTGGAGATGGTGGGCAGGCCGGGCTCCTTGGCGATGTTCAGGGCGTAGGTGGTGCCCACGATGTTGTAGGTGTTGTTGGTTTTCTTCGCCAGCGCCACCGGCTCTTTCTTCTAGGGGAGGTGGAAGGGAAAACAGAAAGAAACAACAGAGATGAAGCAGTGGAGAACGGCACGGAGAACGTTTTGCCCTCTGAGTTTACCTGCTTGTCCGGGTGAGAAGGTGGAGGAAGGTGTGAGGAGCGGGAGACCAAGGAGGGAGGAGTGTGCCTTGTGAAAGAAGAATGGCAAAAAAGAAATGACACCCCGTGCGGTCATCCTTGGGGAAGAACTGGATTTTCTGCTTGGCTGGCTGCTTCCTGGGTCAGGTGAGAGGAGGACACAGCACACAGGATTACAGCTTGACTTTATTTCTCTTTTCTTTGGTGGCAAAAAGCCGTAGTAAGAATATGGGCAACAGCACTGCAGCACTTTTGCACTGTATTTCAATGCCATGTTGTAACAGTTCCTCAGCACCGTGAGTTCCTCACAGGAACACCCTGCAGTTTTAACATCATGATGTTCAAAATGCTTCTGGAACCCTTTAGAGCACCTCACGGCCCACCCAGGTAAGATACCCAACAGACAGAAGGCGTTTGCACCAGCCCTGGTTTTCTGGAATGCTCGACACAGCACTCCAGGGCAGAGGGAAGCCTTTCCTCCTGCCTCCACACCCAAGGGTTGCTGCAAATCACGGGAGGCGAGTGAATCCCTCCCGCAGGGCTCTGGGGGACAGCATCCGTGCTGCAGGGAGGAGAAATTGCAGAGAGGACGACAAGAGAGGCCCCTGTGTGTCAGATGTGATGCAATGAAGGAGGAGGGGAAATGCTGGAGACAGAGAGCTCAGGTGTTCATGAGGATGGGTGGGCTGGAAGATGCACCTAGGGAGCCGTGACAGGTGTTGCTCCCGCTCTGGGGATCTTCCTGCTGCTGCCAAGGACCTGAGAGCAGCTGCACTGTGCTGAGTAAATCAATCCAAGCCTACAAGGAGGAGGCCACTGAATGAAATCCATTCACATCCAGGCATCAGGCCCCCTTACACACCCCAGCACTCAGGTACCCCATGGGTGCCCCCTGCTACGACACCGAGAGCCAGCACCAGCCACAGCGATGCCTCATGGTGGGACTCTGGTCTCTAAACTCAAACAAGGTGTGCCTTTGGATGACTTCTTTGCTGTTCAAAAGCAACTGGAACACAAGGTGAGGCTCATCCAGGCCTTTCCCAGGGCTGCTGGGCATGGTCATGCGTGTTCCTGTGAGGGAAGCACTTCAGGGGGAGAGAGTGCAGCCAGCAGGAGCTGTCCCTCTCCTCACACTGCCCTGGGGACTGGGCAGCCCTGGGAGCTGGAAGGGCCAGATCTGCCCAGCCTCTGCTCTGCAGACATAGTCCCAGGGCTTTAGCTTTCAGTCCTGTACTTCCATTTTAAATGTGTCTACAATCACCATGGATGTTCCTGGTTACCTCAGGAAATGCATTTTCCACAGCGATTTTCAGAGGGACACTAAAAGCAGACTCCTGTGCAATCTTTAAACCCCTCTCCAATAACACCATAGCCAGGCAGCCTTGTACTAATGCCAGCAGTTACAGAGATTCACTTGTTAGGAGGAGGTCTAGGTGTCTTCAGATTCCAGATCAGACTAAACCACTGTTTGGACCATATTCGTAGTATTTTATGGTCTTTAACAATTAACTGAGTCTGATTCTGCAGTCACTAGAGGCACGTTCCCTCTGCACAGCAGATGAACTTTTCCTGCTGAAGAACTGACAAGAAGCAAGTAAAGGGCTAAAGACGTTTCACCTATTAAAACACTTAAATATGCTTAAGCATGATTACTTATTAACACAGCTAAGGGAGGCAATAAAATAATTAATAATCAGCAATGAAAGGAAAAACAGATCATTGTTCGCAGAACGTTACTGGCAGTGCACTGATTGTTTTAGTAATAATCAGCCATGTTACTCATTAGAGGAATAAGATGAATACAAGTGACATGACATTTTCAACCTGGCCAGCTTTCCTGCCCCAGAGTTTGGAAAGTGGATGTGAAAACAGCTGAAATGGAGTAAAATCTGGATGCTCTGGGTGGTGACAGCGAGCTACTGCTCCTACTAGTGTGATCCAGAGTCCCCAAACGTTAATTTGGGCTTCCCTGGACCTCAGGTCAGGCTGATCAGCTGGAGCAGAGGCTTGGGAACCTACGGCCAGGGCCTTTTCCCAGCTGCCCATGGAATCTTCACCCCGGGCACAGCTGGGAGCACCCAGGATACCCACGCTGCCTACACCAAGGCATGCGTGTGGTCTCCACGTGTTCTGCCCCTGAGATGTCAGAAGAAATGGTTCAGCCTCTTTGCTGGGCTGTGCTTTATAAAAGTAAGTGTTTCAGGCAAGATTTTGACGATCAAACAAAGCAAAATGTGCGTAGCCCCCACCCTTCACCTTGATTTGTGAGGAATTCCACATCCTGCTGAAACAGAAGGAAGGAGCGGATAAACAGGAGGAACCCCCACATCTGCCTTGAAAACCTGTCCTATTTTAAACATCTATTTTGCAAAGCAATTCCTGCACTTACGGCCCCACTGGGGCACAGGGAGACTGAATTGCTGCACAAAGATGTCCCTGTGCTGCTCTCCTGAGGGAAAAGCTGTAAAATCTGGTCTAGAGATAAAGCTGTTCCCTGGATGGTGCAGCCTGACAAGTTCTTCAACAACACACACACTGGAAAATAATAGTATTTTTTCTAAATATTCTTGTCTTCAAGCCTCTCTGCTGAGGAACTAACAACTGAACATCTAAATTATGGGAACTGCTGCTTCTGCCTATGAGCTGCCTGAGATGTAGTTCTCTGTACCTGCTCCTTGTCTGGAAATTTGGATTGGAAGCACTGTTTCTCTCACAGGCAACGCTTAAGGTCACCAGTATCTGCAGAACTTGGGAAATCCAAGAGAATCCAAGTGTTTTCCACTTGTCACTCTAGAGAAAAGTCACTTCAGTGACTCCCAAGCAGCTCCAGTCTCTGACATACTTGCATCCCGTAACTCAAAGCCCAGCAGCTGCAGTTCTGTTGCAGTAAAGGTGTCACTCCTTCCTCACACCAGCCAAAGTTCCTCCTGCAGCGTGCCAGAGACTTGATCAGATTATCCGGGACTGAGCCCAATAACCTTGTGCTCCCTGGATCACCAGAGAGGTTGGATGGAGTCAGTGATCAGCCCAACACCCCACAGAGCGAGGAGAGCAAGAGGGTGAAATGCTGCTGAAGAATGATCCGTGGACTGTACCTGAAGGTGCTGAGAACATAAATCACTTGCAGTGCTATCACAGAGCCAATTAGGCTGGAAAAGAGCTCTGAGATCCTCATGGAAATCATGGAGATTGCCAAGTGCAGAAGAACAAGGGACACGTGGGCTGCAGAGTATGACCAGCAAGGGGAAGTCCCAGCAAAAACACACTGACCACAAGTGAGGCAGAGGAAAAAGAGAAGGGTCTGAACCATCCTGAGCCCTAAAGACTTCAGCCTGGTGGAAAATGGTGGCCTGTCAAGGTTGGTTCTGGTTCCTCTAGGATTGTAACAAAGATGCCACAGATGGAAAGAAACAAAGGAGAAAGAAAAATGATTCCCAGGTGAGCTGGATCAAAGGGCAAACTTGAGAATTGCTGAAGAGTGGGTTGGACAAAAAGCCAGGCTTTAGCCAGTCAGTAGAAAAGGCACCTCATGCGTGTTTTTCTTAGTGAAAAGCACTTTAAAAGCCTGGACCTAACCTCACCATGCACTGAAGAACTACTGTCCTAAGATAAAAATAAAGATCCAGGATTATCACTCTATCTAAAGCATGTTCTGTTTTCATGTGCCTGGCTGCAGACACTTGTACTGGTTCTGCTGCTTCCTGACACCCGGAATTTCAGGGCAATGTCATTCAGGCACAGATACAGAGCTAGATCAGGTTTTATGCAGGCAGAAGTGGGTGTAAGTGTCTTCCAAGAATCCAAAGCATCCTCCCTCCTGAGGGACAGACAACACTTTTTCTGTGGTAAACTCACTGGTAAATGTCATCCTTGCAGTTTCCCAGCAGCAAAGTCACCGTTGCTTGTTCTCTCTTCAGATCCTCACTGTCACAGCCACTCAAGAAATGACCTTGTTGGCTCCAGAGGTGGCCATTCCTGTGGCTGGGAGGGTGGATGGATCTCTCTGTCCAGACACAGCCCTTCTGTCCTGAAGTGGATCCTTTTAAGAAGATGTTTTGAGGATGCTGGAGATTGGGAGCTTTGCTGGCTACTGAACCCACTCATCTTTCAATCTTTTTGGCCTCTCACTCATCTCACACCTCTCTGCCATCTCACACCTTCCTCCTGATGGTGTTTTTTTAAAAAATATCCACCTTTCCTAACAAGTTTTCCACACTGGACCCAAACACCTCTCTCCAGTTTGATCTGCACCTCTAGGCTGGTTGCAGCCACTTTACCACACAAAAAGAAAACAAACATTTCATCTACAATTAGCCACTACTGATGGCAGGCGGGAAAGGCCTGGAAAACCCTTGGGTCCAAGGAACATTAATCAAATCTTATCAAGAGTGCAGGGAGTTTTTAGTGACAAAAACTCAAGGGAGTTTTTAGTGACATCTATGGTGATATCTGCCTGCTTTTTACTGGAGAACTCCAGAGAACGTGCAGAGCAGCTCCCAGCTAGAACCAGAACCCAACTGTGGCTACGGCCAGAACATCATCGTGATTTTCTGATGCAGAGAGCAGCCATTCACCAAGATCAGCCCAGCATTTCAGATTCTACCTGAAAAAAAAACCCCAGGTGTCCCCACCTAAAGCAGCGCTTTGGCTGAAGGGCAGAAAGGGAGAATGAACACACTGGGCGTGTCTGTCAGCACCCAGCAGCTTTTCCACCGTGGTGGTTTCGTCCAAGTGGGAGGGGAAGCACTGCTGCTGCCTACCTTGATTTCTTCTCATGGTCATGCAATCAAACCCAGAGCGAGGATCCTTGCCACCACGCCAATAAAGAACATTGCTTTTGGCTGGGGAGAAGGATCTCCAGAGACCAGGGCTCAGCCCGGGCTTGTCACTGGCAGTTTTACTCTTGAAACAAACACTTTAAAATGCCAATAGTTATTCTTCTGCCTCTTCTTCCTTTCGTGGTTTCAACCACCTGGCTTGTCAATTGTTTCAAGAAGAGCTAATTAAAGGCTGAAACCGAGCCAGTGAGGCACCTCCATTGCGTAGCAAATTCACTGCTTGGAAATACTCATTGGAATAAAGATGAAAAGCAAATATGTTGACACATCGTATTCCTAAGCTCCCTGAAAGCCCATCACTCTTCAGGGAGCTCTCTGAGCTGCAGAGATTGGGAGTGGGTTTGCTTCCTCAGTAAAGATCAGAGTTAGCTTGAAAAAGCATCTGCAAATTTGGAGCCCTTCCTGATTCTCCAGGCTGATACCAACTGCAGCAAACTCACGGAGAGCTCCCCCTCTGAAACATTCCTGGTCCTGCTTTGTTTTCTTGTTTGATTATCATGTGCAGGAACATTCTGCATGCTCTTACCCTATTGTTTCAGCACTGTTAGTCTTGCAGTGCTGGGTCAGTGAATAAATTGAGGAACATGCTGCTTCTAAGATAAACTGAAGCTTTTGAGCCTTTATGGCTTTTTCCGCCCAGCTCACGTAATTGCCCGAGGCTGTGTGAATCCTGACTTTGTGCTGATTTGCCCACCCCTGAAAGGGACACCGTGGCTTTGAGGACCTGTCCTGACTCTTCACTCATGCCAATGACTCAGGAAAGGCTTCTCCCACCTCTAGAGGCCAGGTTAGCATCACTGTTCATGATGGAAGTGGAAGGCCATCACCTGACCCCCTCTGGACGCTTTCTGCCATGAGTCTGTTGCTCAGACCACAGCTGCAAAAGCAAACAGATAGAGAGAGTCCAAGAAAGACAAGAGAGAGGCATTCAACACCCAGTGAGGGCTCTGTTCACCTTCTTTGACCTCCACACCACAGATGACTGGCTGTTGTCTTCCCAAGAGTTGCTGCAGTTCTGTCAGGTGTTTAACATACAGCCCCACAACAATTTCCAACATCACATTAAAATGCAAAGGAGAAAAATATAACGGCTCCAGAAACAAGAACAAGGACAAAGCTGATTTTCAAATTGATTCAATAAATATAAACAAGGAGCAGCATGCTACAGTAAGCGATTTCTCCGCGCAGCCAAGATTAAATGAGTTCAGAGGGAGGGGGCAGGAGCAGGGGTAGCAGAGCCTGTCAGGAAGGAAGCTGCCAGAGAGGCTGATCCCGAGCAGGGAGGGAAAACGTGAGTGATGCCAGGCACTAATTTGCTGCCAGTTGCCATTTGTGGTTGCTGGCTCCCCACCCACCCTCTGTGCCCAAGCTCACAGAGCAGCAGCTGCCGGCAGCCGTGGGCATCGGCACCCGTGTCAGAGCTGGCCAGGGGACAGGGCTCGGTGGGTGTCCTGGGGCATATCTGGGTTTTTTGGCATGCTGGCAACAAGGAGTGGGGTTGGAGGGCTGGGTTGGGTTGGTTCACTGGTTGGGGGTTTGGGTTGGAGAGAAAGGGAAGGACACACAAAGACCACCAGCAGAGCAAGCCCGAAGCATGGATGCGCCCACGCTCCCTCTGGCAAACGGCCGTGCAGAGGACGGAGGGAAGAGCCAGCAGCCATGCCCGGGTGTTTCCCGCCAGCTGAGCACACCAACCAGCCCCAGGCCATTCCTCCCCACCCCGCAAGAACCGCTGCAGTCAGGAGCTGAGCTGGGAAGGCAGTGAGTAGCATCCAGCCTCCCGAGTGCTGTGGGGCCGCACGTTACCCACTGCTGCGCCCGGCACAGCTCCCTCGTGCAGCGTTTCTTCCCCACCTCCTCCCCACCCAGCCTTGGCTGACCTTCATCTCCTGGGCCTCCAGCACCTTCTTGCCATCCCAGGCCCAGCTGCGTTTGGTGAAGTAGTTGACGGTGGCGAACTCGATCAGCGCAGAAAACACAAAGGCATAACAGACGGCTATGAACCAGTCCATGGCCGTCGCGTACGCCACTTTGGGTAACGAGTTTCTGGCGCTGATGCTTAGTGTGGTCATGGTGAGCACCGTGGTGACACCTGTGGGGGCACAGCAGGCGTGAGATCGTGCATTCACACCCATTTTTGGGTGTTTCTCTCGAAACAGCTGCCGCTCCCTTCACGTAAAAGTAGGAGCCACCTGCTGAGCCACATTCCCGCTGTAATTAAGGGAGTCTTGCCCAGAACAAGTCCTTAGTGCAGCTCACACAGTAACTCAACAGGCCAGCTGGGCAGGAGGTCAGGTTCACAGAATCATAAAATCACAGGCTGGCCTGGCCTGAAAGGGACCTCAGAGACCATCAGGTTCCACCCCCTGCCACAAGCAGGGACAACTTTTCACTGTCCCAGGTTGCTCAAAGCTCCCTCCAGCCTGGCCTTGAACACTTGCAGGGATGGGGCAGCCACAGCTTCTCTGGGCAACAGCTCGTCCAACCCCTGCTCAAACCAGGGCCAACTTCAGGTTGCTCCAAGCATCGTTCTGGCTCAGTTTTGAGTACAATCAATGGCAAACATCTTCATGAGGATGAGATTAACCCTCCCCAAACTCCAGAGACTAGATCTCTGCTCACCATAAGAGCCCCAGCTCACAGGGAGGCACCTGCACTGCATTCCTTATCTGCTGGCAGGGTAAGCTGCACGATGCTACACCCAGCTCATGCAGAATACGCCATGGAGAAGCCTCTAGTTGCTTTTGCAACAAAATAAAAATAATAAAAATAACAGTAAAAAGGACAGCTGGATGGTTGTGAACCTTGGGGATGATCAGAAACTGGCCCCTCATCCAACACAGCTCCCCCAGGGTTTTGGAAATAGCGTCTTGTGACCTGCATGGATGGACACCTGGGATCCTGGGTCCTGCTGTCAGTGGCCCAAGCTGCCAGAGTAAATGTCACAATGATTTATCTTAAAAAGATGATCTGTTGCAAAATGTCTTTTAAAGCTTTTTTCATTAAAGCAAGCAACCATTACCATCCATTTTCCCCAATAATGTGCTTTTCAATTAAAAATACATTACAAACATTATAAAAATATTGACTAATTTTCAGTTCCCTTAAGCCATACTGCTGGTAATTTAAGAGTTTCAATTCAATATTGTCGACAATACATTCTGAGGGGCAAAAAAAAAAAAGGAATAAACAATTGGAGTTCTCATTATTTTCTTAATAGGAAAGCAAGGCAATTTGGGAGCAAAGACATTTTTCACACAGGTAGGTTTTAATTTTTCAGTCAGCTCTTGCCTGCTCGATCTGAGCTGCTGCTTGAGGAAACCCATTTCACTGCAGTTCTCAGGGTAACACAGGAGAGAATCACATCTGACACCACATATTCCCTCTCTGCTTGGGGACTTTCTGTCCAATATCCTCTCCGTTAAGTGCAACCTGCTGGGCAGTGTTACGTCCAGGATGCACAATCCTGCAGCATCACACCTGCCCTGGGAGCGTGCCTGCATAGATCCTGAACTAAAGGTCTTGACAGGAAAGCACAAAGCAATTCTGTTATTAAATGCTTGTAAAAGCTATTAATACACGTGCAGTGCCAGCCTGGCACTTTGCTTCGGTGAGGGGACCTGAAAGGCAGCTGAAGGAAATAATAACACTATATTCACCGTGCAGTTATGCTGCCTCAGCCCAGGACCTTGTTATGTGGAGCTGTGACCAGGGGCACATTAGCAATTTCAAAGGTAGGGCTTTAAACGCCTCCCGGTGTCCCTGCTCTCTGCTCAGCTCTCCAGCCAACACAGATAAGCAGACACAGCCAAATGCATGTAATTAGATGATCAATACCTTGATTACTGTTAATATTTATGGCTTGGCTTGTAGCAGACACATGGCCAGGAGTATTTTTGCAGCAATTCGGGGGGAGCAGGGACACTGGGAAGACACTGAAAGCTATCCTGGGCAACGGCCAGCAGCTTGGAAATGCTGGTCAGGGCCTGGGAAAGACCAGCTCTGATGCTCAGTGTATTTCCCTTCACATTTGCCTTTCTCCCCGGCCTGAGAGGATGCCCCTGTGCTCCCACACTCACCAAAAACTGTGCGGGCAGGGACGGACTCCCTGTTCAGCCAGAAGGAGACCTGGGACAGGATGACGGTCATGATGCAGGGCAGGTAGGTCTGGATCACAAAGTACCCGATCTTCCTCTTGAGGTGGAAGTGCGTGGTCATGACGACGTACTCCCCTGCAGAGACAGCCAGGGAGGGATGCTGAGCCACGGAGCTGCCCAGCCTGGGGCCGGCTGACCACTCTAGAGACCCGTCCTGCACATAATTCCCAGTTTTCCAGCGGGATTTCAGCGGGAAGGAGGGGTGCAGGGGCGCAGCAGGCTCTCCCAGCTGCTGTGCCCCAACATTCCACATCACATTTGTCCTTTCAAAACATTTCTCTGAGTCTGCTTTAATTCACTACAAAATGGGTGTGGGACAATTTCAACAACGGGGCAATAAAATCTTTCCCTGTTTTGCCCCAGGCACAAGGGGCCTCTGGGGGTCTCTCCTGACCCCGCTCCCATCCCTGTCCTGCTTCAGCCCAGGGAGCCACGCTGTGGGTAAGACCCCTTAAGCCTGGAGAGACCCTAACAGTGCTTTAACAGGACTTCAGGACCCAGGATATTATTTTCTCTGACAATCCCAAAAATATCCCACCTTCCCTCACTGTCACCATCTCAAAAATCAAGGCAAGTTCTGCTGTGAAAGGTCTGACCCATGACCCGAAGAGACAGCCGTCCCTATTTTCCCTCAACATCCTACTCCTCCCCTCAAAGCTCTGGGTTTTTGTGGGATTACTGTGCCTTTTTGTTGTGGCTCTGCTAAATCATTACACACAGGAACCTTTAGCAGCTTTCTCACCACTCCAGGTCATTCATCTGTACATTTTACTACAACTTAAGCAGAGAGACGGGCCAGATATTATGACATCTAGTTCCCTGGGCTCCCCACATTTCCCCAAGGGAGGTGAAATGAGTTGTTACAGACAGACACTATTAAAATCAAGTGCACCAGAGAGGAAATATCCTCAAATGAGAGAACTACTGGTGCATACGGAGGGAAAAAATAAAAGGGAAGAAAAAAAAGAAATAGAAATATGAGAGTCACACATGAGATAACAGAAGCTACCAGTACCTGGATTCAGAGGGGAAGGGAGGAGCAGCAGATGGGAGAGAAAGATGATTAATATTGGTCATTAATCAGAGGAAACATTTGTTTGGGATAATCTTCTATTAGTTATGATAATATTTGTGCAAGCAGATGCAGTGAAAATCACACTGAACATTATGTTGCCTTCGCCTCCCCTGCCTGCAGCGCTTTCCTGAGGGGCTGGAAAGGAATCCAAGACAAATGAACCCACAGCACCACACACCAGCTGGACAGAGCGGGGCAAATTTTCCACGCAGCAGCTCATTTTGAGATGCTTGAGATCAGTTCTCCCAAAGACTGTGAGCAATAAGGCTCTTTCAGTGGAAAGCACTGAAAAACAAAACTCTTTGCTGCCTCTTGGTGACTGCTGAGGATGTCACCAGCCACATTCTCCTGGCTCAGGAAGTGCTGTGGTCCTGGACTGCCTCTATAATCATTCCAGATCGTGGCATTCCAAGCCCATGGGTCCATCTCATCCCAGGAGGAGCTCAGCCCACACTGCAGTCCCACAAATACCTGTGCTGGATCGAACCATCTCTGTCCCAACCACATGGCCCAGCAGGTCATACTGGTTCAGGCGAGATCCACCCTTGGCTACTTCCACGGATTTATCCTTCCCCAGGGTCCAGGTGTAGATCACCTCTGTCTTCGTGTAGGCATCTGCAGAGGAGGGAGAAGAACGAGGTCTGTGCTTCTGCCTGACCTAAAATATACCAAAATTAGCCTGTAGCCAAATTAATCTTTGCTGTGCATCTCTCAGAGCCACACGGCTGAGCACAGCCAAGCATGGCCAGAGACCAAGGCAGATCAACAACTGTTAAATCAAACGAGCAGGAGCGAGCTGGGGTTTTTGGAAGGGAGCTGGAGAGGGCCAGAGCTCTGTCACTGAGAGACAGGCTGGCCCTGTGACATGCTGACTCTGCAGGGGCTGGCTCCAAGCAGGGACAACACAGGGAGGCAGCCAGGCCAGCAGGATGCTGGGGCAGCAGGACAGCCACAGCCCCGCCGTGCCAGGGACAGGGAAAGTCCTGCTGGCAGCAGCTGGCAACAAAGGCTGAATGCAAATGGGGCTAAATTTTAGGTTAAAAACTTTAAAAAGTCTTTACCCTTACTCAAAAGCACTCCTCTCCAGGACTCTCAGATCTGGAGGTGGTGTCCTCTCACACCAAAATGCTTTTTCCCTGTGTTCGTGACCAAGCCCCTGCTCTGTCCTCACAGCCAGTCCCCCTCTCAAGAGTGCCCACATGCTCTTGGTTTTGCCAGTCCTGTGGTTATCCAAAAACTGAGTCTCTCCAGACTCTGCTAGGAGCTATTTCTCCCCATATTACCCAAAACTCCCATCCCTACCCGACTCTGCACTGGTTTTTTTTAAGCAAGAACAAAGTTCACTAAACCAAGCCTTTGGCTCATTTTTTCCCACCAGCTTCTCCGGTTAAGACACGAAGGAATTCTTTGGCTGGGGTCAGGTCAAGCAGTGTGTCAGTTCTGCTGGAGAAATGTCTCAGCTCCTGCTTTGTGGGAGATTGTGTCCCGAGAAAACCACATTTCTGTGGTCTTTCTAAAACAACGCCTGGCTGTTATCCCTGCGCTGTAGGTTTTGGCAAACCTGTTCAGTGTTAAGCAGGGGCTGAGCAAAGCAGGGGGAGTTGGTTTTGATGATCAGCCAACATTTCTCAGCAGGCCAGAGTGCTGCCTCAGCACTCCTGATGCAGGCTGGCACCTCTCACCCCACGTGCAACACTCTGCTCTTCCCTCCCCTCCTTCCAGCGCTCAAAATGCTTCTGGAGCCTTCCACCCTCCTTCAGAGCTCTGCACAGCTCTGCCACTGCTCTTTCACCTGATGGGCACCACCTCCTGCTCTACCGTCACAATCCATCCACTCTCAGCCTACAGAAGGAACCTGCCCACGGTTTCATTGCCATCATTCCTGAAAATTGAGTTACCCACATATCTGGTTGTCCGGGACAGAAGGGTATCTGATGTCACACAGGCACGGCATGGCTGCTTGGAACATGTTTAATGCCAGGCAGCTGCTTGGGTTCAGCTCGATGCCTCGTTTGCAATGCAAAATCCAATCCAAACAAGGACAGCTCGTGGACATTTAGAGGAGCTGGTGAATTTGGCAACATCTCCTGCCCCCCTAGCCTCAGCGAGCTGCTGCACAAACGTCCCGTGACGGCTTAGGCGCTGCTCTCTGCAGAGCACGTTCACCTTCCAGGGAGCAGGGGGAGAGGCAAAGCCATCCCTTCACTGGGGGATGATGCAGGTGGGCAGCTGAAGCTCTCTGGAATGCCCGATGCCCTTAATTCTCCTGCAAATTCTCTGCCTTGCCCCTCGGGGGGCTGCCATGGTGGCCCAGGGACAGGAGGCCACTGCTGAGCCTTCCGGGTTGTGGGGACCAGCAGAAAATGGTCTGCGAGGCGAACGCAGCATCCTTTGAGCAGCATGTGTCTGGCACTGGCATTGTCCTTCTAATTACAAATCTGACCCACTTTCAGCTTCTTGAAAATGAGCAGCTTCCAGCTGTCGATGGCTTTTAGTGGAAACACTGGTTTAATCCCACTCCAGCACAGGAGAGGTGAGCTCGGATGCTGTGTGGGTGCTTTAGAAAAAAGTCACATTAATGTTAACCAGGGGCAGCTTTCTGAGCTCCTTGTCTCAAAACTCTCATCATTCAGAGGTCAAATCAGTAAAAAAAATAACCCCAAAGGGTGTTCCAGCAGAAATACACATATTAATCTCTTTTCCTCACCAAGGAACGTTATAAGCAATTAGATGTGGAGTAATCTGCCTTCCTGCAAGTCTTGGAATAATCCCAGAGTTTAGGCCTGAGGTAGGAGATTTTATATCCCTCCTCACAAGGTCAATTAACATTAATAATTCATCCTTCTCTAAGGCTTGCTATTTCACTGGCCTTAGTGATGTCTTGTGGCAATGAGTTCTACATTTAATTAGGTGCTGCCTAAGAAATTTCGTAGTTCTGAATAATCCACTTTCATGGGTACAGTTTGTCATGAGGCAGAGGAGCAGATGCACATGATAAACACGATTTCTTCTGCTGCCAATCAAACTTTTCAACTCTGTCCTCAGTTAGCTCCCAAATGGCTACAGGAGGGAACTGTCAGGTTGGGAAGGCTGGGGTTTCTCTGGGGGGTAACTGGTGTGGGCTCATTCTTCAGCTGGAGGTGGGAAACTCTCTCATCTAACACAAACACAGGCTCCAAGTGGTGCTCAGTTTGTTGGACCTGGAAAATACTCCAGGCAGAGCCAGACCAGGATGTTTATTTTCACATCACGGTAAACCAAGGTCTTGGGGTTTGGCACCCACTCACTTTAGGAACAAACACTAAATGAAATTTAACTTGCCATATGGGAGAGATAAGGGAACTTCTATGGGGAGCCCAAGCAGCTGAGCAGCTGCAAGCCTGGGAAGCCAGGAGCAGCTTTCAACTCACCAGCAGCCTGCAAATCTCCCCTAAACCAGGAACCCTGGCCGCTGGGACTGAGGTTCCCAGAGTTTCACTTGAGGGCAGCCTGCCTGACAGACTGAAGAGGGGCAAGGGGTTTGTAAGCTCCTCTGGAGCGTGGAGCCAGAGGAACCAGGTATTTCAGGCTCTGCACAGATTGGCAGGATGGGACACCCAGCAGCAGCCACCACTGCTGTCCCCAATCTGTCTTCCCAGCATCCCCTTGTGATGAAGGAAAAGCACAACCCAGATTTATAATCACTGAATCATTAATGTTAGAAAAGACCTCTGAGATTATCGAGTCCAAGCATTAACCCAGCAATGCCAAGCCCATGTCCCCGAGTGCCCAAACCACACATTTTTTGAACACTTTGAGGGATGGTGTCTCCACCACTTCCCTGAGCTGCCTGTTCCGATGCTTGACCACCCTTCCAGTGAAGAAATTCTTCCTAATATTCAATCTAAATGTCCTTTGGCACAACTTGAGGTCGTTTCCTCTCATCCTGTCACTTGTCACCTGGGAGAAGATACTGATCCCCACCTGGCTACTTTCTAAATAAATTTACAGCAGAACCACGGGTGTCTAACCCATCCTGTAAGCCTGAACTGAGCACAGACTCGCTCAGTGTTGGTAGGAATTACACGTAGGAGACACCAGAAAAAACTTCTGGTCACATTATTGTTAGCAATGCTGAATATCACTGTTGCCAAAATACTGTGTGACACCAGCCACACAAAGGACAGCTCCTCAGCTCTGTACCACCTCCTTGCAGAGGCTGCTGGGGGTACTTACAGCTCCCAAATTTCAGGGGGCAGGCGTGCACGTCCATTGGGAAGTCCTCCAGGTGCATGGGGCACTCGGCGTGGATGGTCAGCCTGCGAGACAAAGCACAGGGGCTGCTCAGGGACAGGCCTGGCCCTTCTGACAAAGGCCTCGAGGTGCTCACCAGCCTCGGGGTCTCTCCGGACAGAAGGCCCCCAGCTGTGGAGAGGGCAGCAGGACACACATCTGGCAGCCTTTTCCATGGTGTAAGCTTGACCCTATGGACTGAGCTCATCCTCACCCACTCAGTGCAATGGGAAAATCTGCCAGAGCCCGGGACTCCTGTTTGCTTCTGTGCTGTGAGCAGAGCTCCTGGGGCCAGGGACACCTCAGGGACCATGCTGGAGAGCAGAGGGAAAGGGCTTCAGGGCCTTCTGGGGAACGGGCCTGGTGGTCCGGGAAGAGCTGAGGGCTGGCAGATTCTTCAAAGTCAGCCAAACCCATGAAGCCAGCAGGGCACAACAGCCCCCTGTCCATGTGGGACCCCTCATCCCACCTCCCCTGGCTCCTCCCTCGCTGGCAGCGCTGCGGAGATGCTGCAGGCAGGTGCAGAACGGCCCATCCTGGGCCTGCCTGGGGGCGTGCAGGACAACCTGTGCTTTCCAAATCCACCAAATCCCGGTAGGATACCCTGTCAGGAAGCAGCTTTGTGAGGCAGGCACAGCCATAAAAGCAGTGTGCTGCAGAATATGGGGCCAGGCATCAAAGCATCCATTATAAAGGGTTCCAAAAAAGGGAGCTCGTGCTCCTTCCTGGAGTACTGCAAAGCGTGCAGCCAGGGAGAGGCAGCCAGGAGAGACAACTTCCCAGGAGATGTCTAAAACGATTCCTGTCTGAAGGAACCATTTGTAGGAAAAAAAAAAAAAGACTCTGTTCTGATGGCTCAGCAAAACAGCAAACAAACCATGACAGCAGCAACATGTGGATGCAAAGGGCAACTGCACGGACTGAAGGTGGCTTGTGCAAAACTCAGGTCCAGAGGCCTCCACTGAGATATTTTCCTTCGGCTAGAAAAATCTTCAGCTAAGTTATTCTTCACAGAAAATGCTGAGGCTTAATCAAATGCAAAATAAACCCTGAAAAAATAAAGGTTTTGTTTGCTAAAAGCAAAGAATAAAAATTAAAAAAAAAAAAGGAAATAAAATAAAAATAAAGGTTATTTCTTTCAGGCAAACCCTAAATGCTTCTAACGAAAAAAAAAAAATAAAAAAAGAAGAAGAAGAAAAGAGGACTGTTTCTTAAATCTGGCATAAAAAAGTTCAGCGGACAAAACCAAACCCTTCACAAATCCTTGTAAAAACCCCTGTGGAGGAAACAAAGCAGAATGGCTGTGAGGTGGCAGGGGATGTCCCAGCTGCAGTGACAGTGGCTGCAGGTGCTGTGAGAGGGGACACCCCCACACGCACAGGGACCAAGGCAGCAAACCCTGCACAGCACCGGAACCTCCCCATCACCTGTGAGTTCTGCTCTGCCCGCTGAGGAAAGGAACCCTGGGGTTTCAGACCCACATCCAGCCTCACCTGCAGCGCCCAGAGGGTTTAGGAGAGCTGGCAGCCCGAGGAGAGAGGCAGAGGAGTAAAATCAACAGGTGGAGGAGCACAACTGGAAGCTGCCGTAGCTTCGGTGGGGCACAGCTGGGTGGCCCAAACTCTCTGGAGCCCCTGCAGCACTCAGAGCAGGGCTTGAAGCCCCAGTCCTCCCAATCTTTGGGAGCATCTGGCAGTTCAGTGCACCAGAGACCAAGGACCTCACCTGCACTGAGTGTGCCAGTCCCTTCTGGATCCATGCCCGTGGGAACGCCGTGTCCTGTGAGCCCCTGGCAGGGAGGGGATGCTGACTGTCCTGCTCGCTTCACCTCTGCCTCCAGCCGGGCTTTCTCAGCCCAGCCAAGAACCCCTGTGTGCCCAAGGCAACTTCCTGGAGACAAATCTCTCTCCCTGACTTGATCACCTCTTCTTCATCACTGCACTGAATGCTCCTGTTTTGCATGAAAGAGGAGCAGACCTGATCTTCAGGCCTCGGTCAAGACTCGCCAAAGACCGACAGCGATTTTGACAAGCCTACAAGCTCAGTGTTGTAATTATTTTCTCCTGGACACTCAAAGGCCACCATGAACAAATTGTTCATTTGCTCTGATGCCTCCCTTTTCCAGTGTGGATTTCAAGAAGCAGGTATGAAAACCCGGCAGCTCGGTGTGGACTTGACTGCCTTGCTCCTCCCGTTCTGTTTCGTTTGTGATGTTCACCTCAGCCAGCTCAAAATTCACTTGGGGAGCTCACGGGTGGCAAGCTTGTCAAGCATATTCTCACAGATCTTATTCTTCAATTCTTTCTGTGTCTTTTCCAGCTGCAATGGACTTCTTGCTTCTCATTTTGTCACTGTCACTTGTGTCAGGGAAATGCTGATGCATTTTCCCTGTCTCCCTCCGCAGCCCACACCAGAATTTTCCTTTTTACCTTCCTCTTTTTTCATCTGCTTCACTCATTGTGTTATTATTTCAAAAAGCTCTAAGCTGGGAGTTCCCGAAGTTGGCTTTTCCAAAGGATCTCATCTCTGACCGGTGCCTTCCTTCTGATGCACCCTGAACTCACCCCAAAAAACCCAGAAAAGTCTTTTCCACCCACTGTACTGTTTGCAAGTGCTGGCTGTGATCATCAGCCACTCTGAATAAAGGCTGAATGACCCCAAGGACTGCGGATTGTGGGTCTGATGGGTTTGTGCCACTTAGAGCAGCCAGGAAGAGCCTTAGAGGGGACCAGGACAGCAGCAGAGACTGGCCTTGGCCATACCCTCCTGCCCTCTCCAGGCCATGGCCAACAAGAGCAGGTGTTGTCAAGGGAAGGAAACAATTTTTTATGGGTGCTGGGTGACTCCCTGGATGTTTGGGAATGCAGCAGCTGCATTTTAAATCTAAAGCCTGTTTTATTAGCTGAGCCAGCAAGCAATAAAACAATAAATCCATCAACAAGCCACTGAAAAAGCAACCTAATCTGCCACTTCTCCACCTACAGCTGAAGGAGTTTTTAAGTCTCTCGAAATTAAATAAAAAAAGGAAAAGTCACATCATTTTCCAGTGAGATGAGTCTGGTTCAGCAGCTTCAGCCAGCCACAGGTCAGCAGGTTCACAGCTAACACACGAAACATCAAAATGACAAACCACAAGGAATGTCCCTCCCTTCCCAGGCAATTACCACAGCCTCTGCAGCATTTGGGTAAAAGGGTTTATGGCAGAATTTCTCATCCGTGCCCCTTATCCCGTGCAAGGGAGCTGATGGCCAGAGAGCCACTGGGTTTTGCTTCATTGCTCTGATGGGCTGTCCACATCCAGGAGCCCTGAAACGTCCTCAGAAAGCCTAAAGAGCGTGTAAAAAACAGCCAAGCTGCCAGAAATCACATCACCCAGCAGTCGTACCCTTCAGCTCATCCGCCCCAGGCGCCTGCAGTAACTCATGCAGAACTGTCTCGAAGCCACACCCCAAACTCCTCGTGTTTCCTCTTCGCTTTGCCGGCACAATGGCACCGAAAGTGGAACAGCCAGGACAGAAAACGTGGGTTCTTTTCCCTCTTTAAAGTCACGGGAAGCCCTTTGAACTGCGCCAACACAATGGCAAGAAGCGTGAATCAGGCTAAACATCGCTGTGCCAGGGCTGACGGGATAACAAACCTCTTCAGCAGCGTTCTCATGGTTACCGGGAGCTCAGCAAAGCCTTTGATGTGTCATTAGAGCCCCTGTCGCTACCTGCGTGCAGCTGCAGGATGAGCCAGGATCTCAGTCCAATTTCTGGGACGCAAATGTAATAATCCCTCGGCGTGTGAGCGGTACAAAAACACGACAGCACCCTGCGCGGCAGGGCTGGCTTTGTTTGTGCCGGGGATGCTGCTGGAGTTTTGTCCTGATTTCTTCTCCAGGAGGTTCATTAATAACCACAGTCAGGCCTAGCAGTGTTTACGGTTTAGGCTGTGGGAGAATCTAGGTTAGGTTTAATTGCCGGGGTTTGAGCTTGAAAGCCAAATTGCTTCTAGGATCCTTGTGCTGGATCTGGAAGCGCTGATTTCACTTTCCATCCTCCCCCAGCCCCCTGGAGATTTCAGCCCATGATGGCAGAAATGCAGTGAGATAAGGTGTTCTCTGAAGATTTCTGCCTCCTGGGACAGTTTCCTTAAAAAAGTCTGCCTGCACAAAGCCAAGCCTGGAAAACAGATCACTGCTGTCTTTGGATCTGCTCTGGCGGGGAAAAGTTGGAGCAAATCTCACCTTGTTGCCTGCTTGTGTTTTGATCAGCCAGCCAAGCTCTGGTCTGCTTGGACGTGTCTGCGATGTTTTCTAGGCTCAGCCCTGGCGTGGGACACAGACAAACAGCCCAGGAGAGCCGGTGCTGGGCTGTCCCAGCTGCTGCTCCTGCAGAGAGGCTGCACCTCCATCGGGTGGGAGGGTGCTGCAAAGCCTGGAGCAATCACAAGTTGCCTGGGGGGCTAAAAAACCCCCGGCCAGTAAAGACAGCCCAAAGCCTTTGCTGAGGGAGAGACACTGCAAAGCTCTGTGATTTCAAAAGGCAGCGTGGGAAGGTCAAACCCTGTCGGTAGAGGAGCTGCTCTGGGATTCCACAGCCCCTGTAGGTCTGCACGTGTCCCGGGCTCAGCTTTCCCTCCTGCTCTGCCTCTGCCTCACCTGAGGGTGCACAGACCCTCCTTTCGGGGACTGCACGTTGTCTTCAGCAGCCCAGGCTCTCGAGGCAGAGTCTTTGGGCGTGCAGTGAATGTGTCAGCCTGAGAGGGAAAGAAAACCTCCTCCAAGTGCATAACTTGAGCACACGTTGTCTGGGAACCACTGTGACAATAACCACAAAGCCTCAACACGCCGTTCTGACAGGCCCTGTTGAGAGCAGAAGAGCTTTTTAAAGCCTTGATTCACAAAGTTGAATCCCATCAGCACAGCATTAAACTTTCACTATTTTTATATGCTTCGAGGCCAGGAAGAACCAGAACATTATCTATGTGCCCCACACAGTTCGAGCCACAGAGCACATCCAGGGATGGCTGCAGCAGCTGAGCTTTTGTCTCTTCCTTATGTAAATCCACACACAATTCCCAGGTTGTTGCACTCAGGTCTGACACCAGAGCTTAGAGACTGTAGCTGGGCTTTTGTGAACTGCTTGGATCGTGTAGGAGCTCCACAAAAAGAGACTGCAGAGGCAGGGCTACATCATAAACCTGTACTCCCCGTGCCCGCCGAGGCAGCCAGAGGAGCAGGGAAGATGCAGAGGGATCAGCAATCCTGGGGAAGGGAGAAATGCAGTTCAGTGCTGCGGTCACCAAGGTTGTTTTGTGGTGCCAAGGCCTGTCAGAGGTCAGGGGTGTGCACTGTGACACTGCACTGATCCATGAGGAGGATGTGCTGTGACTGAAGGAAATCTCTGGATGCTCAGCTACAGCTGCTGTGCAGCTCCTGGGAGCTCGGGTCAGTGATAAAGAGGCTCTCTCCAGGAGCTATAAATATTGTCACACAGGTGTAATTTTGCTGGATGCTTGTGTCAGGCTCGCTGTTCCACCAGAGCAAGTTCATCTATAACTGTAAGCCTTGACTAAGAGAAGTTGGCTTTCCCAGCAGGATAAATAGCAAGAGACGTGCCTCTAATTGCACATCAGCAGAGCTGATCCCTCAAGGATATTGGCTGGGACAAGGGAAAGGAGCAGGAGGTTCTCAGGAGTCAGACTGAGCCTGCAAGGGATCACCTGGGCAGTGCTGCCAGGCCACTGGAAATCTGCTGGAAGTCCAAACTCTCTCCTCAGTCAGCAGGGCACCCCTTTGGTATTTGCACCTTGCTGGATGCCAGCTGTGTGAGTGTGGCTTCAAGGTCTTGCTCCTTCCTTTAAGAAGGACGCACACGCATGTCCCTGGGCACGGGGGAGGACAGCAGATGCATCACTTGAACAGAAAACAAGAGACTCCCTCAGGCCCTTTCCTGGGAGGAGGTTTCAAAGCACTTAACAAGGGACGGTGACACCCTCACCATCATTTGACAGGGGAATTGAGGTGGGAGTGCCTCAGTGGCAAAGCCAGGTAGGATTCGGTGTCTGAGCCTGAGGCATGGTCCCGGCCCTGCAGTCTGTGCCCTTGCATCTCCCTTTCTGCTACCCCGCTCAAAAGAGACCCTGGTGGTCCTGAGCAGCACCAAGAGGAAGAAAGGGAATCATCAGATGCCCCAGGACAGACATCCCACCCTGGATGTGTTTAACTGCAATCCCAGAGGAGTCCCAACACGCTGTGGTCATCTGGTCAGCTCTACCCACACCACCAGCACCAGGAGGTGCTGCCCGGAGCCCCACCTGGGCTTCACACACCGGCTAAAGAAAAGATCTCTGTGCACAAGAGCTCCTGGTCCTCTGCAACTCAGCACAGGACAAAAGGTCTCATGTCCAACCCTCAGCCTCTGAGTGGGCTCCTCACCTCTTACAAAGCCTTAGAGATGTATTTAAGCGGGGCAGGAGCACATGTAAGAGAAGGTCCTTCACTCCCCAGTTCTTCAGCAGACAGCTAAACTGAAGGATGGTTTGAATTCATTTTAAAAAATCCCAAGACTCTCTTTTCTTCCAGAAGCTCATTCCCAAGAGTCTCATGATGCTGCTGCCATCCTGGCACCTGCCCAGCCCTGAATGGAAAAATAAATCCAATACTTTCTTAGTCACACAAAACTTGCTGAAGCTAATGGCTGTTTGCTGAATAAAGAAGTAGTGAAGTGATATAAAAAGCTCTGAAATTGAGTCTTTTTTTTTTTTCCTGCTGTCTTACGCCAGCAGCTCCTGTAATACTTTACAGTCAGACAATGATAGGAACGGGGGGAGTGTGAGTTGTCTACTTGCAGGTCAGAGAGCTGGGAGCACAACAGAGCCCTTAAGTCAAGTTGGGCTTTTCCCTTCATTTACCCCATCTGCCTTAATGTGAGATCACTGATGTGTGGAGACCTAAACCCCCAGGGCACGGGCAGGATTAGCTCATATTTGAGAGCTGCTGCACAAAAGCAAGGCACTGTTTATCAATGTAGGCTGTAAAACTTGCTGACACCATGTAGATTCACAGCCAGTTTAACTATGAAGAGATGAAATTCTGCCTGGTCCTCAAGAACAGAGGTGAAAGTGCAGCATCTCAGCACACAGAATCCACAATGAAGCCTGTTTTGGCTTGGAGATGGAGACAGAGAAAACAATTTTTTAAAACAAAGATTTACACCTTGCCAAAACCAACTCAATACCTTCCTCCTGCATTTATCAGCAGCTTGTTGTTCCATTTATAACCTATGTCTCCTGCAACCCTGGCTTCTCCAAATCACAGTTTTTAATTAGCTGTTTGTTGGGTTTTTTTCCCTAATAATGTGCATTGATCACATAGATTTGGAATTTTTTTATTCCACAAAGTGGGAAAAAACAACCCCCTTGTTGTCACAAGCAAGCTTGGTCTCATTAGATGTGTGAAATGGTTCTGCTCTAACATGCTGAACAAATTAGATCTGTTCTCAAGCTGATGGAGAATAACAAATTCTCCCATCCTAATGTTCCCATACCAACACTGGACACCTGATTCATATCCCATCACAGGTCAGGAAGAAAATTAGGCCAGGTGGCGTATCAACCTCACAAACTATAGGTCCCAACACTTCTACCTTGGCACATGAAAGCAAAAAATCAATGTGGATGATGAGGAAAAATCTACCTGTAAAAAGTGATGGCACATGGGGAGGAAACAAGGAGAGCAGGGAAAGCAGCGGGGTAGGACTCAAGTCTGCTAAGAGAGTCAGTGGAAACCTGCTGTGATGCACCCTGAGGCCCCTGTGTGTGCAGAGGGACCTGGAATTCCCTGGAAGGAGACACAGACTCACCTCATGGTGTACAGCAGGGTGCCGTTGTCCACCAGGCGCAGCAGCTTGTTGGGGGTTGTCATGTTGTGGGCGACGGATTTCTTCCCGTTGTGGAAGAAGGTGTCAGGAGTCCAGATCTTACTGGCCAGCAGGTTGTTCAGGGGAAGGATCTTCATGGGACCATCAAACTTGAGCCTTTCATCTCTCCAGGACTGCCGGAAAAAGACGTCAATGGTGTATTCCTTTGGGGAGAGAGGAGAGAAAAGTTAAGTTGTGTTTTCCTCAGCTAAACACTGCGATCGAGGTGATTCGAGAGGTGGCGTCTCCAGTCACCGAGCAAACTGGGCTTTGGCACACCTGGGGTGGCGTGAAGCGTGGTGCAACAAGAAGCAGGGACTGAGAGCAGTGCAGGATAGACGAGGTTCCCCACATTTTGGGTAGTGACTCACCTGTGACGCCAAAATGTGCGTGTCAGTGTTTCTGAGCGCTGCAGAGAAGCTGCAGCACAGCCTACGGGGGCCGCAGCCGGGGCAGCCCTGCTGCACCACCACCGCCTCTATCCAGGTGTTTCAGGGGAGGAAGGCCATTATGCGCAGCTACACTGGTATTTTAGAAGGCAAAAATAAAGATCCTGGAGATGGAATCTGGCCAGGATGCTGGTAATTATATCCCTGCTCATTAAAAAAAAAAAAAAAAAAGAAATAAATTCGCATGACATTGTCTTAATGTTATTTTGTTCCCCAGGCCACCTTTAGAAAATCATTGAGTCGAGGACTTCACAGACTTGCATTACAAGATGCTGTGACTTTCTTTTGTCTTCTTTTTCTTGTTTTGTTTACCTTTTTTTTTTTTCTTTTTTTTCCTCCTTTTTCTTCTCTCTGCCCGTGCAGAGACCCATTTCCTAGGCCAAATTCCAGCTGGAGCAGTTAGAAGTCACCTCTTTGAACCCCTGCAGCCGAGGCCAGCTCCTCTCTCAGTGAATGCAGATTCAGAAACCACTTTCAGGGACAGATGGGGTCTTTGGAAAACCTGTCTTTCCCAACTGCTCTTCCTCCCCCTGCTGCTGCAGACTCGTAGCCTTTATTTATGCGTTCCTGGAGGCCGCAGGACCGACTCAACTTATCATTGTGAGTGATTCCTTTCCTGCAGCACTTCTCAGCAGCGCTTAAAAACTGCTGTGCACCGCTTCCCTACAGGACGGAGAAATTCCTACAGGTTCTGCAGCAGATGGCAGCGGAATGGAAGCATCTCGAGAAATAAACCCATCCCTGCTCCCTGGCCACGGAGCCACCCCTGCTCGAATGTGAACCTCCTGGAGCTTGGTTGGGGGAAGGAAAGAGGAGATTCCACATTCCCACGGGCTCTGCCCTGTACAAGGTATTTTGCCCCTTTGTGGAAGTGATCTTTAATTTGTTATTTCTTGGAATAAACCTGAAATGAGGCCTGTGTGCAGTCCCAGGAGGTTTGGGTGGAAGAGTCCTTATCAGGAGAAGAGCTCTCTCATTCCCTGTTCCCATTTAAAAACTGCCACTCAAAGAAGCAAAACATTTTTAACTACTTCCAAAGCCTTGCTTTTCTTCTTTAATGCTTAGGGATCATTCCTGAAGGAAAGAGAAATCGTGTTCAGAGTCTTCCCCTCTTTCCTAGGCTTCTTTCCACAAAAGCATCATTCCCAATGCACCCCTTCCAAGGAGCACACTTAGTTCTGAGCTCTGCTCTTCTCTGCCTACAGAAGTGACTGAAAACTGACTGACTCTGTCCTCAGAGCCCATCCACGAAGCAAAAAAATTCCAATTTTTGTTTTCCTTTGTATAATTTCCCTGGGACCGAGGCGAAGTTGCAAGAGCTCAGTACCGAAGGTCGGGGCGCGCGTCAGGTCCCATCTTGGGCTCTGCTCTCCAAACTGAGACAGAGATCAGGAGTCCCTTGGAGCACTTCGGTGAAAAGGTCTCCACGTCCTCCTCCACGCTTTGTGAGCAGCTGCTCTCCCCCGCTCCCCACGGCAGCTTTACCTGCCTCTCCTCCACCACCGTAATTACAGGCTCGGGATGCGCCGGAGCCGCTTCCCAGGGCACTGAGTGATGGCTGTGGGAGGGGTGGGAGCGCAGCACCAGGCAGATGCCAGCGGGGAAGGAGGGACTTCCCCGCTCCCGAGATGAAAGGAAGCCCCAGAGCAGGGCCCTCCCCACGCCTCCCGAGGAGATGGGGTTTCTCTCCCTCGCTTTTAGCAGCAGAGCTAAAACGCATTCGCTATGCATTTGTAAAATACACGGAACGAAGGCACGCGGAGGGGAAATAATTTATTATTCCTTAACTGTCTTCCTAATTTCAAATTCATTTTGTCAAATCGCATTGCAGAGAATACCTTCTTCTTTTCAATACCTCATATTTTTTTCTTCACAGTTCATTATACACACTCCCTTAATCAAATATGCTCCACCTTGGAAGTAATTATCAGATACTCCCCAAGGGCTACGATTGCTGAATATATTATGGGTCTCTGCTGTGGTAGGAAAGCAGGAGAGAGAGAGGGAGAACTCAGATGAGGTTCATAATCTTGATTACACTGACACCAACTTAACTTCCTACCCTGGAGGGAGTGGTCTTCCCGAAGCAACACGGGTTGGAGTGATGGAGCGAGCACCTCCACGAAACACAGAGATTTTATTCTCCCCCAGCTCCTCTGCTTGCCAGCACAGGATTGCTGTGGGACAGCTGGAGAGATGTTCAGGCCGTGCCAGCTCAGAAAATGAAAACCCTTGCAGCTCTGGAGGGGCCGTGAGAGCCACAGGACCCTGCTCCAGCCTGCTCCCTCTCCCAGAACGGGCTCGCTCTGTGGCACGGACTGCCCACCCCTGGCCTGGGCTATGCCAGCACCAGGCCACCTCAGGGGCTGGACATGCAGGAGGGGCTCAGTCCTCACTGCACAGCTGTCCTCACGTGGCATCCGGGAACTCCTGAGCAGCCACCCACTGCCAGCCCTTCTCCGGGTGCGTGTGGAGTACGAGCTGCAAGAAATGCTGTTGAGAAACCTCACTATTAATTATGCTCCACAGTCCTGTTTTAATTAGAAGACAAACCGTTGTGGGAATACAAGCCTAAATTCAGACCTCAGGCCTTTTCATTAATAATTTTCCCCGAACATGTCGAAATAGTGCAATGAGTTCATGCTTTTTCTGTTTTCTCTTTGCCTCCCTTCCGTTCAGGCACCGAGGATGGTTTGATGGTGAATCCTTCTTTTCTGACACTGCCACCAAACCCGACCTGATTCTGGCACCCTCCCCTCTTCCCAGGGAGCACCTTCCTTCCTCCAGTCATCAACTGGTTTCCAAAAGCATGCCTGAGGAACAACCCCTGGCACTGAGCTACCACCAGCTCTTGTCACTTAGGAACATCCCGCTTTTGCCCATATTGTCCTGGGATGAGGGTGGGACACGTCCACAGCAGCTGAGGAGAAGCCATCCCTCCCTGTGAGGCGTCCAGCCAGGGGCACCTACCATGTCTGTGTCCGAGACAGGGCCGAAACTCGTCACGTAAATGTCTGTCTTGACTTCAGTTACACTGTCTGGGACAAAAAAGAAAAAAAAAAAAAAAAAAAGAGGGAAAAAAAAGAAAATAGAGAGCTGAATTTCCTTG
>VZRQ01001494.1:207627-244912 GCA_013397975.1 Machaerirhynchus nigripectus
GCAGCCATGGACAGCAGATCAGGAGCTGTGGCCACCCACGGCCGGGGAACGCAGTCCCTGGGAGGTGCAGGATGAGCTGTCCCCTGCACCAGAGGGGACAGGGGGCCACGGAAGTGCTTTGCAACGTGCTCTTCTGGGTCCAAGCACAGGGGAAGGGATTCGGGAAGTCAGGAGAAGACAAAAAGGCAGAATTAGTTTTGGACACCTTTCGATACGATCCTGCAAGCCTTAAATGAGCCTTTATGTCCTCATCATGCTGTAACATGGC
The DNA here is from genome assembly GCA_013397975.1 of Machaerirhynchus nigripectus. NCBI lineage: Eukaryota > Metazoa > Chordata > Aves > Passeriformes > Dicruridae > Machaerirhynchus > Machaerirhynchus nigripectus. The sequence continues at coordinate 207,896 of VZRQ01001494.1, forward strand.
TGTCACAGAGCTCCAGAGACCCCTTCCCAGCCCTTCAGTCTGCTGGTAAATCCAATCAACAGATAATGGAAACGTCAATAATCTATTAATAACTTATTATTAGTAATAACTAATTACAGCCCAGGTCCGAAGAGAATCCCCCATTTCCAGACTGCAGATTTGCCCCTTGGCCAGGCCACGCAGCACCCGGCGAAGGGACAAGCTGGGGCTTCATCGCTGGCTCACCGATGTCCCTCAGCACTGAGGAAAACGAGCTTCCTGCACCTCTCATGGCAAAAGCCAGACTGAACCCTCCCTGTTAATATGTGCTCCTAAGGGCAGGATTTGGCTGGGATCCGGAGGGATTTCTGAAATTAAATCATTGCTACGCAAGCAGGGATTTCAGCAGAGCTGGGAAATCCAGAGATAAGTGAAACACCAGCAGAACAGAGCAAGCTCCAGCCTCAGAGATTCGCTTCCTTTGTGATCCCACAGCCCAAGAGCATCGGCACCGCTCCCAGCTCTGTGCCTGTGAGACCCCCTCCTGCACAGGAATCAGGAGCTGCCCTGGCAGCCTCCCCTCTCCCTCACCCTCACACCTATCCACCCTGAGCCTGAACGAGAACAAACTGCATCTGCTTTTTCAGCAGGAGAGAGCTGAGAGAAAAGCATCTCCTGCCTCTGCTTAGAGCGGTGGCAGGGAAATGCTTATTTTCTGCTCAAGCCACAGATGTGCTCACACTGCAGCTTGGCTGTCTTGCCCAGTTCTCCCCAAAGATTTAATAATTAAGGACTGTATAGGGGGGTAGGCACTTTCCCTAGAACTGCTGCAGAACACAAAATGGCATTTTTCATTTCCTAGCAGCATCTTTCCCTATAATTCAATTTTTTTACAAGCACAAGTTGAGCCTTCAAGCCTGCTGGGGTGGCAGGTGGATGCTGCCAGACCTGTTTATTACCAGGGAAACAAAAATGCAAGGACTGGGTTCAGGTAGGAAGCTGGAGCAGAGCAAGGAGCAGAGCCCAGGTCTGGCTGCCCTAAGGAATGGCACAGCGCTGCCCAGCAGAGCCCTTGGTGGGCTGCACAAGCCCCTTCCAGCCACTCCGCAGAGCTGCTGCACCAGGAAAGCAAAAAAAAGACCCCGGAGCCAACATGAAACTGGGAGAGCAAGAGATTTTCAGGTTCAGTATTTTAACTGAATTTAGAGATCCAAGTGTCATGCCATGTTCCCAAGTCTTTTGTTTGAGGCCGATTCCCTCGTCTGGGGGCTTTGCCCATTCATAGGCTCAGCTTATTCCCCAGCCTCAGCACAACCGCGGTTCCAGAAGGAATGTGGAGCGGGTGTGTGAGCAGAACAAGGTGCTGCAGGTCCCACGGGGTACACAGCCCGCTCTCTGCCCGCCAGGCCACGCTGCCTTGCTCCCACCTGCAGAAATCCCCCACAGCTGGCCAGATCTGCAATGCTAATGGCAAACGAAACAACCCTTCCCACGGTGTTACCATGGCACTTCCTACACCTGCCTGCTTTTCCAGAGCTCCCCCTCTCCTCCAGGAATCTGCTACCCCAGATCCGGCTGCTTGAGTACACCACAACCCCCCGTCCCAGCCCTGAGGGGAGGCACACACCCACCCCACAGCAGCAGGGTCTGTCACTCCCCTGGCTGTGCAGAAGGTGTAAATCAGCAGCAGCTGCTGCTGAGGTGCTTCGGGCTTCCCATTTCCCCTGTGCCCCCACCCGAGTCCTGCCCACCTTCCCGGCCCCGGCTAGGGCAGGTACCCCCCGTTCCTCCTGCAATCCCCCCCTTTAAGTGCCCGTGACTCCCCGGGCCCGGGAGGCGATGGCTATTATTTACAAAATGACGGAGCGCTATTTTTACTCGCTTCTTGGAAGCACCGGGAGCAGCGGCAGAGCTGGAATACAAATTACGCCGCCTCGCTGCCTCTCCCCTCCCCGGCTGCAGAGCCGCCTCTACGAGTGATGCTGGGAGGGGGCGCAGGGGGCCGAGCGGGCTCGCGTTAAACCTCCCTCCCCCCGCACTCATCGAGACCTGTTTATTCCAGAACCGCACCGCGACACCCCGGCCCGGCCGCTCGTGTGCCGGCTGCGGAGGTTCGGCAGGCGGGGGTTCCCGGGGGCTGTGCCGCCAGCCAGCCGGAGCGATGTGCCCGCAGCCGGGCGCTGGGGGCTCCCGAGCGATGCGTGCTGCCAAAAAAAANTTAGAGAGCTGAATTTCCTTGTGCAGGGAAGGGTTTGAGGTTTGTTATATGGTGTTTATCCCTGCTCTGCTGAACCCTCAGCACCGTGCTCTGAGCTCCAAACAACAGCTGATTTTATCACTCGTAATTGGGCACATTCATCTCCAGTGCAGCTCTGCTGCTTCCCACGCTTACACTGAGGACAAATCTGTCCCACACGGCCAGACAATGCGTATTTACAGAGCCCATGTGGCTGCAGGATCCACACCCTGGTACAGACCCACATGTTTTCAGTACAGAGGTAAGCCCTGATGCTTTGAAACTCCTTCTTAATCTGCAATCCCTTTGTGTCTCCCAGTCAGATAAACAGCCTAGCAATGTTCCAGCCGTTTCGGGAAACCCTGGGTTTGTTACAGCTCCAGGCTTATCTGTATGTAAAAAGAATCAATATTCTGATTGCCTTTTACTGCCACCGTGCTCGCTGCTCTCCTAAGTGCCTTGCTCTCACAAAGCTGCTGCTCGCCCACACCACGTGCTGCCCCTGCATCCCGGGCTGAGATTCCCTCACGGATGCAGAGCAGCAGCTTCACGGCCCCTGCAAAGCCACAGAGCCCCACTCCCTGCCCAGGTGCTAAAGCCAGGGGCGATTTCAACCACGTGCCTTCAGATAAGCCGGAGTGTTTGCAGAACACGGCCACCAGCACGTGCTGAACAGCACACAGAGCTCTCCTTCTCGGCCTCCTTGGGTTTTGGCGTGTTTCCTAATTGCCACCTCTGCCACCACCCCACCTTGCAGGGAAATCAAGGCACGGCGATTTCCCAGATTCACAGTCCTGTGCTCTGCCCACTGGGTTGTGCTCGAAACATGATGGATGAGCTGCCTTGAGTTCAGCACTCAGCTCCCATAAATCCTCCCCGCTTTAGGGATAGATCGCACCGTTGGTGTGGCATTAGCTGGCTCAGAGCCGCTCTCCTAATGAAAGAAGCAATTTAAAGCTGCAAAGCAGAGTTCATGTTTTATGCACAGTACCCAATTTTGGCCACTGCAGCAGCCTTGCAAGTAGCCTGGATGGCCCATTGTTTAATTTAGTTATGGAAATCCTTCCGTCCCCTGAGAGTTATTTTGCGGTACTGTGAAGCTTAGGTTTGCGCTTCAAAGTTTTACATCCCAAAATAAGATAATGCATTCTGGCAGGGTTTTCTCCTTAATGGCTAAAATATACGTATACATGTCTTTAGTCATTATGGCTGAGAAGCTTTTGATGCAGCCCGTGGCTGGTATTATTGTGCTATATAAGTAACCCTTGATCTCGTCTTGATGCCATACAAAGGAGGTTAAAGAGAAATATGTCTGCGGTACACTTTGTGGAACACCCAGAAGTCTCAACAANCGCTGCGGCTCCGTGCGGGGGATTCCGGGATGCTGCGCTGACGTCAGGGAGGCTGCACGGCCCCGGCGCGGGTGAGCGGGATGAGCCAGGGGATGGGGACCTCCTCCAGGCAGCACCAGGGCTCTGCGGGGACCTCAGGGAGCTCCGGGGTGACAAACCCGTCGGTGCTGGTGTTTCTGTGCGGGGCGGTGTGGCTGAGAATAGAAGGGTTCAGGTTTTTCTGCGCCCAGGGGTGCAAACGCTCAAACCGCTCCAGTCAGCTCCTGGAGGGAGATGTTTCTCCTCTGGGCTCCGATTTCCCATCTCCAGCTGTGGGCACGACCTAAGAAGGGCAGTAACAAGCTGCCAGTGCCCCTTAACTCCCTCCCAGACAACCCCGTTTAGCCTCAGCTCAAGACTTGCTGAGGTCCCCTTATTCAGTGTCCCCTCACACATCCAAAATCCTTCGGGAAGGATTCCCACCAGCCTGAGCTGAGAGCAGCATCACCATGGAGAGCAGGGATGCAGCGTTGCTCTTTCCCACATCACACAACCAGAAGTGACCACACCGGACACGAGGGTGGTGCTTTCCAGCTAACTCAGCATCGCTGGGCAGGGAAACACAAGAAATCAGCTCCTGTACTACTGACTTCCGCCTCATACCTTCCCCCAGCTCCTTGCCGTAGTAATTAACAAGCAGCAGAAGGTAATTTTTGCAGCTGCACACAGAAGCTCTTTGTGTGTTTCATTCTTCGCCTTCTCAGCCTCCCACTGGGGGGATTTAATTTTCCTTCCACTTTTAGCCTCTGGAACAAAAGAGGTTTCCATGACCTTTGTTACAAGTTTCACGAGCCCACTGGAGCTGAGCTGCCCCGCAGCCCCGGGCAGCCCTTGCCTTCAGAGGTGTCACTCTACAGCCCCAGCCAGAACCCCCACCCTCGGGTCCCTCCTCTCCCTCTTCAGGACAACTTCGGTCTTTCCCAATCCCTACCTGTGGTTTTTCAGGTGGCCTTTTAACCTGTGGTGCTGCCTTGTTTTGGAAAGTAGGAGCTGAATGGTGTCTCCCTGCAGGGAGAGAGGCACTGAAGAAGGGAGGGACATCTCTGGGTGATGTGGCACGTGGCACCCTCGCTGTGACTCGGCACTTGGGACTGCCAGGCCAGCTCTGGGAGAGGACAGGGAGGCACAAGCAGAGGGGTAGATGCCCAGAAGGAGAGGGTAACCTCTGTCCACAACATAAAGCTGCAGAAATAGAGACATCTACATCACCAAGCACACACCAGAAAGCCCTGATGTGGCCTTCACTGCTGCTCTCCTGCTGTGGGGGCACTAAGACTCCCCCACATACATTAAGAGTTGCTTTTCTTGCTATTTTTTTTCTGAGGGAGCTCAGAAATAGCAGCAGAGAAGGAAACATTTCAGTGAACAGCACTGCAGTGCTGTTGATGCCTCCTGGGCTTGTCCAGCCCAGCCAGGGGATAAAGCTGACTCCAAGGACATTGACAGAGCTCCTGCCACACAAAAGGCCACAAAGCAGCGTGAGCTATCGCTAATGTCACAACCACGAACATCCCTACTGCGCCTGGAGTGCTTCCACACCAGGTATCCTGGGAGCAGGGGCTGTGCTGGGGTCAGGAGGGAAAGGCTGGGGAACAGAGGTGGCAAAAACCCACGAGAATCTACTGGCATTCCCTCCAGCCTCTGGGAAAGGGAGAGCAGAGCTGGAGTGCAGAGGTGCCCGCAGGTCTCAGCACAAGCCCTTCTCTCTCCTCAGCTGGGTGTGACTGGGGGATCTCAGACAGCACAGACAGAGGTCATGATCAACCTCTTCAAACTCCCAGTCCCAAAGTAAAAATACATCTTTTCAGGCATTGCTTGGCTGTGGCAGCGCCCCAGCAACCTTGAATATGAAATTACTTGCTCGGAAGAGAAAGCCAAGTCTGCTATCACAGACATTCACCCCTGTCTGGCAGCTCAGCCCAGGCACCTTTCCCAAAAGTGGACAGCAGTGTGAACATGTTCTTTTCCTGAGAAAAAAAGCAGCAAGACCACACACTGGATGTCTCGGTCCTGTCAGGGCTGAATGGCAGCCAGCAGGGCCAGGAGTGTCACCAGGGGGGCTGGCAGCTGGCCCAGCCCTTCAGAGGCCAGACAGAGCTAACAGCAGCATCAGCCCTAATTCTCTGAACTACCTGAAACACCCACACTTCCAGGAAAATTTGGGCAGAAGCATCATGACACAGCTGAGACCCCACAGGTAATCCCACAGGTAGTTCAGCCCACGCAGACCTCACCACCTCCGGTGGCACCTGCCTCTCTCTAGGGAGCACAGAGATGAGGATGAGCAGGCTCCACGGATGAAGGCTGGCGACCTGGGACCAGCCAGCGTGGTTAAAGATGACGGGACTGCTGCAAAGCGGGGTCAGCCAAGGACAGAGCACTGGGAAATCTGCACTCTGCAGAATAAACCACATAGTAAGGAAAGAAACAATATAAATGTCTGAAACAAAGGTCTTGCCTCAGCAAAAGCAGGGGTGAGTAAGAGCCTGCAGGGGATTGCCAGCAAGACCTTTGGGTTGGATCCTTATCTAGCTCTGCCATGTCACCAACGATTTGTCTCACGCAGTTTTGCCTGGCTATTTGCTTGGTTCCAGAATAACTGGGTCTGTGTAACAGCTCTGACACCCTCGGTTATGCTCCCAGTGACTTCTGCAGGGTTATGATCAAAAAGGCATCACAGTCGGATGGGGAGCAAGGCTGTCTGCTGCTCGCCAGGAAAGCATCGAGCCTGTTCCCCCAATCCTGGGGTGCCGAGGCTTTTTTCCGCCCACTGCTGCTGCTCCAATCCCCTGGCACTGCCAGCATTTGCTGTACAGCCAGTTCCCAAGTTGCTGCTCTGCGAGCCATGGTGATTAATTACTACCTTCTCTCTGGTGTGATGGCACATCAGTGTCTACAATTGCATGTCCTCCAGCCAGACTGGAGAGAAATCATCCGATCTGTAAACACAGCTCCGCGTGTGGTGTCACTTCCAGCTGTGCTTCTCTCCCTTCTCCCCTCAGCCTGGATATTTTGGGGAGAACGAGGAGCTCAAAAGAAAATCAGCTCAAAGAATTTCAGAATTTCAACAACGACGCTGCTCACATGTGATGAGAGAGATCAGCATGGTCTGCAATTACACGTGCTTCATTCTTCAGCGCAGGTGAAGTGAGATGATGCCTGTCAGACCCTCCAAAAGACAGCCTGCCCTGGCTCCCTTCCTTAGCAGGGCCACGAAGGCATGAGGCAGGGAATAGATTTATTCCCTGTCTCACACCACATGCTGCAGATGCAGAGTTCTCACATGGCTGCCACCAGTGTCCTCTGCAGGAATGAGCTGCAGGACCATGAAGTGACCCAGTTACCACTTGAGTGTGGCTTGCCTGGGATTTATGGCGCGCTGTCAGGTGTGGATGGATGTGGAATTCCTGGGCACAAACTCCTTGGGTTTGATGCCTTAGGTTTAATTGTTATATTTTTCAAATCCTGCACTGCCTGGTGTGTAACTGAGGTTTCGTGTGGCCTGTTAACCACTGTTCTTTCATGCTGGTCAGACATAACAAAGCCTTGCTAGGTTTGCTCTCCAAGGACACCCAGATTGCCTCAGGCCCCAAAATGTGTAAAGCCTTGAGAGGAGGGGCAGACTTGGGGTAATTACATCATTAACTGAAATTATAACTGGAGAATTAACCCTGATACGCAAATGGACCAAACTTATACAAGTGTGAAGAACCTGTGACCCAGGGTCCATCTTGGGTGGAGCCCCTCAAAGGCTTTTGACTCCCAAGGTGTACCTTTGAAGGCCCTTCAGATATATACCTGCTTTTCTTCTCTTATTCTTGCCTAGCCTCTGTTTTCGGGTAGCCATCTCAAGGCATCAGGGTTGCGTTGGGAAGATCACCTTGGTTTTTGGAAGAGAAATCCCTCAGGAGTCTGCAAATGTGCTGTACCTGTGCTGGTGGCTCTGACCCAGGTCTGAGCGCTCTCTACACCTACACAACTCCATAACCAGCAGAGGTGGGAGCAAGGCACAAGTATTGCTCAAAGCAGGAGTCAGACACCCCTTGCTCCTCAGCCCAGCGCTGAGAGGCACAGGGGGCACCTGCTGGTCCCTTCTGGGTAACTGCACTCCCTCCCCAGCACAGGGTGGCTCAGTTTTCTGCTCTGACCTTGCTGCGCTGCCCCTTTGTCTCAGCACACTACGGGTAAGGGGACTCCAGGCCCACCTGGCACGCTGGGTAGGTCCAGGTGTTGCTGCAGAAGGTGCTGCCGAGATTTCACACCCACCCACGCTGGTGAAAGGCGTTTTCTCACCCTTGTCAAGAGTGTGGGGTGCAGGTTACAGCTCTGTCCAGCAGAGCAGCCTAGGAGAGATGCTGCTTCACCAGCAGCAGAGCCAACAAACCCTGCTTCCCCCAGATCAGCTTTCCCTCCCTGTTCTTCTGATGCCTAACACCAGTTGATCCCACCTAGTTACCTCTCTCTGCTTTGGGTCTTTTTCCACTCAGCTTCATAATTCCACAAATCTTGCAGGGACTCCAAATCTTGGAGTTATCTGCCTTTTCTGTCAGGCTTTGTTCAGATCAGCCAGCAGGCTCTAAAGCTTACAGAAGACAAAAGGCAGAAACATGGGTGTGATAAGCCTTACACCATTAGAAGCCCTGGCTAAAAACCTACCACAAGGCTCCACAGAACGCAGTTTAATTTAGCTTCCCCTTCCCTTTACCCACACGCACGTGTTCTTATCACCACATCAAGACACGCACCCAGGGGTTGGACTCAGGGTGTGGTGCAAGTTATTGACAAACATCCAGTCCAGCAGGAATGGAAGAAAGAGTCAGAAACAGCGAGTGCTGGGGGGTGTGCAGCCATGGAGGCTTTACACACACCCCTCATTCTCACACACACACAGACTACAAACAGAGCCTACAAATTAGCTGTGCTATTTTTGCCACAGACAGAGCTAAGACAGAATGAACAAAGCTTCTGTTGTTACTATTTTAAGGACTCAGGACACCCTCAGATGCCAGGAAGACAGAGGAGGAATATGTATGTATGAGCATGCTTTTAGAGGTTCTGCAGTGCTCCGAGACCCCGTGGTAATGGAAGGGAGATGCTACATAAACATGTTTGTTATATATTATAAATACAACGAGAAAACGTGTGAATATAAATTAGCATGCATAATTTAACACACTCAGTATTAAAGCCTGTCCTTGATGGCTAAGCCAGAGGCGCTTGGGAAAGGGAATCCCTGCTGGTCCCTGTGGACAGGGGAAGAGCAGTGAGGCAACGCCGTGTTGCCAGCTGGTGCATCCAGCTGTGCCCTGAGGAAACCAAAGCCAGGAGGATTTTGCTGCAGGAGCAGTAACATGAGGGCAGAAATGCCAGTCTGCTACCTCAGCATTAGGCAAGGCACTCCACGTTACCTGCAAACCACCTGTGTTCTGGTTTGGGCCTGCCTTAACTTAATCTTCAGTTAATTTTCCCCTTTAGGGGTCAGTGACAGCGCTCTTGCTGACCGTATCAAAGGATCTCGGTGTGCAGCACCCTCAGGGGAAGGCTGCAGCAGGTTCAGTGCTTCGGTGCTGTGGCTGAGGTTGCAAACACAGGAGAGGTGAGGCACCAGAACAAAGCAGCCCAGGGGCTGCTCCCTTTGCTGCATCCCTCCACATGTGTACATCCCAGCTGGGAAAACCACTCATTAGACCAGGCTTATCCATAACCTACATGAACCCCGTGTGCCTCTGAAGCTTCTTCCTCGGGCAGACTGGCCCTGGCAGCTTTTTGCTTACTCCCTTTCCTAAAAACACCAAGCCTTTCGTTACCTCATTCTCAGCGAGCCTCTCCTTAACAGAAATCACCACCTCCCAACGGGCCACAGCTGCTCTAGGAGGAGTTGCAAAACCTTCAGGTCGGTGCCAGTAACATCCTTAGCGTTTGTAAAGCAATTACTGAGCTCTGCAATTCATCAGGCAGATCCCCAGGAAAAAGATAAGCACGAAGGTGCAATACAAAGCTGCTGCTGCCAAGTTGATAATCACTGGTAGACAACAGAGAAAAGCAGCTGCAAAGATTGGAAAGCCAGGAAGGAAACAGGGGAATGCAAGAAAAATCAGAGGATCATTAAGGCTGGAAAAGACCTCTAAGATCAAGACCAGCTATCAACCCAGCACCACCACCATGTCCACCACTAAGCCATGTCCTCAAGTGCCATATCCACAAGTTTTTTGAACACTTCTAGGAATGATGACTCCACCCCTTCACTGGGCAGCCTGTTCTAGGGCTTGACAACCATTTAAGTCAAGAAACTTTCCCTAGTATCCAACCTAAACCTCCCCTGACTCAATTTGAGGCAGTTTCCTCTCATCCTGTTGCTGTTGCCTGGGAGGAGAGACCGCTCCCCAGCCGGCTGCACCCTCCTGTCAGGGAGTCGTAGAGAGTAAAAAGGTCCCCCCTGAGCCTCCTCTTCTCCAGACTGAACTCCCTCAGCCACTCCTGGTGCCCCAGACCCTTTCCCAGCTCCGTTCCCTTCCCTGGACATGCTCCAGCCCCTCAGTGTCTTTCTTGTCACGAGGGGCCCAAAACTGAGCACAGTGTCACTCAAACTGAATTAGACACACACTGCATTAAATTTATGCCATTGCAGAGGGAGAAGGAACGAAAGAGATGTCTCAGTGGAGTGCATGAGGTCTGCAGGCTGAGCCCTGAGCTCCAGCCCCACCACTGCTGCTCTCTGCACTGTGGCACTGAGCATGCAGTGAAGGCAGCTCTGCTGTGCCTCGGTCTCCCCATCTGCCTTCCATCCCCAGTGCTGCCTTCCCCTGCCTCTGCCTGTGTCTCATTCCAGGTTGCTCCACAGGCTGAGGATTGCCAGACCACGTGATGGGCTGTAGCGGGCAAAAAATGGCAATAAAAAAAATAGAAAGTGGCTCCTGGGGGTTGCTGTAGAGCTCAGAGGAAGGGCCCATTTAATTTCCAAGCCTGTCCCCCGAGGCCAGCGCCAGGTACTGAGACAAGATACAAGAGCAGCCTAGCAGGGAGCAACACTGTCATTTGCACTCTGCTTCCCTCATCCATTAGCTCCTGGCCGGCGCTGCCTTCAGTGGAGAACTCAATCAGCTCCTCAGACAGCGTCCCTCCGGTGATGCTCCTGGCATCCTTCACCTCCTTCACTCCCAGGGCGCTGCAGACAAACGTTTTCCCTTCTTCATGCACCCCAGCGTGGTGAGAGCTGTGGCAGAGCCCAGCTCTGCAGCGAGCTGTGTGTCCCCTGTCACGCACGGGTCACTGGGCTGCGTGGCCGGTGCTCGCTTACTTCAGCAGTGCCAATACAGGGTGCAAATAAACTTATTTAATTCACCCTGCCCTGCGCTGCTCAGTTTAGCGTTTCCCCTGGGCTCGCCCCGGGCCACCTCTGCACACGGGGCTGCTGCACACCGGGAAAGGAAGGGAAAGGGAAAGGAAATGCACCGGAAAACAAAGGAAAGGAAGAAATGCACTGACTGCCAGGTGCAAGTAACTCCTCCTGGGTGTGCTGCACAGAGGAACGGAGTCTCCAAAGCACAAGGTAAACCTGGGCTCGCCCAGGACATCCCCTCTCACCTGCCTTCTCCCTGCTTCCCAGGAAAAGTCCCTGGCTGCCAAATGGGGCCAGCAAACCCTGGCAGCGGTGGAGTCATGCCCACGTGGCAAGGTGGGCTCAGTTGTGCATTCAGGCTGCTGTTTTATCCTCAGGTGAGCAAAACAGTTTCAGAGGAAATTCCATGTTGGCTCTGAATCTCTCCCTCCCCAGCACTGTTCAGGCACCAGCATTGCCTGTCCCAAGGACAGGAAGGTTTTTTTAATCACAGTTACTCACAAAAATTCAGCAGCTGATATGGAATTGTCAGTCCTGCCCACTACATGAATTATGATCTGCTGCACGGTACTCTGATACTCCCATCAGAGACAGGCAGAGGGCAGATGCCTCCAGATGTATGTAATTTTTAATTTCCTTTGCTGGGGAAAATGTTTTCTTGTTTTAGTGATGTATGTTCAAAGCGTTCCAGTTCCCATGGCAACTCCCTGCTTCCACTGGAGATGTCATTTTTCATGCCATCCCTTCAGAATTCGACATCTCCTAGCAGAAGTTTTGAAGAAATGTCTCTCCTAAATATATATTTATTAGAGACAGTGCCCGAGAGTGCGTTTTATTGACACGTTTCTTAGGTGACTCAGCCTACAGAGGAGAGAGCTGTCTCCAGAAATATGCTGCCTGCCAATCTGCCTTTCCTCAGCTTCTGTTTTCAACAACAACTCTCCCTCTCTTTTCCTGCCATACAGTTATTTGCCAGCACTTGCTCCCATTTTTTTTTTTTCAATTCCTTTCCGTTCCCATCACTCTTGTCCATGCCCAGCTCCCCAGCAGAGCATGAGGGGAGTGCCCAGCCAGCTCAGCACGTGCCGACAGCGTCTGTGCCCACTCTCTGCTGCCACATTTGCACGAGGAGAAAACCCCGAAGTATGGCAAAACAGAGACTGCACGGGCCTCTCCACGCTGGAGGCGCAGCTGCAGGAGCACCCTCGGGGTGCTCTCCCTGTGCCACCTGGCTGTAGCTCTTTGGGTGCCACGTGCCCCTTGGGAAGGGCTGAGGGCATCAAAACGCTCATCCCGCTCCCCAGCGCAGGAGCCTGGGCACGGGGCTCCCCGCCCTGGCTGGGGGAAGGGCTCGTGCCCCAGGTGACGTTTACCTGGTGCCACTCGGGCAGCAGTTCCAGTGGTTCGGGGTGTTGTGGCACCTCTCCGTGCCCCACGGGGGTGGAGCTGAGGGATGCTGAGATGGAGCCACGTTCCTGCCTAACCCCAGCCTTCCCCGCCCCACCAAGGCACGCTGCCTGCCCCCAACCATCACCCCGCAAACCCTGCACCCCCAGCTCTGCAAAGCCCTACAGAGAACGGGAGATGTAACATCCCTCCCACAGCAGCTTCCGGAGACTTCTCACAAGACCCTCAGGAAGAGTTTCTAGTCCAGGCTGCAAGGAGCCCCCAGCCCTGCTGCCCTCCGGGATAGGGAAGCCCCCAGGCCCTGTCCAGGTTCCCCCAGGTACCCTCACTCGCCCCACAGTCGGCACCTCCTGGCAGCTCCCGGAAAGAGGCAGCACCAGCCCCGCGAGGATCCCGGCAGGAAACGGCGCTGGAGAGCCTTAATAGAGCTGTAACATTACAGCTCCAAATTGCCTTCCTCCAGGAGACAAATCCGAGCAAGGAAATTGGTGGGAGCTGAGCAGATCTGGAGGCTGATGGAGCTAATCCCAGGCATGTTTAAATGCAAAGGCCCAGGGAGCCTCACTCAAACCCGACACGAGCGCCGGAGCTCGCTGCTGGGTTTAATTCTCAGGTGCAGCCTGCGCCGAGGGGTGGGAGAAGCAGGGAAAATCAGAACACTGGGAGCAAACGCCACACGCCGGCTTCAAGGTCAGGACCCCAGCCAAACCTCAGCCAAACAGCAGCTCCTGTCCACCCCGTTTTAGAAACCACACGGACAAACACTGCCGGTGTCCCTCGGAGGAGTTTAGACACATTTTCTTAGCCCGGCCTCGAGCAGGGACACACAGGCTCAGGGGACACTTCTTGCTGACTCCAGACTTCACATTAATTGTCCCGTCCCTCCAGCCATTAATCAAACGTCTTCCACTTGCATTTTTATTGAAAATCAATTTAATAAAGTAGGTGGGAGTCCACACGCTTCCATAACATCAGATAAATATTCATGGGCGCTTACACTGCTTTAGCTAAATGAGTTTTTTACATTTAACTGGTGCAATTTCCTTGTCCCTTAATATATGTCTTGGCTGGCCCTTGCTCGGGAACAGAGATGAGGTGGGAGCGGCTCCCTCACAGGCACACCAAGGAAAACTCCTCTGCTCTGGAGCCAGCACCTTTTGGGCCAGGATTATGTCACCAGTAATTGGAAATACCAGTGCTGGGGTCAGCGTCACCCGGAGCGAATCCCCGGAGCTGAGGTGGAATTCCAAAGGGCCCCTTGGAGCTGAAAACTCATTTTCCATCACTGAGAGTGTGGCCCCCATTTTTACCCCGGCAGGCGTGCCCTTTGATTTCCACTTCTCCCTCCCTGCTTAAGCAGCCACTGTGCTCCAGCAGCCAAAGCTAATGAAAATCCTCGGAAAATGCACCCCCCTGATGGTTACTGAGTGAGGTTAAAAGGCTTCCAGCTACCAAAACACACCACGCACCAGGGAAAGAACAGAAACACGCCCACTCAGAATCTGAGGGTCCTTGGAGAAGGGATGAGCACCACGATCAGCATCACTGAGACAATCTCCACCTGCAGCCCCGGGGAGGGCGGGTTAACCCCAACAGAGGCTCCTTGCTGCAGCCCTCCTTCCCAAAGGCGGCTGCCAGAGCCAGATGGAAGAAAGGAAAAGCCCGACACATTGATCAAATTTAGGAGAAGGGCGGGACTCAGACAGTCCCCATCAGTGAGAGGTTTTACAGCATCTAACAGCTCTTTGTTAACTGGAGCAGCGAGGAGCTGCAGCTCCCAAAAAGCAGCAATGCAGGGCAGTTCAGCCACTGCCGGGGTTCCTGTCGTGTTATCCCAAGTGATAACCTTCTCTCGAAAGGCAGCGCTTCAGAAATCCAGCACACCATCACTCTGCCTTTGTTACTAACACAAACTGACTTGTTTTCATCCTTACAGCCCCGACCTCATTCCCCGTGCACACGCTCCCCACAGCAGCTCAGGGCCCCGGACAGGATTTGCTTTCCCTGTGCTTTGGTGACGTGAAGGTTGTGACTGGCCCTGCAGACTGGCACAGAGAGCCCTCCCTGCCCCGTGCACTTCCACTCCTGACAGTCACACTTCCCCTGCCCCGGCTCCGGGGCGTGGATAGTGTGAAGACAAATGGGGTCCATGAAGTGCCACCATCACCGTTTTCCCATCACCCCCAGCAGCGACAGAGGCAGCAGAGGTGGGCAATCCTCGCTTTGTGAGCTCACCAGGGTCTCCTCGCTCGGTTCCTCCCAAAACACAGCAGGCACAGTTCTCCTGCAAGCCTCCCAGAGCACTGATTTCCCTGCTATTAAGACAGCAGCCCTGCTCTGGAGAGATCAAATCTGGCTGGAGACAAACTGCCTGTCAGCAAACAGCACTAAATACAGGGTATCACACTCGACAGATGATGGCATGCTTTTCGTGTTTTCTCTCTTGGATGCAGGTCACAGCACTAATGTCATCTCCAAACACCGAAATCCTACATGGGAAAAGGTAAAGCTTAATTGCCTTGAACAGCAACTCTTGTATTGACTCCAACACAAGGCCCATAAATATTAATACGGCTATATTTAGCCCCTTTCAATTATACATACAAAATTGAACATCTTTCTGGGAACAAATCAGTCCGGATAGGGCTTGGATTTTTTTTCCTTTCCCTTTTTAATGCATTCTGCATCAAAATAATAATAATTCCAGTAGAGCCAAAGCTTTAAAAAACCCAAACCAACAAAACCAGTGGATGGAGGCAAAGTCTTAAACGTATTTTCAGGTGGCTCCAGCAACTCGCTGGGCAGGTGCTCAGAGGCTCTTGCACACTCCTAACCTCAGCCCTGCCCCACCTGGTTCCCATTTATTTGTTTGACTCAGTCCCTTTGCTGGAGGGGGGACACACAGGGGAGCTGCTGGGAGAGGGAGGTCCCGTCCCAGCGTGGCCATGCCCACACAAAGCCTCCTGCAGTTAAAGACCTTCTCCTTTGTATAAAAATCACATCCACTTTGCTGATTTGCAAATTAATTATACATCGCTTCCATTGCCAAAGTGGACTTAATGGTATTAACATTACATGACAAAGAGAAGCTATCAGAAAGCTTCTCTCATAATGATGGCTAGATTGATCGGGGGAGAAGAAAGGAGATTTCATGCTTTTGTTCTTTAACCCTTCCTCATGAAAGCAGACAAGGCCCTTTTCTAGGAAAAGGCGTTTTCAAATTCTCAGGCGAGCCCAGGTGCATCTCTCCAGCGGGAAGAGCTCTAATCTTCCATGCACAAAAGCCTGGAATTCAACTCCCACATGTGCACAGACCCTTCACAGAAAACACAGCTTGGAGGGGGGGAAAAAAGCCAACAGAGTTTGCACCTTCCTTTTTTGCAGGACAGTGGCCACAGCTGGCTAAAGTGACATCCACGTGGTAAGTACTCAGGTGAGTAAGTAGGAATGCAGACAGCAAAAAAAACCTGATCTGGCCTGTATGGGCACAAAACTTCCTCAACAAGAGCTCCAAAGGATGCAGTAAGCCCCGTGCAGAGCCTCTGGCACCGTACCCAGCCAGTGGCTGTGCTTTGGGGGAGCTTCTTATGGTCCTCAGACCCTTTCCTCAACCAAGTTACTCACATCAGAACTGATCCTTCCAAACCAGAGCTGTCTGAAATGGCTTTTGCGATGCTGAAACAGCTTCTGGACTTTTCAGGCACAATTTATTTCGCTCCAGTCACGAGTTGTTCCATCTACTGACTCAGCCTGAACTTTGCCATCAATAGGATTTTCTAGCAGGTTGGGAGAGGGGAGGGGGGGAAAGAGAAAAGAAATCATATGCTTCTTCCATGCCTGTGGTTCTCACCACTTTGGTTTGGATGATATCCTTCTGGAAGGTAAAGAGAACGGGGTGTCCTTTTCTCACAATGCAAACTGCAGATTAAAATCCCTCTCCAGGCTGTGCTCTGTGCCTGTAATTGTCAGTTCTCCACAAGCACTCTTTCTTTTTTTATAAATATAAACATTAGCTGCACATCCTTCAGAGGGACATTTCTGAAGTTAAGTTACAGGTTAGTAGACAAAGAAATATTACAGGAAATTCCTGCCCCACCAGATGAGTTTTGCCACTTACTGCAACAGGGTATTTCCCTCTGACTTTTAACAGTATTTGCTTAAGGGACCCTGCACAGTTCAGCCTCACAGCAGCCCCCAAAACCCCATGCTTTTTCACCCTCACAAACACTCCAATATTTTTATTTGATCGAACAATAACCTTTAAATAAATGGAACAGCATTAAGAAGCTAACAGGTCTGAATCAGCAGCATTAATCCCCCCTCCACAGGGGGCTCACGTAGATGTGATTTGATTGCTTCTTCCAGATGGATCAGGGCTGAAACTCACCACCAACACGATCAATGACTTTGCCTCATCAGACATAAACAGTGCCTCTGTATTACTACACGAACTGCTGCAAACATTTTATCCTCTAGCTCAACAAATAAAATAGCTGCTGTTTCCTCACTATTTGACCAGTTGTTTCACCACCAGCTTCCCAGAACAAACCAATTAAAGTTGTTTTTAAATTCTGTAACATCCAATCATAAAAAAAAAAAATCTTATTTCTCAATCCATATCAAAGCCGCATTATAAATCCTTTACATGGGACTGAAGGAACGGGAAATTCTAATAACGGAGAAGCTGCCATAGTCCAACAGATCAATAAACACATCCTCACGAGCAGTTTATAGCCATCTATAACATCATCTACTAATGTTCTTAAGGCCATCTAACACATGTTCAACATGCTGGAACGTCAGCTAGCGCCTTCCAGAGTCATTACAAACAAACACCATCATCCCGGCTCTGACACATCCGCAGCTCCCCCTCGGGCAGGGATCAGCTGCCCGACGCTCACGCTGCTTCACTGCAGGTGTCTGAGCCAGCACTGGAGCTCTGAGACGTTACTCCAGTACGTATTGCTGGGGCAAAAATCCCCTCCAGATGGCTTTCCTCTCCTTTCCTAGAAAAATTTCTCGCCTTTTGGGGAAAATCTTCTTGCGTGGGTGCACGGCAGGGTCAGCAGCTCCTCGCTGGGAACACACACTGCAAGGGAAGGCACCAGCTAAAAAAAGGCATCCACGGGGGCAGGAGAAACACCTTCCCCTCCTCACAGATCACAACCCCACAGCCTGAGGGCTTGGCTGGGCCGCTCCGGAGAGCCCAGGAGCGTGCACAGCAAGGACGGCCGGTGACGGACTTTGGCCGCACGACTGCCCCGTCAGAGGGTGGCTGGGCAGGGACCCGGCGTGGTGACCCACTCACAGCTCTGCAGGGGCACTGGCAGCTGCCAGATGCCCCCAAAGCACCCGGTGCTCACCCAAAGCCAGGCGCTGCTCCACACCGAAAGCAATCAATCCCTTTTCACAGCGGGTTCCTGACCCCTCCCGAGTGCTTGTGATATCCCCGAAGCTTTGATGCAGGCTTGTTGCCCTCAGCACATCCATAACTTATTTAAGAGAAGACTTCCACCCTTAGGCACAGCTGTCAGGGCCGTGTTCCTCGCCTGCCTTCTGATGTGTGCAAGCCTTTTCACACAGAGCCTGCTTGCACCGGGGGTTTAAACACAACAGCACCGGGGAGTTCTGCACCAGAGAGGGGAGAGCCAGGGCTTGGCAAACCCACGGCAAAGCTGCCTTCGGAGAGCTGCCCCCGAGGGGAGGACAACCTCTCTTTAATTTGTTCACAGATCTTGGCTTCAGAAGTTTGACGAGACAGAGCAGGGTCCCCGTTGCCCAGAAAGGTAAACAGAAGGAAACGCTGCTCAGGCAATGCCTCAGCTTCAAATTAAAACTCATCAAGGAAGCTCAGACAAAGACAAAAATCTGAGATAAGACCTGGATTTTGGTTTTTTTTTTTTTTTTCTTCCTAAGAAAGGATCAAACTCCTCCCTGGAGTAATCAATACAAAGCATGAAGTCAGATCAGAGAGAAGAGATGAGAAGTTGGGAGAAGTGGAACATTAAGACAGAAAAACAGACTAAACACAGACCTGAGAGCCTAGAAATTGTAATAAACCACAGAGGACCACTCTGTTTGTCATCTCGTGTTTCTCTCACGCAAACAGTAGATCTAGGTAATGTTTATGAGGCAGCTTCACCACACACAGGTGAAAAACCTATCCACAAGTGAAAAGGACAATTCCAACTTTTCATCCAGATTTTGGGAAATAAAAGTTCTGTAAACTTCAGTATGGACAATTTAACAATTTCTACCCCTGTTATAGGTTACTTTCACTGCAAACAGACTTCTTCTTGGATCCTGCCAGGCAGATAAAGCCTCGCTGTTTCATTTTGGAGAGCACGGTAATTCCAGGAGAAGGCAGTTCTGTAATTTAATTATTCTGACTCTTTCAGCCCCTCTGCCTTAATCCTCCCCCAGTGACAGACCAGCCCGTACCTGCAGGAGGTCAGGCCAAAATGACAGATGCACTGAGGTGTAACACACCAAGCATCTCCTGGGAATGTCTCAACCTAAAGGGAGCTGCTCTGAACCCAAACCCAAAACCTCTTGGCCATCAGCACTTGAATTAGTGAAACGCAGGTGGCCAGACAGGGATACAGATGTTCCTCAGGAGCCATCCTGCCAAACTACAGCGTCTTTAAAAGAGCAGGAAGGAACACTGCACCGCAGAGAGAGGAAAAGAGAGAAACCCCAGCCGAGGTGCACTTCACTGACAAAATAATAATGGAAATACAACAGCAGGATAAATATTAACAGGTGGCTGTAGACCAAAACCATTGGGAAGACAGAGCTGACACAGTAAGGACAGATAAAACATGCCACAGCCCCAGTGGGGCATCCCTGATCTGAGTTCCCTGTGCCTGGGTGGGATCACTCGCTGCCAACCCCAGGGACAAGGAATGGGTGCCACGCCCTGTGCCCAAGGAAGAAGGAACCCAAGGGGTGAAATGCCTTGCTCTGCCCGGGGAATTGTATTGCTCTAACCCAGATGTCTGTGTTTGCTGGTCCTGCTGAGCCCCACGGACACTTCAGGAAGCTCCTGAGTGTTCAGAAGCCCCTAGTGCAGAGCTGGCAAGGCAGGATGCTCAGCAGCCACCACCCCCTCAGCAGGGCTGAGCTGTCCAGGGACTCCAGACACCCTGTGGAAGCTTCAGGGAAACACCACGAGCTACCTTGTCAGCTCTGCTGCATCCAGGAGGGATAACACTGATCGATGCCAGCCAAGCTGCTTAACACGGTACAAATTGCTTTTTAATTGCCATTGCAGAAACTGGCTTATCTGGGATGTTTACAACTCATCTTTTAGAAAACTGATCTGCCTACTCTCTTCTCATCTTCCTTGGGGCAAAATCTTTCCCTCCTGGCATGCCCTGGAAAAGGCCAGCAGTCTTCTGGAATGCTTCCCAGCCACTCAATACAGAGACTTTGTCCAGCACTGCTCCAGATGCCCTCTGGGTTCCTCACCCTTACCCCAAATGTACCTCAGGCACATCCTGGCCCCGTGGAACAGCCAGTCTCTGGCTGAGCTAGAAGAAACCCCTGCCCTGCTTTGCAAACAGCTGTGGAAAGGTCCCACACGCCTCCTCCTTGAGCAGTAGGGCGCTCCCTGACAGCCCTGCATTGCCAAAGCACATTCAAAGCATTCTCGAGGCTGTAAGGAAGGAAAAGCCTGGAAACGTCCCCTCCTGCCCCTGCCCAGGCATTCCCAGGATGGCTCTGCTTCAGCTGCAGCACAATGGGCCCAACTGCCATCAGCCAGGAAATCAGGCAGAGGGGGTACAGCTGTCCAGGGAGCACCACTGACCCTCAAACCCCCGGCCACTGCACTCTCCCTCATGGTCACTGTGCTGGACAGCACACTGGCCCTGCAAGGACTGCAGGGACACACAGGGTGGTTTTGTGCATCCATCATTCTTGGAGCATCACTCGTGGTCCCATCATTTGCATCCCACTCCTTGAGCAGCTCTTCTTTTTGGGCACAGGACACCTCCCCCTTGGTCAGACAGTTCCACCTCCTTCTCCTGGCCACATTTCCTCTCTCCTGCTCTTGCAAGCTCCAGGTAAGCTCCAGGAGCATGAATGAGGCTCTGCAGGGAGCCAAGCAAGGAGAACCTGAGAGCTACAAACAGACACTTCCCACCGCAGCCCCTCCGGGCTGGGCAGAGGATCTGTGTGACTTCACAGCCCCAGACCAGGCGCAGAGGCCCGTGCTGTCCACAGAAGCTCTCTCGGGACACTTTCTGATCCTGCAAGGCTGGCCATGACAGCAGATGTCTCCATTCCCTCGGGGTCCGTTGCTGCTCGTCTTCTGACTTAATAACCAATCTGCCCCGTGTTCTCCCAGGGGAAACACAGGTTTTATCTGCTGGCAGTTCCTTCCTCTCCTCCCCCACTCGGAGTCCTAGATGATCTGTTCATGCAGCTACCCCTTCCTCGAGCCCAAACCGTCTTTCAGTGGTCATGAGGCCATAGGAATGACTCGGATCTCTTCCTAAGAGGAATCCAGCCCTGGCTCAGCTGGCAGAGACACGGAGAAAGCTCCTGCCAGACACTGGGACACAAATGGTTGTGTCCCCAGCGCAGAAGGAGGGGTCTGACAGCCAGCTTCCCTCTAAGTCAGCCTGGACTGTGCTCACAAACCTCCCCTTGCCTCAGGACATCCCAGACTCCTGGCTGGACAGGATTCTCCAGTCTGGGGGCCCAGGGCCACCTTCACCTGGAGCCTGGCTCTGCAGCACCAGGCACTCCTGAGCAGCCTCAGCACGGGCTTGCTTCAGCTCGTGTCTGCAGCATCCTGGTAGGAAGAGGAGCTCTGGCATGGCAGCTACCAGAGTGGGTGGCAGCAGATGGTGAAAACAGAGGGGATAAGAAAATAAATACAAAGAGGCTATCCTGAGGGGAGAAGTCACCACATTAACGCTCTGTTGCTTACACAGTGTCTTCTCCCAAAGTCTAAACAAACACTGCTCGGTTCCCAGCGCTGAAGGAAAGGGAAGCTGAGGGAGGGGGACAGCACTGAGCACACGCAGCACTGCACAGCCCTGCACAGCTGCTGCAGCCCCAGACCCCGCTCAGCCCTCCACACCCCAAATGTCTGCAGGGGGATCCCATCCAGAATGGGAAAACCAGCCAGGCAAAGAGCCTGCATGTCCATTTACACAGGTTACACACAATCCAGGGAACTCCATCCTTCCACCAACCTGGGTGCCGACACAAGATCACCACATCTGCCCTTTCCATGGACTGCAGGGTCCTAATGGATACTCTTGCCTGACATCTTCAGAAAAGCATGTGGAAGGCATTCCCGAGGGAAATGGGGAGGGCCAGTGCTGGGTGTGTCTGCAGGGACTGACTGCCCAGTGCTGTCTCACAGGAAAACCAATGTTCCTTGTCCATCACCCAGTCCCACAGCAGCACAGCTGCTCAGCTGGAGCCCAGCTCTTGCTGACTGCCACCCCAGGCTCTTCCATCAGCCCCAAGCTCTGGAGTCTGCAGCAGGACCATTTCAGCTTCTCTGGCCACCAGCAGCAGTGGGAAAGGTCTTTCCATCTAATTCTCCCCCTGAGAGACCTCCAAGGGCTCAGCCTTGGGAAAAACAACTGAAAGTGGGGAGAGCCTGACTCACCAGGCTGCTCCATACACACTGACGACAACTCACTCAAATCAAGAGCCCCCAGAACCTGCAGCCCTCATCAACATCTCCCACCTGGGTCTGCCAGCGTGCCTCAGCAGGGGAACACTGAGGTGAAAGCAGTCTTTAAACACGCGATGGCTGGCTCAGGCAAAGGCAATTTATTATGTTAAACACGTTGTTAAAGGATCTGAAGCAACAGAGCAAAGATGTTCCAAGAAAGGTTTGAACTCCCCCAGCAAGGGGCTCCTGGGAGTCCTCTGGTTAATACTTTGCACGGGCTTGTCTGCAGCTGAGCCTGCAGTGAACACAAATGCCCCCTCAGTCCCCTTGCAGAACCTGTTTCAGATCAATCAATACAGCCATCGGGGAGACTTGAGGAAGCAGAGCTATTAGTGGGACCACAGTTAATTCTGGGGGAAAGAAACAAGCAACGAAAGCAATAAAACTGATTGATTGCTTATGCAGGCACGGTAACCCTTTCCTGTCCGCGCCCTGCAGCACAGCGGAGAGGAGGATGCTCGCTGGGAAAGCCCTTCTTCCCCACGTTTGGCGTGGTCTCAAAGGGCAGCTGCAGGGCAGAGGGCTGAGGCACAGAGGTGGACAGGGGTCTGGGAAGAGGCAAGGCTGCTCTGAGCAAGGAAAGTGCCATTCCAGGAGATCCCATCAGCATGCAGGAGCTCAGGAAGGCCGCTCTTGGCAGCAGGGCCTTCCGAAAATGGGACAGCACGTGGTGACTCCAGCTTTGGGTGGAAATCACGGTCCAGCAGCACACCCTTGCTGAGCAGGAGAGCTCAGAGCAGTGCAGGGACGTCCCCTCGGCAGCCCCACACAGCTGTCAGCACTGGGGACTCTCCCTAACCTCACAGCTGCCTTCCCCACACATCTCCCCATTTCTCCTGCCCCCTCACATCATGCTGACTGCAGCTGTGGGCATTAGGTGGGAAGGTGACTGCCATGGCTTTGCTTTCTGAAGCTCCTCAGGCAAGTGCAGGAGCTTGCAGAGAACCTCTGCAGCAGCAGCAATGGTGGCAGCAGTGTGGACTGCAGCTCAGGAGGCAGCAGGGCCTGGGTGAGTGCCCGGTGCCCAGAGCAGCACAGGGGGAGAGCTTGCCAGGTGACAGCTGCATAGGAAACAACTGAGAAGCTGTGGAGATAGAGGCTCTGTAGCAAAGCAAACTGACCAAAAAGCAACGCCAACATGAGCTGAAGGTTCTGCAAGCTGGTGGGGCAGGACCACAGGATCGTTCAGGTTGGAAAAGGTCATCAAGTCCAGCTGTCCACCCAGCACCACCACCACCACGTTCAGCACTAACCCGTGTCCCCAAGTGCCACACCAACACTTCCAGGGATGGTGACTCTACCATTCCCTCAGGGAGCCTGTTCCAGTGCTTTACAACCCTTTCTGTGAACATTTTTTTTTCCTCACATCTAATCTAAACCTCCCCTGGTGCAGCTTGAGGCCATTCCCTCTTGTCCTGTCCTGTGTTCCCTTGGAGAACACACTGACCCGCACCTGGCTACAACCTTCTTTCAGGGAACTGCAGAAAGTGACAATGTCACCCTTTTTCTCCAGGCTGAGCTCCCCAGCTGCTCCTCACCACATTTGTGCTCCAGACCCTTCCCCAGCTCTGCTGCCTTTCTCTGGACGCTCTCCAGCCCCTCAATGTCTTTCCTTCCCTTCTGAACGTACCAGCACTTCTGTAAGGGTGATGCCTCCAGAGCAGCAGGGATAAGTTCACCCACAGCTGCTCCATCTACAGGCCTGTCCTTGCACTGTCACAGGCCCAGGGACTTGGCACCTCTCAGCCCCCGAGACACCGAGCAGCGAAACAGCACAGACTCCAAACGGGGAAACAGGCACAGGCTGAGCCTGGCCCTGCACCAGCCTCCCCTCCTGACAGCGCCGGAGTTTTCACAAAGTCACCTGTGCTGCCTCTCCTTGCCAAAGCCGCACGGCTGCGGGGAGCACCCGACTGACCTCCGAGCCCGGGCCGCAGGCGGTTGTCGTATCCATCCAGGAGCCTGTCCAGGATGCGCGTGAAAATGGTGATGTTGTCTTTGCTGTCATCCACGACGTCCGAGACGTGCTTCTGAGAGAGCCTGGCAGGCACGGAGCGGGGAAAAAACCAGGAAGACACGTTAGAAGGGAAAGGGACGCTGTGCACGCCCCGGGCGGTCACAGGGAGTGAAGGGAGGCCGGCTCCTGCCCCAGCCCGGACCGCGGGACGGGGCTCGGCCGTGATGAAGCGATGTGCTCGCAGGACTCACCGCAGGGCATTTCTGGGCAGCTCCCCACAGGCCTCACTGCTGAGCCCTCCCTGCTGCCCCATTCCCACCCGTCCCTGCTGCCCCATTCCCACCCGTCCCTGCTCACAGCCAGCAGCACCACGGGGAGTGGTTTAGGAGCCCTGTTTTATCAGGGAGCCTGCCCCAGCGTCCCTTGCCTGCCCCTAAGAATGGGCATTTTCTGAGCAGAGGCTGTGGGAAGCTCAGTCCTTCGAGTGCCACTAGGTCCTTCCAGGCAGCGTGGAAGAAGTGACACCGGTGATCTGTCAGATTGAGCCATTTCAAAGATCTCTGCCCCAGGGAAGAGGGGAGACAGAAACGTAAGAATTCAGTAAACAGGCTTAAAGCCTCATCATTGAAACACTTAGTGAACCATCTCTGCAGTTTGCTGAACTCTCCCTGTTTGTAAAAACAAATGAGTTTCCACATTCCCATCTCTGCTCAACACGAGAAGCCCAGAAGCCCCCAGACAAGATGATCTCCTCAGAATGCATTCTGCCCCAGGTGGGATAAAACAAGGAATAAATTCCTCTAAAAAAAAAAAGCACATCTCACTGAACAAAATCTTCAATGCAGTTTTGCAAACACAAGGGGCTCAAGTAACACACTTGCATTTTGTGTCTCCCTTTCAATCAACAGAAAAGGAGGTTGTGAGTCCTTCTGGAACCACCTGCCTCTAAAAGAGATTTCAGACGACACAGAGCAGCAGCGCTGTGGCTTCAAGCACAGCTTTCCCCAGCAGAAATAGCTGTTAGGACCAAAAACAAATGGAAAGGCAGAAGATTAAGTAACAGAAAACAAAAAAAGAAAAATCTATAGAGATGAAGAGTTTTCGAGGAAGATGGAAGAGGAAATAAGAGAGAGACAAATGAGGCCAAAAAAAAAAAATATTAAGAGGCACAGAGAGGCAGCAGGATGGCTGAGGGAGCCCAGCCAGGCAGGGGAAGAAAGGCTGCTGGAGCAGAGGGATGCTCAGCAGCAGCTCCAGGAGCTCCTCGGGAGCAGGGAAGCCCTGACTGGCAAAACGGCACTAAATGGAGAGAGGAATAACTGGGGAGCACTGGCCAGAGGAAGACCACAAATGCCACAAACCAGAGGTGGTGGAGGTGCAATTCACGGTTACAATTACCAGGGACAGCACCTATGACCATCTGAAGTGTCACCCTGGGGGGAAGAGAAGGCCCTAAATTGTCACTTTCTAACACTTCTGCCCCTTTCCTTCCCACCCCAGCCTTATTTCCTTTGCTGTGTGCAGCCACTGGTTTGAGCATGCACCAGGGGGGGAAAAAACAACAAAAAACTACAGGAAAAGGAATCTTATTTAAGGAGTTCAAAGCTTAATCCTGCTGCATCTCATCTGGTCAGACTGGTTACCCCTGACACTGCTGCTGCACCTGTAATACACTGTGAAGGGTCAGTGAGGTGACAAGTACCAGCGCTGGCCTGGAGTTCTCTATCAAAATGTTCACCCAAGAGAAAACCCAGATTCTGTGAGATAAAAATAGAGCCAAGAGAATTTCCTAGCAAAAGAGGAAAAATTGAGAGCAGGGTATGGGCACTTTTAGAGTCGGGCTGAATCAATACTGTTTAGAATGCTGCAGTTAATTGAAATATTGCGTTTTGGGCAATTCTGACATTAATTTTCATTGGCTTCATTGACCAAACACTCTGGGAAACTGCATTTCAAGTGCCTGAGGTCCTCTTCTCCAGGGGTCACATCCCACCTCTCACAGCACCTCTTGGCCTCTGTTTTTTAGCAAAGCAACACCAGGAGGAGTGGCCAAGCCAGGAAGTTGAGCCTCCAGGAACACGAGGAGGATAAGACAGTGCTGGAATTCCAGTTTCCATGGGGTATGGAGGTGAGGCATGGCTGGGATAACACCTAACCCAGCCCTAATCCACCCTGCCAGATCCAAACCACCCCTGACATTACAAACTGCATTGGCTTTTCATCTGGACTCAAACTCCCTGCAGGTAAGCAGAGTTTTGAGAAATTTAACAAATGCCTGCAGTAATTAGTGGGGTTTCAACTGTACGAGCTTTCAATAGATGTCATGGTTAAAAGCAATCTGTCCCAGTGTCTGCTGATGAGTATATAACCATCTATAACTTATAACTTATGAATAGCTATTTCGCTCATGAAAGCTCATTCATTAATGTTTTATAAGCTATCTTTAAAAATTACCCACAATATAAAGAGCGAGAGGACGGATTTTTGTGAAGGAACTCCTGGCGGAGGCTCGGCGGTGATGGGAAAAATGAGTTTACAAATTTAAAAGCTGTTTTACTTAGCCTGACATTTGAGGGTTTGACTTCAATGTGAGCAGTGTGGGATTCACTCGGGAGCAGCTGGGGGAAGAGCAGCGTGGGCAGGACCAGGGAAGGTGCAGGCAGGGGAGAGGCAGCAGCACCTCTGCCTGGCACCTGATGTGGGCTCGTAATTCCTTCCCCAGGGAAGCTCTGGGCTGCCTCACCTCACCTCAGCCTAAAGCTAAAGCTGCCCTTCAGCAAGGCATGAAGCAACTGCAAGGAGATGTGGGGGATCAAGGTTTTAAAATAATTAGAATCCTGTAGGCTGGGAGGACGGAGGTTTGAGGCAAATTTAATTAGGATAGGCTTGAGGAGAAGTCATTAGCTTGCCACCTGTGCACAGGCTCTCTGGGGAGCTGTGCCACAGCAGCACAGGGGTCCCCTCGCACGCCATTTAGGAAGCAAATCCTCCTGGGGACCGAGATCCCGAGCAATCCCTGCGCGGCAGGTGGCGAGGGAGCAGTGGCTCCGGGGAATACACGATGGGGAGGAGAAGGCGGCAGTGAGGAAGGCAGAGCTGCAGGCACGGGGCACAGGGACAACCCCCACAGCTGGAGGGGGTGAGAGGGCAGTGCCCAGGGCTGACTGTGCCCGTGCAGGAGGGCAGGGTCAGCACTTAGAGGGCAAGGCACGCTCAGGAGGCAGCTCTGCAAAGGCAGATCCGAGGGGACAAAGCCAAGCAGGCAGGACAGGGCGGGAGGCTTAGCACCGACATCTTTTCACGCATGAGAATCCCTGATCCCTGCTGGACTTGCAACTCAACAGACACCATTTCAGTGTCCATACCTGGCACTCTAAAGGCTTTTCTAAATGTTTTATAGAAGTCATGTATTATTTGCACTTCTTTCCCTCTGAGCAGAGCTCCTCCCTCCCCACAGCTGGCGGCATCTCCGTCTTCCTTCCTCGAAGGGCTCCCCGAGCTCACCCAGCACAGGCTCTGGCGGGATGCAGTCACGGACTAACAGGCTTTCATCTCCTCCAGACAGCTTCCAGAGGCTGGGAAGGCGAGGCTGGAAGCAGAACTCTGCTTGCCAGGACAGCCAGAGCCTGCACACCCAGGCACAGGAGAGCAGCATGCCCAGCCAGGGCTGGCACAGAACCCTGGTGCTGCAGCAGCTCAGGTGTGCTGCCCGTGGGTCATTACACCATTAGCAGCCAAACAGACGAAGCAGATTGATTTTCTGTTCTTTAAAATAGTATTAAAATATTAAATGGGGCAGGGGGAATCTCTCTTCCAGGTTAAAACTCAGGCAAGCAGAGTCCTTGCCCAGAATGAATTGTGCAGAGGCCAAAGCTGAAAATAGGTTTTGCTGCAAAAAAAACGCTGACAACTGTCCTCAGTGAGAGCACCTCAAATAATGCCAATGTCAGCCATGTTAGGGACTGAACAGTCCCTGGGTGAGAGGCAGGGGGACGGGGACAAACACAGCAGAGGCACTTTTAAGTGCTTTGCCCTGGCCTGCCTCACGCAGGTACCGACCCCGGGATATTTAAGTTCAGCAAGAGGACTGCAGCCTTGGCCGACAGCTCAGCACTCACCACCTTACCCAGCATCAGCAGGGAGAGCCAGAACCAGGACTAGGACTCCAAGGCCGAGGAGGGAGAAGTGCCCCATTCCCGGGAGCCTCGGCGCCATGGTGTCAGTGCGCAGCCACTGCAAAACGAGCCTCCAAAACCTGCCAGGGAGGGACAGAGGGGAATGAGAGGAGAGAAAAGAGATTTTTTTCACTAGGGAAAAGCAAACAGTTCAGTTTTTCGTGCTGGGCAGCAGTCAGTATTTCTGGGGTCCTGTATTTGAAATCTCAGGGAACCCCCAGGAACCAAAGGCAGCATCGTGCCCTGGAGCACTGCTGGCCCCGGGGAAGCCGCACCGTGGGCTCAGAGCCAAGCAGGTAAATACACATAAAACCCCCACCCCACCCTCACAGCAGATCCTGCAGCCCCCCAGCTGCTTCAGCAGCAAGTGCAAAGCTCAAAGTAACCAAAGTAACCACACTGGGCGCTTCTTCCACCCATCCCTTCCTGCACCTCACCCTGCAGTCCCAGTCACCACCTGCCCCTCGCAGCAGTCCCCAGCTCACCCGGTGCCTCTGCCACCTCGGTGACATCCACTCAGCAGAACCACTTGTGAAGTCTCAAGACGCATTTTTTTTCCCAACATCTTTTTCTAGACAGTTAAACCCTCATTTAATTCCAGTAATGACACTGTCAGAAATTATTATTAAGTTTGACCACCGAGGCCCAAGGTGGTGGGAACGCTTGACGATACCACACTTAGCGTGCTCAGAGTTTTCATTAATGCTCAGTTTTACTTTTATTGTGATGTTATTGCACATTTAACTGCCTTCTCCTTTTATGTATCTCATTATGTTGATGCACCTTGGAGCAGCACTGCCGAGCAACAGCCCGGATAAATACAGCTTGTCGTGACATCTCCCCCTCACAACGCTCCACGTCTGGCACACGGGGGATTCAGCACCGTGGCAGCCGGGCACAGCCGGCCCCCGGCAGCCCCCAGAGCCAGCACTGAAGGCTCCAGTCAGTCACAGCGTGCAGAAACCAGGGCAAGATGCTGGTGCCAGCCAAACGGGACCTCTGGATTTCTCCACTCGACGCTGCAGAGCCTCAGGCAGCTCCCTCCAGCGCTGAAGGAGGTGCTGGCTGCAAAGCCAAGCCCCAGCAGCTGGATGGCGGATCTCAAGCCAGCTGAGGCTGCCCCAGGGTGAAGGGGGCAGGGGGGCTATCTCAGTGCTGCCAAGGAGCAGGGCTTTCTGCACAGGGACACGGGAGAGGGGAACTCCCGGCAGAAATCCCGTGCAGAGGGAGCAGGAGGCTCAGCCAAGCAGGATGGAAACACCTGGAGATCACGCAGGTCCTCCACGTGCACCTGGCTACCCCTGCCTCTGGAAGAGAAGAGGCACAAGGCCAGGCTGGGTCATGTTTTGTCACATTTCTGCATTGAGCTGGTCCCCCCACAGCATCTCGGCCCTACAGTCTTCCTGGAGGCTGTGCCTGATCCTTGTTTTTTAGCTCTAGGAGCACACGAGCTGCCAGGCAGGCAGGAGGTAAGAGCCAGACACCACCAGTCCTCACCACCCACCTCAGCTTTTGTTCTGGCAAGATATTCACTACCAGCAGGCACAGGGAAAAAAAAAAAAAAAACAACCCAGCATTTGGCCCTGCTTACCTTTATCTTCCTCCCCATCACTCACTTAAAATCCTTGCAAAAATTAATGCACGGATTAATTCAGGCACAGTGCACTCAGGCTTTATTTAATCAGGATTCCACCTGAATTGCACCCAGGGAAGCTCATCCTCCCACCAAAGGAGGCTGCAGGAGCCTCTGGCATGGTCACACCCACAGCTCTGGTGGGAAAAGCCCTGATTTGGGATGGCTCCTCTGGCTCTCGCCACCTTCCAGCTGAGAAGGGACACACAGCCTTGGAAATTCAAGCATTTGCTGATGAAGCACAAATTAACTGGCTGAACATCTGTTCTGTGGGAAATTCCAACATTTCGGGGAGACTCATTCCAAATCACGACAAGGACAGATAAAATGTTGATGTTTCTTACAAGGCAAATGCAGAACTTCTTCAATGAGCAGCTTCTCAACGGATTTCCTTTCAACTTTTCCCTTTCATTTCACTTCAACTTGCATATTATACAATAGTATTTAATTGATTATTTTTTCCTAAGGCAATTTCAAACACTAGCCGAAAGCAAAAAAAATTATATAAAAAAAAAATAAAAGAACCATCGCTGTCTTCCCTCTCCCCTCCCCAAAACACCGCTGAAAATTTTCACTGAAATCAACATTTTCCCGTTCAATGCTGATTTCAAGAAATGCTTTGTTTGGGCAGAATTTGCACAGCCAGCAGGTTTTGACCAGGGATCCCCACACAAACACTTTGGATTTGCAGCAGGTGCCTCCTGGCTCTGCAGGAACTGATGTGGCTCCTCTAGAACATCTGGGACCATCTTCATCAGACTCAGTGAGACCGTGCGTGGGGCAGATTTTGCACCAGCAGTGGAAAAGTGAAGCTGAAGAAAAGAGTACCAGAAAATGGGGGAACGAGGTAATTCAGAGGGTCAGGAACAGTGACAAAATCCAGAACATCTTCCACGTGCGGGTGTCCTGTCTGTGCCAAGAAGCTCTAAACAACTGCATTTCCACCAAACCTTGTTCACAGAGCTTTCCTTCAATATTACACAGAGATGAGGGTTAATTTTCTACTTTGGATAGTTCTGACGAGGAAGATGCTAGCCAAGGGTAACAGGGCTGCTTGAATTAAGTCAAATTTGTGCTTCAGTCTCATTTTAGGCATCAGAACCAGTTCTACACAGCTGCACTGGGAGGAAAATCGGTTTTCACTACTTGTCCAAGTGAATATTTTGCCAGCCACATCTCAGTTTGTTCACACTGAGAATGCTGGGGGTTTGCTACGGCTGCACTTAGGGACTAGGGAAGGACAGCACAGCCTGGAAAACAGCCTGGCACTGTTTCCTACCACCTTCCTTTGGTTCCTGCACTGTATTTTCCCTGGCAAGCTGGACAGAAGAGGCTGCAGGGCATTTTCCTCGTTCTTTGGCTACTTTACACTCTGAGATGGATTGGGAAGCAGACGCAGTCCTGCTCCTCACCCTGCTGCCAAGCAGGGAACGCGCTGGAAAACACGAGGAGGCTTTTGCAGAGGAGGAGGCTTCACCACTCAGACAGTTTGGGGGACCTTCCAGAGCTCCCCACAGCCAGCTCCCAGTGTGGTCCCTGTGGCACAGCAGCTCTCAGCATCACTTCTCCCCTTTCCTGGGGCTCCTGCAAGCCCAGCCGCAGGCACACACCAGAACCCAGCTGGGTGCAAGGGCTTTAGAAGCCCAACAGCTACCGGCCACACAGCCTCCCTAATAAAACCAGCTTGTAAAACCACTCTTGAGGTTTCAACAGCCCAGCGACTGAGTCCCTCGGATTTCAGCACACGAGAGTAGCTCTTGGAGAGGATGCTGATGGCAGAGCAGGCGAAGGGGTCCCTCGGCGCACAGCAGCAGCTGGAGCACAGGGAAGGGATGGGAACACCCACGAGTGTGCCTCGGGAAAAGCAGCACTGGAGCTCCTCCAGCCCGTGCTGGGGCTGTCCTCGTGCAAGGCTATTCAGCTGTCACTTCCCACTCAGGAAAGCTCTGAATCAGCCAACGCCTTGATCTGAATACCTGCAGGGATCCCTGATCCTCTGGAAAGGGGTAGGGGGAGGATGCAGGCAACGTGCATTTAACTGCATGTAACCAAGCGAGGGTTTAGGAATGTTAATTGGCTGTTAACAGCCTCAAAGAAGAAAAAAAACCCCCCAAATCTCCTACTAGGACTTGCTGAAGGGAAAACTGCACAGTGTCCACGAAGAAAAAAAGTGCAGAATGCCCAAATTTCCGAGCTAGGAGAAGAGTGGCACAACTCTTTAGACTGACCCCCTCTTTCATGTAAGTTAGAGAACATCTCCCCAGAGCTTCTGGTTCTCCTCTACGTCTGTGCAAGATGGAGTCTAGAGGGATGGGATGTGTTCAGAGCAGCCGTGCACTTCTTCCTCCCTCCATCTGTCCACTGCTCACTCCTTAACGGCGCAGTTAGCAAACGCGTTCAGCACTAATTGTGCAGTTGCTGGTAACCTCCACAGCTG
This sequence comes from Machaerirhynchus nigripectus, assembly GCA_013397975.1. Classification (NCBI taxonomy): domain Eukaryota; kingdom Metazoa; phylum Chordata; class Aves; order Passeriformes; family Dicruridae; genus Machaerirhynchus; species Machaerirhynchus nigripectus. The sequence goes on from VZRQ01001494.1 coordinate 240,150, forward strand.
AATCCAATGCAGATTTTCTGAGCCCTGCTGACGCTCTGCAGCTGGAACCCAGCGATACTTGGGAGTCCACAACACATGGAATTTGGCAGGTGTCTCTGTAACCACGCACCTAAGGGCTTCACAAACATTCCCGCTCCTCCCCGAGACACGCAGTCTGTCCCATCTCCGTCGCAGCACAACGGCACTCCAGGGAAGCACAGCCTTCCTGATGGATGTGCTGTGAACAAGGAATTGGAAAATCTTCCTTCCCCCCATGACAGCGACGTGCTCCAGCCCCTGCTCCCACTGAAGCGGGTTTGGGAACCAAAAAAAGTGCTGGAACCTTCCAAATCGGCGAGGCACCCGAGTAACTATGCCAACATTGGGTATCTCCTGACTTGGCACGCTGAGCCTCATCTTCCCAGAAATCCTTATTCTAGAAACCATTAAATATTCTGAAGTGCCTTCCTAGGAAAGAGTGATTAGCACAGGCTTACTGCTGACAAGGGAGAGACACAGAACTCTCTGGAGGTGGAGACTGAAAGGTAAAGCTTGCAATAAAACCTGAGAGAACGGCCAGAGAGGGGGGTACTGCGAGCACCAGAAAATAGATAAAGGCAGAAGAGGCCCACAAACCCACCCGGGCAGGTTTGTGAGAGTCACATGGGTATCTCACCCAAACTGCTGCCGCCTGGGAACGTGCACGGCCAGGGGAACCATCTGATTCACTCAGCAACAGTCTCACCATGCAGGCAGCATTCAGAGACCAGCCCAAAGGACAGATTTGCCCCAGCACTGCACCCAGAGCTGCTGTCCACCTGCGGTGTCACCGGATCAGCATCCCCACGTGCCATGCAGGGACACCAGTGGCATCAGCTGGGCACTGAGTGCTGAGCACTGACAGCCCTCACCAAGCCCCCAGGACCTGCAGCAGCTCCCCATCTCCACGTCAAGTCAGGTATCTCGGGCAGGGCTGTGCAGTGAGGAGCTGATGCTGGGAGCCAGCTGGAAATCAGACTGGGAAGAAGAGGCAGCCTCAGCCCAAAATCCCAGATCAAAGCACTTCCGTGCAGGAAGAAGAGGGTGATCCAGACCCTGGTGGTGTCAAGCACCATCTGCCCACCTGCACAGCAGCACAGCCAAGCACAGCACTGTAGGTGACCTCACAGCACCTGCATATTTACCCCCAAATTCAGGAGCACTTACACAGCACAAGAAGCTCATTAAAGCCCTTCCTCATTGCACTGGAGCCTCTCCAAAACAGGTCCCAGGCAGCAGGAGAGGTCCTTCAGCACCCGTCAAGGATTGCAGAATCATCCAGCCTGCAGGGGCTGTGCTCTGTCCAGCTGTCCCTGACCCTCTGTGAGCACTCCAGGCTTCAGGTGACCACTGCTGTGCCTCTTCAGTGCTTCTTTGAGCAAAGCTCCAAGCTCTCTCTGCAGAGACAGCAGCCAGCAAGGGCTCAGTGCAGCAGCAATAAACACAGGCGAGGCACACGCTGCCCTGTGTCCCCGCTGGGGAGGGTTTGCTTCAGTTCTCAATCACTCCAGCTGAAAAGGAGGGTCCCTCGCAATAAAAACATCTTTCCATTTGAGGGCAGGGGCAGCAATGAGCAGCCACAGTTCATCTGGGAGCCCGGAAACGGCAGAGTAAGACACGGTGGTGTTTCCCAAGACCCCCGGCTCGCATCCCTTTGCTTCCCAGGTTGTTTGCATCCCTTTGTTCTGAAACGAGCTCGCTGGGACGCCCGTGTGCACGGCGCAGGCACAGACACCCAGTTCAGCACACACCGAGGCAGCTCAGCCCTGCCAGCTCTGAGCCCGACCTGCACCAGCCAGCACAGGGCCAGGCTGGCTTTGGGAGCCTGGACCCAGCCCGGCGCTCTGCTTCCATCCCCTGAGGTCGCCCGGATTTCTCCAGCTCGCCTCTAGCTCTGGTGCTGTATGGATGCTGCTGCAGGCCAGGAGCTACAACAGCGTTTTACAGGAATCAGAGACCGAGAAACAGGCAGCAGCACCTCCGTCCACCTGGATCAAACTTGCTGTTTACCACCGGCGTGGAGAAACAGCCCCGGCGCGCAGCGAGGGGCGCGTAGCGGAGGAGCCACGCAGTCCTCGACTCGCAGGCATGGAAGTGTTTGTGCTCACCTACCCGAGAGGCACACGCTGGCTCGGCCCTGCAAACACACACACGCTGAAAAAGCCATAAACAACCTTCCCGGGAACCTGCCACGCACAGAAGGTACGAGGCGCACGTGATGGTTACCAAATGTGTTGTCTGCGGCTCTGCAAGGGATGCCAGCAGAAGAAGACACTCGGAAGCAGAGGCACCAGGCAAAGAAATTAAGGGTTTAGATCAACATGTAAATCTTGGGAGCAAGCCTTAAAGTGGATTTCTTCTCTAAGTTGTTCTGCTGGTAACGAAGAAATAAGGTCTGTGCCCAACTCCCAGCCCAGCTTTAATTTTCCAGAATGAGAAGCCGCTTGACAGTTTTTCCTCATCAAAACAAAATTAATCCAAGTATTGCATCTCTCTACTCAAAAACACATCCAGAGGGACTGTAGAGTGATTCACACCCACAACTGCTATGGGAAACCGTTTGCACTCATAGTGTAACAAGCCAACACTGATTCACCCACATAATTACAGGCAGACACTGATTCACAGCTACTGCCACTGCAGACAGACTGACTCACAATCAAAGCAACTGCAGACAGACCCAGGCTCACAATCACAACTGGAAATACAACCGTGCTGACAATACCCATGGTCTGCAATTCCAGGTACACACCATGCTCTGGAAGACTGGCCAGCAGTGCAAAGACCGCGCACCAAGCCCTGCGTAGTTTTTTTTTTGCTGGCGCTTTTGACCTTCACCCCAGAGCCATCTTTCCTTCGCTGATGGAGCAATCCCCACACCTCAGCAGCTGTCCCTGCCCTGGCAGCCCCCGCAGCCGCCCAGCACGACTGTCAGAGCCTGGCCCCAGGAGCAGATTGAGACACACGATGCACACAGGCACAGGGAGTGTGTATGGTGCAAGACATCCCTGTACATCCACTCTGATGCCACACACGGCTGCACCGGCTCCGTGCTTCCAGAATACGAGTAAATGCAAGCCAAGTACAATACATTTAGCCCATGGGCAAAGGAGATGGCAAAAGACTCACCACTGGGCAAAAGCCTGAAAAGCTGGATTATTTACTACACTCTCTGGCTGGGTATGTAATTATGTCAGTGTTCAGCCTGGGTATTGTGCTACTTTTTGTAAACAGTTGGCAGGAATACTCTGACTGAGATGAGGGGCTGGGCTCTGTCTCCAGTGTTGAGAGAAGCAGGCTGAAGAGGACACGGTCTACTTAGACAAAAAGAAACTAAGGTGAAAGAACACATTAAGCAGGAAAAAGCAAAGGAGAAGCTGAGAGTGAAGTGGGACAGGTGGCAGTCTACAGACAAAGGGAGAGGAAAGGAGAAAGAACAGAAGGAGAAAAGCTCCATCATGCAGACTTGTGACAAGAAGCTCCAAAGCAAGGAAGAGCAGCAGTCACCCAGTGCCGAGGGTGTCTCGCAGCAGCGCAGACAATGCATCTGTGCCTCCCCACGCGCTGAGAACCGGGAGGAGATTCCAGGGGAAAGGACACAGCAGCCTCTGGGCGAGCGTGTGCCGAGGGCCCAGGTGCAGCTGCAATCCCTCCAGCTGCTCGGAGCTCTCTCGAAAAGGAGCAGCAGGGTCAGGCTCGAGCATTCCTGCCTCTGTGCACTGCGGGGCACCTGGGCACCACGGGCACAGGCTGAAGGGCAGGCTGGCAAAACTCCACCGAAACAGCATCGCCTCCAAACCCCCCCAAATCCCGCATCCTCCAGGGCAAGGAAAAAGTTAAGAGGCAGACTACAGAAAGGAGAAGACTTGCCTGAACCACAAGTAGCATCTTCTAGTTGTGGGCTGGTCCTGCCTCAGCACCTGCTGTTTTTCTTCTTTGCACTCCCCAGAAGGGCTCTAAGGGGATGGAGATGTGAGGGAGCAAACCTGCTCTGCTGTTGCCATCAAAACAACTCGGGTGAGCAGCCACTGGGAGCTGCTCTTGCCAGCCCACGGCAGCGGGAATCTCACCAGAGGGTCCCGGTTCTCTGTTTCTGTCTGGGGACGCTGCTGCATTTGCAGCCAGTCAGCAGCAGATTCGAGGGAGACACTACAGATGCAATTGGCCAGGGAAATGAACTATTTGTTCAATTGTACTTCTCTTGTCCAGGCAAGAACCATTCTGGCAGAAGGCAGAGCGAGGAACAATGGATAAGTGTTGCAGTGGGGACTGTCTGACACTTAATTGCATTAGGCTATTCCTTTTTAATGATCCGTATCTCAGTCCTAGTAACTCTGGGAGAAGGAGAAAAGACCTGGAGCTCTTTTCCCCTCTCCCCTCATACGAGCCTCAGAAACTGCAGCCCCCAAAACTCCTTTCCCTCCCCAGCCCAACACAGCATCTGTGCCCATTAGGCCTGACTGCAGGGTTCAGGGGGAAATTTGACTTTGCTTTACTACACCCTTCTCCCCGCTCAGCCCTTCCCCTGCATTCCCCGTCCGGCTCCAGCCAGGGGGGCTCAGGATTGCCCTCCTCCAGGCATTTCTCCCCGCAGCCGCTCTCCCCGCTCTGCAGGCGGCAGTGCCAGGCGGGCGGGCTGGATGCCCGGCGGGGAGCACCGGGGCACGGCTCCGCTCCGGACCCACACGCGCGGGACTTGCCCCGGGAGCGGGGATGCTCCGAACCCGCGGCCGCCCGGCCGAGCC
>VZRQ01001494.1:245040-261610 GCA_013397975.1 Machaerirhynchus nigripectus
CGCCGTGCCGCCCGGCCGGGGCTGCCAGTGCCGCCTGCGCGCTGCTCCGGCCGCGGCGAGCGAGGCAGGCAGCGAGGGAGGGAGGGGAGCAGCATCCCCCCGCCTTCCTCCTCCTCCTCCACCTCCTCCTCCTCCTCCCCGCGCCCCGGAGGAGGGTTTACCCACCCGCTTTGTGCCGAGCTGCCCGCCCTGCAGCGTAGGCAGCGGGGACGGGTCGCTGTCGCTGCCCCGGTTCGGGGCCACCTCCCCAAGCGATGGATGCCCCGGAGTCCTCCGCCCAGCCCCGGCCTCAGAGCACCGCCATCCTTTGGGCGCAGGAGAATGAGCAGAGCAGGGCTGGCTGCTCCCTACCTGTTGAAGGGGGGAGCTCCTCGAGGCGCTGGTGCTCCGGCGAGGAGGTGGGCAGCACCCCGAGCTGCCTCCACGCTGCGAGGCCTGGCCGAATCCCGGCTCTTCCGCCCGGGGCAGCGAAGTTTGGCCCACAGCTTGGGGTCGCCGAGGTTTATATCGCAATAAAACGATAGGCAGAGGGGAACAAACGCGGGGAAGGGGAGAGGAAGAAGAGAGGTTAAAATGCAGCAAGGAGTAGGCAGCGAAAGCAAGGGCAGAAGCGGTGAGGAAATGCAGGGAGCCCAGAGGAAGGGCTGGCCAGAGCTGGCTGGGCTTGGGGAGGTTTTGCAGAGCCTCACGGCAGCGAAGCTGGGAAGGCGAAAGCTGACAGTAAGGCGCACTCAAAATATATTGTCCCTGCAGAGCTCTCCTTGTTAAACACGCACTGCGAGGCTCAGCCGCAGTTGACTCCAAGGTACAGAACCAGCCCTCCATCACCGAGGGTGCGGGGTGAGCAAAAGGAGCATCACTGCAGGCAGTGCTGACCACCCCAGAGCTCCTCTATAAAATACTCTTGGTTTTGAATACTTAAAATAACACGGAACCATACTTCAGGACAAGGGCCCTCAAGGCACGAGTGATTAAATCCAATTTAGCTGTCACTTCCCTGCACTGAGGTATTAGAAAATGACCCAGTTCTTGCTTCCAGGAGAAAGTTAGGGGCAATCACTGTTCTACCTCATCCCTGCAGACCACAGCCATCCTGACTTTGGTGAGATAGGAGCATTTATCTTGAAATTCCTGGACCGTAGGAAGAGAACCTCATCCCTCTTTCAAAGCCAAATTTCAGCTCCCTGTGATCTGAGGATGGTCCTTACCAACCCAAGTATCCAGATGCATCTGCAAGGAGCAGATTAAATGCCAGTAGAGTTCTACTTCCCTCTGCTGAGCAGGGTCCACAGGCAAGACCTGAGGGGCTCACAAGATCTGAAGACCAACATCTTGAACAAAACCTGGTCACTGCCCCCACAATCAAATCTGCCATGTTTTAGACCAGGAGGCGTCCTTAGTGTTACTGCAACACTTGGCTCTCTTACAGGAACTCTGAACCACCACAAACCCTAATCAAGATAAGTTTCTCCAGCCCTCAACATCACATCCAACGCCAGACAATGGAGATTAAATACTCACAGGACAAGTCTGCAGCAGCAGCAAGACCTTCAAGTTGTTATTTTCTGTTCTCTAAAAAATATTTTGCCTGAGCAGCAGAGACCTTACTTTAGAGATCTCGTGGGGACAGCCAACATTTTAATTGTCCTTAGACTGTTCACACATGAATGACAGCACCCAGTACATGGTATAGGGCTGTTGACATTTTTATAAGTGTTTCTGCGTTGAGTTCCTCCTGCCATAATATAAAGCATCACTCAAGGAGACAGCTGTGTGTGCACGCCAGCAGAGGAGCTTTTTGCTGGTCTCCAAAACTAGGACAAATCATAGGATCAGAGGAAAGCTCACATACGAAGAGATTTCAGGACATCAGCAGCTAGTCCAGCCTCTTACTCAGGGCACGGTCAGCTAAGGGAGAGCCCCGCGAGCAACACGATTTGGCCATAGTTCTTCACACAGAATTCCTGCTTACATCCACGTTTCCTCCAAGATACATCTCTTGTTCCTCGTTTATGTGCTTGTGAACGAAAGAGTGCTGGCAAGGGAACGGGGAAGAGCCCAGAGGGAGTCCCAAGGCACAGCCATTCCCTTGGCTAAAAGCCCCAAGGACCTGGCCCACCATCTCCCCACTGGGAGGTGGTGCTCCACTGGAGAACACACCAGGATGACCATGCCCAGGGATGGGACCAGACACGGGACCTGGCCTCCTGAAGAACATTGATGGCCTTCAATGCAGAAGTTGTCCTAATACTTGTTCCTCCTCCTTTCCAAACTGATTCAGCTGCTGGCATTGAGCTGCCTTGGATATGAGAAGAGGCATGAAACAGAATTGGCGAGACAGGCACATCCGGAGACAGAAGTGACTCAGGATTTTAAGTGGCTCATATTGAAGAACGTTCCAAGATTTACACATTTAAGTAGTGCTACCGACAGTCAGAGGCAATAAAAACCACGCTTCTCTTGAGGCCTGTTGTTCCATGAGCAACAGTCATGCACACTTCCCCAAGAGCAACATCTCTCGCTCTGCCCTGAGGTGCCTTCATCAAACACTGCCTCCCCTGCTCAGAGGTCTCTGGCACTGCCAGCAGCCTGAACTAGTCTTGGGCGTAAGGCCCTTTACTGGAAAAGCTTTTCCAGGAATCTAAAAATCAAGCTGAATCCCTCCCCTTGTAGCCACAGCACACACCGAGTTCTTCCAGAGGTGGGGAAGAGACTAACTGGAGTCAGACAGAAAAGAAAGCACCACATGAAGAGTGAGTTGCTAAGAGCAGAGCAAGAGGTGCAGCACCCAGGAAAGGCACGCCTCCCAAATTAGGAGGTCTGTGGATATGCACTTTGTAACCCTTTCTGCCCCTCCAGATGTGCTGATCCACGCCACAATCAGCTCAGGCAAATCCTTGGCAGAGCAGGCACCTGTGCACCGCAGTGAGGGCTGCTTCCAGCTGCCAAACCATTAATCAAAATATCCACCAGTCAAAGCCCTCCTGGAGTGGAGAGGCTGCACCAGAGATCCCAAAAATCTTCACGCCCCTCATGATTTGCTCACCCCACCTGTTAGCCCTGCAGAGACATTAAGGGAGGCTGTGGAAATCTTCCTTTATCCCAGCCAGTGCTGAAAACCAACTGACCTGTAAGGGAGGTGAGTGCTCCCACCATCTGGATAGTGCACGATTATGGAATTAAAGACATAAGGGCTATCCAGCAGTAGCACAGGAGGGGTTTGGACAACAGGGGACGCTGTCAGGATGGAAGGAAGAGGCTTTGGCCAGGGAAGCAGGCATTAGGTAGCTTAAGAAGTCCAATTTTAGATCACCTTTTCTCTGAGGGGTATGGGTAGTGTTATCAATATCTGGTTGTAATTGTCTTGATCTCTGCTCTACTCAGAAGTAAAGGTAACCCTCCATTAAGAGTATCAGTCTCTGTGGATACATTCATCAGTTTAAGAGACATAAAAACATCTTGTGAAACCTGTAAGCAATTATCTTTTAATGCATCACTCCATCATAAGGCTTTTTATTTCTTTTTTAAACTGTGTAACCTCCCCATCTCTGCTTTTACCTGCTGGAACACCTCCCTGAACTCTGGCACAGTCCAGCAGCTCACGGCTTTGAGGCAAAACCCTTCTTATGGTGATCAAGGTTAAAATACGGCTGTCACCATATTATTGAAGAGTAATCTCTCAAAATGGAAGTACACCAGCCTGGGAGTATCTTGCTAACAATTAGCAAAGCCTTTCCCTCCCATCAGCCCGCTCAACAAGCCAGGATAAAAGTCTGCTTGGTTTTAGGCGCACGCTGCAACGCCCTTGAACAGAATGGAATTGCAGATCCCAGCCCTACAACAGCCGGGCAGGAGGGTCCATTCTGCAGGGGCAGGCTGGAGCAGGAGCTTGGGGATGTGCAGCACGCCTCTGGGACACGCAGCTCTTGGGGCCAAGTCCAGGCCATCCCCATCCTTCCCACCCTACGCCCAAAGTCAGCATCCCAGCAAGCTGGCTGCAGTTATGTTGCAGTGAAGGGCTGAGCACAGCTGACCTTCCCCAGCGCTGAGAGGCAGGAGGGCAGCGTGCCGAGAGGGACACGTCCCAGTAACACCTCCCACAGGGGCACTGGGAGGCACAGGGCAGCTCCAAGGATGAAAGATCATCAGCAGAGGGAGGGCACTGCAGTTACAAAGGTCCTGCTGGTGTTGGCTTGGCATGGAGCAGCTGGCGTGCGGAGAAAACAGGAGCCAGTGCTGGGCACAGCGGAGTCCTTTGTGCCAGTCCTGTGTGAGGTGGTCCCTGCAAGCTGGCATCCACTTTGGAGCCCTCTCCTCCTGCCAGGGAAAGCAGCCAGCCTGCAGACAGGTGGCAGGAGCAGTCAGGAGGCCAGAACAGAGATCCTCTGCCTTTCCCTGGGAGCCGCTGGTCACTGCCCGCCAAGGAGCACCGTGATGACGTTCTGCATCCCAAAGAGCTGGGAGAGGAGGGCTCTTTTCTCCCATTCCCTTCCACTCTTAAAGCACCCAGGGACAGCTCAACAGCCTTACAGACCAAACTCTTGTCCTGCTCTGCTGGTGTCACCTTCTCTCTCTCTCCATCCCCACGTGGCAGCTGCCCCTTCTCCCCGCCCGCCCGCTCTGTGCAACCGGAGCAGCGTCAGAGCCGGCTGCTGCCGGTGCTTTATTAGCCCATCTCCATGGCAACTCGCCTCCAGCTCCACTCGGAGAGACCCCCAGCTCCACTCTGCCATAAATCAGCCACCCGCCTTCATCCTTGCTCGGACGCGGGGTCACGGCTCGCCCTGGCTGCCACCGTCCCAGCCTCCCAGCTGGGGCTGCCGGTTGCCATCTGTGGCACCACGTTCTCACCCCTCAAGGAAAGTCTAATATCCATCCAAAGAGACAGCACCCAAAAGCTGGTGGTTTGGAGCCACCCGTACAAACCAGCACTGAGCTGGAGCTCTGCTGCCTTTGGGGAGGGAGCAGAGTCCAGGGAGGATCCCCGCAACAGCAACTGGGCTGAGGGAGGAAGGCACTATCTCCTTCCCCTTGGGAAGGCAGCTGCTTCCCCTCCATGTCCCTGGTGAAGCCCTCAAAGCCTGCCCTGAGGGGACAAAAGCCACCTAAAATGCTGTGCTCTCCCAGGAACAGCTCAAGAGCTGTTTTACCCCAGCACAGTTCAAAGCAGGTGACTACACTCTGCTGGTCCCCACAGGAACAGACCTTCCCCACACGCTTTTTCCTCATGGGATGGGCTACAGGGCATGCTCCTTGCACCCTCTCAGACACACAGCAAAACCTGTTCTTGCTGCTGAAACTCCCCCTCCAAACCTCAGAAAATGGAGAGAGCTTTTGCTTTGCATCCCACGTGTTATGCCGTTTGTCACTTCATCCATAAATTCCAAGCACCTGATAATGCTGGGACTAAATCCTGGCAAGACAAACGCAAAGGTGGCTCCTGCCACCAGAAGTTCGGGCAACTGAAGAAGGAGCCTGGCAAAGTAAAGGAGAAATATTATCATTTTCAGAAGCTGTTGGGGCACTGCAGGGCTGTGCTGGTGGGAAGGTGATGGGCTCAGCCCGTCCAGGGGCTCACCTGAGGTTCCTCCCAATCCACAACCAAATGTGCACTAGTGGAAAAGATATTTTTTCCTCGCCTTTCCACATGCCCTGAGAGGAACTGATCTATGGATCTACTGATATGGAATCCCAAGGGATGCCCGCATTGTTTCTACACAAGAGCACAATCTTTGTTGCCTTGGATGAGGGTTCCAGTGTATCTGAGGTTTTACCAACAGCTCAGACCTGCCTGAGGAAACCCCAGCAATGACCACTAGGATGGCTGTATATCTTCATTTCACACAGATACTCAACGTGCATACCCACACAACACCTCACAGAGCTAAGAAGCCCTTCCTGCAAGGCACTGCAGAGCTCAAGGGCTGTGTCTAGGCAGATCCTGGGAAAGCAGAGAGCTGGAGTCTCGTTTCTATGACGAAACATGTCATCCAAATCTCCAGAAGCCAGGTCCAAGTACATGGAGAATTACCAGGGCTCTTTTAGCAGGGGGAGCTGTCTCGAAATCCAAAAGCTGTATGCTGGCAGTAGAACAAATTCATAAAAGCTAATGGGCCTGAAAGAGACTGTATTTGTCCTGCAGTCCCTTGGCAAGAGCAAAAATAACCCTGGAGAGAAAGACCTGTTCACATACTCCCTCTTTTCTGTTCTGCAGTCACAACAGCAGCATCAGTTCAAAAATCCCCCTGTGGAGTCATAAGGTTTTTGATGCCTCAGCATTTCTATTTCTAACGCTGCACATGCTTGTCAAGTCCAAATATTCTTAAACAATTTAGATACCTAATGCCTAAATCAAGTGCTTACGAAGGCTGGCTTTGAGAGTCCCCGTTTGCGCTTGGTTTTTTTCTGATCCAGGGTCCTTCTGAGTTTCTCTCTGCACCCACAAAGCTGTGAGCTCAATTTTTATTCCGAAGGAATAGAGTGGCACGGAGCCAAAACCTCGAACTTGAAACAGGGCCAGATATGAGGAGGTTCACGCTAAAAATTGCTGGAGCTGACAACGCTAGCTGAAGCGTTTGGAAAATGCCCTCTGTTCGTGTTTCGTGCAATGTGTGATCCCAGGTCTTCCCTCTGCTCCAAATACCCTCCTCAGCTTTCTTTGTCAACCCAAAGGAGACCCTGGTCTCATCACAGCTTGATAAACTGAGCTCATTTTACAGCTGTTGCTGAGATTCGGGTGCCAGGGCTATTGAGAGAAAAAATCCCCAGGGAAGAGCGAACTCTGGTGCGCTCAGGACCTGCCACATCTGGACTCCGAGTGTACTTCCCTCAAAACAGCCACCTCGGGATCCTCTCCATCCAGCAGGAGAGCCGCCCATGCAGTGTGGTTGTAGATAGAGCCTGTCAGCAGCAGAGGAGAAGATTCACAAAGACCTCAGCTGAACCTGCTCCTTTAACAAGAGCTCTAAATGTCACCACGCTGCCTGTGCCATGGGCCCTGGAAGGATTCACATGTTGTCACGTTTGGTGAAGTTTGCAGGGAGCTGAGGCAATGCCTAACAGTGAGGGGGTTTTATCAGCTCTAATTAGCTGAAACAAAACAGCAGAGACCCAGGTAATAAGACCTCTTCATGATATTAGGGTGGCTGCAAGGGCCGGGCCACTGCAAGCCCTGGCTGCTGGAGCCACCCTCATGGATAGCTGAGCCTGGGTTAACGAAAGGAGGAGCTGCTCAGAAATGGTTTGTGTGTTAGCCTTGTCCTGGCAGAAGGGCCCAAAAAAAGGAGCAGTTCAGAGCCCCAGGGCTCTGCTGTCACTCCCGCAGCTCCTCGTGCTGCACCATCTGCACAGCTGGTGCCAGGGCTGGGGGACCGGTGCCTCCCTGCTGGGGGACTGGCTCAGCCGTCAGTCCCGGCCTTCCCGACCTTCCCCAAGACTGCTGGTGACCCCCACTCTCTGGAACACACTCACTCACGTGCATTAGAAGCCCCAGCACCAGTTTGCTGCCAGCACTGGGCCAGCACCAAGGCTGGCACGAGGCTGTGGGTCCCAGGGCAGGCAGCTGGAACTCCGCCCTGGCACGGCGCTTTGGAGGATCCAGCTGGAGCTGTGACTACAAATGCACAGCTGATAGCAGTGCTCTCCCAGGGCCTGCCTGCTTCGGGAGGGGGTGTTTGGTGTAAGCAGGTCAGTGAAACAGCCGGGGGGGTTGTGCATTTGATGGCAGGAAGGCTCACGGCGGAGCGGAACAGCTCTGCATGGGAGGAAGCGGCACAGGGCACACAGACAGGCAGATGTTCTGCTGCTCTCAGTGCCTGGCAGTGGGACATGGAGCCTCTGGAAATGCAGCCTGCCTCAGCCAAGTAGGAAAACACAGACCCAGGGACACTCAAAATGAAAGAAGAGGTGCTGTAACCTCCCCCAAACCAGCAGTGCTCACAACAGGCCAAGCTGTGTGATGCAGAACAGCCCAAAGCAGGAGGAAGCCCTGAAGCTGGTTGGGCTGTGTGGTTTCCACTCCATACCCCAAAGCCCACCAGCATTCAGTGCTGGGAAATTTAAACCAGCAACTTTTCCTGTGTCTTCTCCTTCCCCCACCAGCTGAAAACAGAACAGGACAAGGTTCGTCAAAACCTACCAAAGATTCAGGTTAGTTATTTCCTTCCTGTGAGGCGCTGGGCTGTTCTGGTGACTCCACAGCAGCAGCCAGAGTGAGTTGGGGTCCTGGCTCTGAGCGAGCCCCAGTACTGACAGAATTCACCTGCAGGGCTGGACTTGGGCCCAGCAATGTAGAGAGCACCAGGCTGCAGCATCTGAGCACCAAACTTTGCGGGATTTACCAGAGCAAGCTTAACTTTGTTCCAGATGAGAGCAGGGGAGAGGATAATAATGATCAGGATCTGTTCTGCTTCCCCCAGTCCAGCCAGCCCCACCATTAGGGAGGAGAGCTCCTCCTGTCTGGGAGCCAATGCACACACCACCCTCTTGATTTGTAATTAGTGGAATAAGAATGCTCAGTCAGCTGGGAAATCTGCCTGAGTAAATGACATCCTCAAGTGCTTTCTAATCCGAGGAAGGCAGCCTCTCACTTCACTGAGCTAATGGGCTGCAGTGGGGGGCACCAAAATTTCTCCTGTGGACCCGCACGCACCCAGGAACACTTTTCTAGCTAATTCCGCATGGGGTCCATGCCAGCAGCCCCAGCTGGTCACCTGGGAGCAGCTGCTAGGTCCTGCCAAGAGTTTGTGTCAGTAATTAATGTGCCTCAGCCTCACAGCACTTGCTCCCTCCTCAAGGCACAAACAGTTTCAGGAACGGCCCAGGCAGAAAGGACTCTCGGGTCAGGGGATGTGGGAGCTACAGAAAGCCCAGGGGCAGGTCCGAGGGCAGCTGCAGCGCTGTTTCCATGGGACGGGACTCGAGAAGGCAAAGAACAGGGGTTATGAGTCAAGGCAGAGGCTGCACGGCACCTGGCAAGTCACACACTGGAATATTAACTAAAATAACCCTCTGCCTCATCTCTTTTAAATTCAGATGCACAGGGGAATCCATCAAGGTAATTTATGGTGTGTAGCTCCTGACGTGCCAATCAAAGGGAGCCCAGAGTAACAAGTGTGTTAAAAGGGACCTCATCGATCACTATCTCCACCAACACGGGCTGTAATTCCTTCCATCCCGGTTAATCAGGCTACTTTGTTACTTTTCTTCTACAGAAGACCAGTGGGGAGCATTAGGCATTATCTGTGCAACCCCCAGAACACTGCCCCAGAACCCCCCCTCCAGGGGGAGGTGGAGGCAGAGTTTGGGGATGTGGAACACACCTCCGAGGTCCTTGAAGGGCCCCAGACAGAGCTCGACAATAGCACGGGGGGTTGGGTTTTTTCCCCCTCTTCCATAAGTGGAAGTTTCTCCGTGTGCAAACCACCAAGATTTTGATGAAAACCTGACAATTAGCAGATGCAGAGATGATAATTAGGAAGGCAGAGAGAAAAGAAAGAGCTCTGCAGAATTCCAGGAGCCCACGGTCCCGCTCCACAGAGGCAGCAGGCTCACGTGTTCTGCCGAGAGCAGCAGAGGGGACCTCGCTCTGTGGGTTTGCAGATCTGGATCCACCCAACGTGTCACGAAAAGAACTACTCCAGCAGCTTCTCTTTCCACCTTCTGTTCAGCAACACGAGCTGAGTTTCCCTAGGCCGGATATGTTTTTGCTCTTTATTTGCTGGGAAAGCCCCTCTGACCTTTCTGCATGGACTGACGTGCTGCTGCATTGCTGTGAGCTGCAGCATCGTGGCAAGCTGGAAAGGGTTGAGATGACAGGAGGTAATGCACAGATCAGGACTAGATCTGGTCTTATTAAGTGTAATAATTACCGATCTGGAAGAGGGAATAAGCAGCACATTAATTAAGTTTGAAGAGGATCTGAAACAGAGGAGCTGCCATCAACAAAATTGAAAAAAAATTACATAAAGAGGAGGGAAAAAAAAATCAAGTGGGAAGAAAGCAGAACCTATGAGAAGAAAAGACACTGAGGAGGAGCTGCGGGGGAAGGAGGAGGTTTGGCTCTACTCCACCCCAATAGCCCCAGAAGTCCTTTCCTTATTCCTACCTTTTTCCACAAAGCCAAAGGAGCCCCCAGGCAGAAAAGGCTTTGGCAGGCCATTGGAGGAAGCCCTCCCACGGGTTTCATTTCAACACTATTGGGAAGGAACGGTGGAAGCTTTGTCCCCAGATGAGAAACCTTTTACCAAAGGGCCATTTTGTCATCCTGCAAAGATTCATCCAAATTCAAGCTCTCTCCTGCAGGGCATGGCAGCAAGGTCCTGCAAGGCAGCCCTGTGTGCAGCCCAACACAACACACCTGCAAAATTTCACCCCTTCCTGTTTTTCTGAGGGGTGTAGGGGTTTAGTAGAGCAGCCTTCAGATGCTTCAGATGCTGCAGGAAAGCTGTTGCTGAGCCGCAGGATAACTGGGTGAAGCTGCAACTTCTCCAGGACTCAGAAAGTCTGAGTGATCACCCCCAGACAGGCACGGACTCACGCTCCTCAATCAAACTGCACAACAAAAGAGCAAACTCCCTCTCCCTGCCCTGACAGTGGCAGCATTTCCAGCTTCCCTGTGGCTGCCTTAAAGCAGCTCCACATTATGCACTCCAACGCAGAACACTTTGTCGAGGATTATCTCTACATCCAAAGGTGATGTTTCAGCTGGCCTGCCCTGGAATTGCCAGTAGAATGACATCACCACTAATTAATCAGCCTCTGTACAGACATTTCTCAAATCCCCTGGATTCAAAGCACAGCAATTAGTCACATATTCCAGCAGGAATTGCCACCTTCCTTTCCGCTCTCACCCGTGCTTGGTGGTTGTGCTGCCGAGCCAACCCGAGCGCCGATCCACGAGGAGAGCGATCCCATGGCATTGCCTGAAGTTCCTATCATTATCCCTGGTGGAGTGTTGGGCAGCATCACTGTTAACAGGAGCAGAAGTGCCAGGGACAAAGGAACGTCTATTTCCCACACTGCTGGGCTCCACTGAGCCCTGGACCAACCTGAGCGCCCTCCAACAAGCAAGGGCATGAACACACACGGGACACCCGCAGCGGGAATAAATCTGGTTTGGGTGGAAGTACCCTCCAGATGTGTCCAGGTGTGGTAGGTCCTGAGTGCAGAGTTCACTCTTCCCTGGGGATTTATTCTCCCCAAAGCTCAGCCAGCACCTTTGTTCTGCTGTTTGGTTGCAGCTGTAAACTGAGCTCAGCTTCTCCAGCTGTGATGGCACCGGGGTCTCCTCTGAGCTGACAAAGAAAGCTGAGGAAGGTATTTGGAGGGGCAGAAAGACCTGGAATAATTAAAAAGGACAAGAAAGAGTTCAGTGGCTGACAGCCCTGTGTGTGAGCACGGGGATTTTGGGAGTGGTGGGGGAGGTAGGAACAGCTGAGACCAGGCCACACTGGTCAAATGCTGGGCTGAAAACACAGGACTTTGGGTCGTAAAGAGCAGCCAGAGCACGTGGGGAGGGGACCAGAGCCCATAAACACTGCGGTGGCCACGAGTGCCTGCTGCCAGCAGCCTGTGAAGCCTCTCCAGAAGCAATATCCACGAGGTCAGAGGGTCAAGCACTCCAGTCAGGAGTGCCAGGGTTCAGAGCAGCCCCAGTGCCCTCACACGCACACAGAAGCGCAGCAAATTACAGCGGTGTTTAATTACAGAATCCCGTTACCTCACCACAGCACCTCCCACTCTTCCAGCCAGCCAGATGTGTCTATCCCAGGCGGAATTAGCACAATGAAGGAGCAGCAGTTCCTGTTTACAGGGAGCTGCTATTTGTAGCTGATAATGAGGGACAAACAGCAGACAGCCATGAAGCTGCAGGAAGGCAGAGGATGCTCTTCTTGCAAGGGCACAGTGTGGGAGCAGGTGCTGCCTCTGGCTCTTACAGAAGGATTTGGTCCCAAGTTTCCATAGGGAGCCTCTTGCTTTGGCTCCCAGAGGTCTAAGAGACCTCCTGGGTCTGATTTACAGTTGTGCCAGGCACCCCTTACTCTTGCTCAGGGGCAGCTGCCCTGCAGAGAACCCTCTGGGGTTAAGTATCCCAAAATTGTGACCCCAGAGATCTCCGGCCTGACGGCCAGGGGCATCCACTGCTCTCCTGCTTGAAGCTCTGCATGTCAATTCTCACAAATTTAAAGAGAGGCTAAAAATAACCTGTCTTCCAGTAGTGGTGGTGTGAAATTAAATTCATTACCATGTGTGAAGCGCTCTAACACAATGGTGATGAGTACTACCGAGCAAAGGAGCAGATTGTACAACAGGCAGAGGGGAAAAAACCCTAAGAGCCACGTGGAATGCAAGTGCTCAGGGAGGCAGAGGTGCTGGAGAGAAGACCAGTGGGGGTCACGTATTTGGGAAGTATTGATGCACATGCACAGTGAGGGGTGGGGTAAGGAGGGAGAGGCAGATTCAGTTTTCATCTCCCTGAACTTCAGACTTCACTGCTTAAACGTTTCAGTAACATCAGCATGCATAGCACAGAAAGGGTTGGCAAAGAGCAAATAAAAATTAAGGTAGGGAAAAAAAACCCCAAAAAAAGCAGGAACAACAACAAAACCCCACAGAAAAACAACCAAAAAACCCCAAACAAAAACCCAAGCACCACAAAAGAAAACTTTTAGGCCAAAAAGACTAATGAAATCAAGGTAGAGAACACCAGGTTTGCAAAAAAGCTCAGCTGCTGACAAGGAAGCACAACTTCTTGAAAAGGCTGACCTAAGAGCCAGTACTTCATTAACCCTAAACCCTTTGGTTGTAAAAGAAAAGATATCCAGGGTGTAGAGGGCAGGGGAGGTGAACAGTGGGCAAACAGAAAGGTGGAAACGTATGAAAGCAGGGCTGACATCCTAAAAGCTCTGGGAAAGCAGACTCCAGACATCCTAAAAACCACTAAAAGCACACCCAGCGAGCTCTGCCAACCCCTCCTACTACTGCCACACCAATGAGGTCTCACCACAGACTCTGGGGAGGAATTCTCAGCCACCTGAGAATGCCTTTGCCTGGCTTGGATCTCGCAGCTGCGGAAGGAGCCTGACGGAGCAGCAGCCAGCTGTGCTCGGCCTCCAGCCCACAGCAGACATCTGGAACAGCTGGGGGTGGCCACCTGCTGCTGGCCAGGAGAGGACTCATCATGTGGATTTAATCTTCTGCCTTCCATGTGATGTTTTTGAGGGGGAGTGTGGGACAGCCACTCTTGTGGTCAGCTGGGCGCCTGGGTGGGCTCTGCTCTGGAGGTGGCACTTTGTGCCAAGCACTGCAAAGGCTCCCCAGGCCGCTTGCAGCTCTGGGCTTCCTCAGGGAATGGGGTCCTGCACACCTGGGGCTCCTGCAGGCAGACTGCTTTCCATCCCACTCATCCTCAGGTAGTTTGGTTTGATTCTTTATGCCCCATCCTCAGAGCACCTTGCCCCTGGCACCTCTGTTTGCCAGCGTTTTGTCTCCCGTGAGAGCTCCCGAGGGATGAACTTTACAAGCCTTGTTCTTTTTCACATTTATAGCACAACCTACAGCTGTGTCCAGGGAAATTTCTCTGCCCCGGTGTCCCCCGCTGGCCTTCAGCAGGGTTTGCACTCAGATGCTGTGTGACACGTTCAGAAATAGGATTACCCAAAGCCTCTTCCGTGCCTGGCACGAGGGGAGGTAACAACTGAGCGATCTCCCCCCTCCTCTACATCCCCACACCAAATCCTGGCTGATGTTTAGGGGACAGTTCTCATTTTGTCTTGGATCTCTCTGCAAAGCACTTCCAGGGGACCTGGCACTGAGGCAGGTGTGGCATCTCCTGCTGCTTTTGGGGCACACAAGGTCCAGCAGCTGAGGAGGCTCCACATCCCTTTGGAAGGGATAAAGGAGAGTGAGGAGGAAGAGAATGAAATGAAGTGATGGAGCTCATTGGCAAGAACCAAACAGACCTTGCTGCAGATCAGCTGCCCCTCTAGGAAGAACCAGGGTTACAAGGATGTGATCCTTTTTAATTTTAAACTATTTTTTCCACTGGAATTTTTACCTTTCCTAAAAAAAAAAAAAAAACCAACCAACCAAACAAAAAAAACCAACCAAAAAAAAATCCCACAAAATTTTTACTTTAAAAATGTAAAATGAAACTTTTGAAAAAACTGCTTTTTTTTTTCCATAGCATCTTACCTTTCCACTTTAAGCTCTCTACAAGCCAGACCAGCAGTAAGAAAGATGAATTTTTCAGAAGAAACAGAACAATCTCTTTCAGCTCTTTTCTCCTTTTTGTCCTTCTATTTTCACCTGAGTGACAAAGAAGTCAGAATATTTGAGCAAGTAGTTACTGCCTTAGTCCCTTTCTTCACTCCCATTTCACCAGCCTGAAAAGCAGCGAGGGGTTTTCATCACTTTGAGGGAGGCAGAGAGGCCTGGTAAGTCTTCCCATTAGAAGGTTAAAAAAATAAACCAGAACAAAAAAAAAAAAAAAAAGCTTTGAGAGGTGAAAACGGATGAGAAACCACCCATTTGAACCAGGTTCAACTCTGGTGCTAAGACGTCCCTCTTAAAAAAATATAAATAAAATAAAAGAAGGTTTAGTTCTTACTGCTAAGGATACTTTTTTTTGAACCTGGGCTGATGATAGCAACTGGTTTGCAGGGTAAAGAAACTGCAAAGCTGCCTTTCTTTCACAGGCAAACCTCAGAGCCCCGGGAGCCAGGCAGTGCTGAGCACTGATTGATGCAGGGCAAGGAACAGTCCCAGCCCTGGTTCTGGGGAACACCCTAAACCCACGAGAGGAGTTTCACAGTGGGATTGCACACACTCAGGGGCTGGGAGAGGACAGCCTGCCCCAGTCCTTGCTGCTGGAACAGTTTTTGGTGAGACCCCACCTGCAGAGCTGCCCTGAGGCCCAGCACAGGGAGGACGTGGAGCTGCTGGAAGCAGTCCAGAGGAGGCACCGGGATGATCGGAGGGATGGAGCAGCTCTGCTGGGGGGAAAGGCTGGGAGAGCTGGGATTGTTCAGCCTGGGAAAGAGAAACTTCAGGATGACCCGACTGTGGCCTTTTAGTGGCTGCAGGGAGCCCCCAGAAAAGATGGAGAGAGACCATTTAGAAGGGAAGGAGTGACAGGACAAGGGGCAATGGATTTGAACTGACAGAGAGCACGTTTACATTCGATATTAGGAAAAACTCATTATTGCCAGGGTGGTGAGGCACCAGAACAGGTTGCCCAGAGAAGCTGTGGCTGCTCCATCCCTGCAAGTGTTCAAGGTTGGACGGGGCTTGGAGCAACCTGGGATAAAGGAAGGTGTCCCTGCCCATGGCAGGGGGGTGGAATGAGATGATCTTCAAGGTCCCTGCCAAACCAGGCCATTCTGTGACTGTGATGACAACAGCTACATGTTTTCCTGCCTTGCCAAGGGAAAGGAAACCACATCTGGGAAGGTGCTGGGCTGTGCTGGTCAGGACCTCTTCGCTCTGGCACTGATGAGCAGCAGAACACCCCGTGTCAGGAGACCTAGAAAGAGGCGTCCCTCAGAGGGAGCTCACAGAGGGATTCCCTCAGCTGTTCACACACGGAGAGCCTTGGCAAGGCTCGCCCTGGAAGCTGCAGCAATACAGATGCCGTGCAGGCTCCCTCCGGGCCTTTTAGGCAGTGCCTGACTCAAATGGAAATCAATGTGAGCCTGGAGTCAACTGCTCCGGAGAGGAAAAGCTCCGCGCAGCGCCCAGCCCCGGCCAGCCCCGAGCCCGGGGGTGCTGTCCCTGGCACGGAGGTGCTGTCCCAGAAGGGTCCAGTGCAGGAGCCACATCCGGACAGCGCTGGCCCCAGCAGGCACTGCCACCCCATGGCTCTGACCAGCCCCACCACCCCGTGGGAAACGAGCGTCTCACAGAATATCCCGAGCTGGAAGGGACCTGCAAGGGTCAAACTCTCACTCCTACCCCTGCACAAGACACTCCAAGAGTCACACCATGTGCCTGAGAGCGTTTTCCAAATACTTCTTGACCCCTGTCAGGCTGGTGCTGTGACCACTGCCCTGGGGAGGGTGGACCAGTGCCCGACCGCCCTCTGGGTGAAGAACCTGTCCCTAATATTCAACCTAAACCTCCCCTGACACAACATCAGCCATTCCCTCAGGTCCTGTCACGGGTCACCACAGAGCAGAGATGAGTGCTGTCCCCTGTGAGGAAGCTGTAGGCTCCTGAGGTCTGTCCTTCTCCAGGCTGGACAGACCAAGTGACTTCAGCCAGCTCCAGACCCTTCACCACCCCTGTGGCCTCCTTTGGACGCCGACAGCTTTATATCCCTCTTACACGGTGGCACCCAAAACTGCCCCAGCACTCGAGGTGAGAGCAGGGCTGGACAATCGCGTCCCTGTCCCGGCCGGCGCTGCTGTGCCCGGTGCCCCCCAGGACGGGGCTGGGCAGAGCTGTCCCCCAGGACAGAGCTGTCGGTGCCGGGGCTCGCTGTCCCCCAGGACGGGGCTGTCCCCAAAGACGGGGCTCGCTGTCCCCCAGGACGGGGCTGTCCCCAAAGACGGGGCTCGCTGTCCCCCAGGAC
>VZRQ01001494.1:261705-275557 GCA_013397975.1 Machaerirhynchus nigripectus
GGGCTGTCCGTGCCGGGGCTCGCTGTCCCAGTGTCCCCCGTGCGTTCCGCGGGGTCTGGCGCCCCCTGCCCGCCGTGGGGAGGAGCGACAGCGGCCCCGGCCCCGCCGCACATTCCTCCGAATCCATCGGTTGGGTCGGAGAAAACCTCAGAGATCCCCGAGTCCAACCTCTGGTGGATCACCACCTTGTCAACCAGACCACGGCACCGAGCCCAGTCTTTGCTTAAACACCTCCAGGGATGGTGACTCCGTTCCGATGTCTAATCGCCCTTTCTGTAAAGAAATTACTGACCTGAACCTGGTGCAGTTTGAGATTATGTCCTCTGATCCTGTCCCTTGTTCTCTGGGAGCAGAGCCTGACCCCCACCTGGCTGCACCCTCCTGTCAGAGTTGTAGAGCAATAAGGACACCCCCGAGCCTCCTCTTCTCCAGGCTGAGCCCCCACACCTCCCTCAGCCTCTCCTCATGGGACTTGTGCTCCAGACCCTTCCCCAGCTTTATCACCTCAGTAGCCCAATGTCCTTCCCGAACTGAGGGGCCCAGAACTCAACACAGCACTCGAGGTGAGGCCTCAGCAATGCCCAGCACAGGGGGACAATCACTGCCCTGGTCGTGCTGGCCACACCATTGCTGTACCAGCCAGGTGCCACTGGTCTGGGCTTACCTGGGCACAGCTGGCTCATGTCCAGCCCCTGTCGACCTCCAGGCCCTTTTCTGCTGGGCCACCTCCCAACCACTCTGCCCCAAGCCCGTAGCACTGCACGAGGTTTTTGGTTTTGGGACAGACCCCTCACAGCCCCAGCACAGCGACAACAGGGTGCTGGGCAGCAGCAGTGACCTGGGTGTGCAAAACCACAGCGGGTCTGTTTGCACGTGTTTGTGTGATGGAACAGCAGGCAGGGAGCTCCTGAGGAGGGGGACTGATCTCAGAGCCACTGTCCAGACTCCAGCAGAGCCAAAGCTCTCCCGTCAGATGGACACAGAGCAGCTTCCCTCACTCCCCTCCTCTTACACAGGGCTTCTGGCAGCCCAGGGCTCCCAGAGTATCTTGGCAAGGCTCCCTTGCTCATGGGAAAAGCTGCACAACAAGAGTAGTGTCACCTGCAGACACGTGCCACAGCCGTTCAGGTCACCCAGCGCATTCCTGGTGCGTGGCCAAGCCCACAGGAGACCTCTGCCTTCCCTTCCCAGATGAACTTCCATTTAAACTGAAGCTTATTCAAGCATTTGCGTCCCAGTGATGCATGAAAGTGTCCCTCTGCAGGTAAAGTGACTGTAAGATGGCATTTTTGTGTATCTGGGATTTTTTTTTTCCAAGCAGAGCTATGGATAGTTCCTTCTTTAAGCTGTTGCTTTTCAGCAGATTTAGAGCTACAAGCTCTGCTGCTGCAGCCTCAACCTCCCCAGCCAGGTAAGGGCTAAACCCTGCCTGCAGATCTGCACAGGTTCTCTGCCCACACAGCTGTCCCAGCTGGGCACCTGAGAAGTCTCTGGCTTTGTTTTGGAGGGATGGGGAAGTTCCATTTCCCCCGCCCCCGTGCTAACACCCCACAGAAAGCTGGCAGCACCTCTAACCCTGGCACTGCTGGAGAAAAGGCTCCCTCAAAACAGAGCTTTATCCCTGCAGCTCCCAGCCAGACCCAGGCAGGAACTCTGCACCAAGCTTAGGCTACCACAGGCACACCACGGGCTCGCTGCAGGAGGCTCCTTGCTCCCCTCAGGCTCAGCCTGCCCCACAGGCAGCAGGGCTGGTGGAACTGGGGTCAGCCCCCTGCCCTCAGGGCCATCCCCACACCCTCTCTGGTCCTACCCCTGTGTTTGCACCCATTTTAAACCACAGAGGCACAAGCCCTGCACCAGCCATACCCTGCAGTAAGCTCTGGAGGGGGCCCATAAAACTGTGGGGTTTGCTTTTCTTCCCTGCTAGAACTCCTTGGCCACTCACAGCTTTTGGGTTGAAAAGCCTTGGTTTCATCTCCAAAAGGAAGATCATTTTTAAAGAACTGTTCAGACAAAGTGTGACATAACAGGGTATCTATTTCTTGAACAGATCTGTTTCCCTGCATTTGTTTGAAGTCTGACCTGATTATTCTCGCAATTGTATTTTTAATGCTCATCAGGTATCCTTAGAGAAAATGGAGAGTCACTTTTTTTAGATCATGCATATGTAATCAGACAAACAAAATATAGCTCACCTGCCCCGTTCTTCCCCTCTACAGCAAAAAGCACCTCCTTAACCACTGCTCCAGAAAAACCAGCAGCTATTCAGATGGGACACGGCACCAGTTTCTGACCTGCCTTGGGCACTTCTGGTGCCATCTGCCTTCGTTGTAGGGACAAGTGCTACCCTCGTGCTGGAATACACGAGAGTAAGTTGTTCCCCCGTCACCCCTGCAGCTGCCCTGCTCATTTCGTGCACACAGTGCCTTCCTCCAGTATTGCCCTCACAGATTGGTGCAGGTTTCACCCAGGTTTTTAAAGGTGGCAAGTTCAGCTCCGTGGGCACTTTGAGTCCTGTTTTATACAGTTAAATAATCACTGCCCAGGGTAGGCAGAAGCAGGGAGCATCACTCGTGGCTGGCACTTTGCAGTGGCGACCTTGCCACGAACGTGCTGCTGAGAGGAGAGGGGCCCTGGCTCAGCAGATGATGCAGCAGCAGGTCAGCACTTTGCGGCTGGGTCAGCCCCTCCCTCAGGCAACTGCTGACAAAAGCTCAGCTCAGTGTGAACCTGGGACATCGGCCCCCACCTGTGAGCACACCCCCAGTCCCTCCGGGCTGAGGCTGGGCGTGTGTCACAGTTCCAGGGCACACAAGAGCCCCTGACATCAGGAAATGCCCCCTCCTGCAGGTGCCTGAGCAGCTCAGCCCCAGCCCTCTGTGAGGTTTCATTTCCCAGCTTGGCTCTGGAGCAGCTGCTCCACCACGGATCAGCATCCTCAGCCCGTTCCTGCCGCAGCGCTCCCTTCCCTGCTGTGCAACCTCCCAGCCAGGCAGGGCTGGGGGCAGGCTCAGCGAGCCCGGGCTGCAGGGCAGCTCCCCACTCTCATCTCAGCAGCAAGAGCCACAGAAACCCCCTCCAGACCCCAGTCAGAGGCACAAAGTTCGAGCTGCTGCAGAGTGCTGCCATAAGCAGAAACCACGGACACAGGCAGCTTCTGCACCTCATCAATCATCAGGAGGGGGGCAGAGAACTAGTCACCATTTCATCAGTTAATTACAACTGTTAATCATATTTTCATTAACCTGAAATGAAGCTGCCAGCACTGCCCCTCTTTTCACCCCATGCCCCAAGTCCCATTTCTCAGAGAGCAGTTCCCTTCCAGGCAGGACACGCTCTGTCCTTCACAGCACACGCCTGGCCAGTACTTCCCAGACCCTGTTGTCTTGCCTCTTTTCCACATCTCCACCCCTTCCTAGGCCTCCGTGGGCACCCACACTGCCTTTGCTGGGCAGGAAATGGGTTTAGCCCCCTCACACTCTCCCAGACCTGCTCAGGGTGGGTTCCTAAGGTCCTGCAAGGTCTGTGCTCTCGCCCGTCAGACTTGCTGCCGCACCGAGCACGTTGCTATAATAACACGCCCCATTTCCCCCTGTGCTTTAAGATGACCTGGTCTATAAGCCTGCTCCTGGTAAAGCTTTTTTATCTCTCTGTGTATACCTGTAAACAGAGCTGCTGATGCCAGGTATTGCATGGGACAGACAGGAGGGGCAGGAAAACCTCGACTCTCCGCAGGGCAGAAGGTCACACTGCTGAGTGCCCCAGGGCCTTTAAGTCACCATCCAGCTCTGCTCCTGCTCCCCCATCGGCTTCCACTCCTGGCTCTCCATCAGGAGAAAGGTGTTGGTTTGTGTTAACTGAAGACTCTGGATGCCACACCTTCCCCCAGGGTACAGAGAAATAACGAGCAGCGCGATATTGGGGTCCCCTTTGCCTCTGCTGTTACAGGCAGGGCTGAGGGGACAACTCACCTCTGGGGTGAGGTGGGGACTCTGCATTCCCAGGCATTATCTGCTCTCCTTCCCTGCTCCAGGTCTAGAGACCCCCTTTTCCAGGCTGAGGCATCACACACCCCTCCTGTCTTTGTGTTTGTGGGAAAGCAGGCCCTGAGCAGAGCCATCCCCAAGGCTGCCAAGCTCAGGGCGCCGGATCCGTGGAACAGCACTTACCAGAGGGTGGGGAGAGGAAGGACAGGAGAGCAACCACAGATCTTGATCCTTCCTGCTCATCTTGCTCTGGTTCAGCCTCAGCTTATCAAGGTCACTCCCATTCTGACCTGGGTGGCTCGAGAGAGAGTGGTGACCACCCTGGTCCAAGGCAAGCCCTACGAGGGGCAGGACAGCACTTGTTCAGCCTCCAGAGCTGTCCCAGACTCCTCAGACGGGGAGGTTGCACCTCTTCCTCCATTTGCTTCATCTCTTCATCCACTGCTACCATTCCAGAGCAAATTCAGCTCTCTGCCGGCACCACTCCCTGCAGGTCTGGGAGGATGTCACAAAGCCAGCCAGGGAAGGGAGGAGGGCCAGGACCAGAAGCTTCAGGCTCTGCAGTTGCTTCTGCCTCCCTCTCCTCTCTCCCCGACCCTCCGGGAGCCTCAGATGTGCTAAGCAGCCTGTGAAGGTGCTAATGGGGAACGGATCACCCCTGCCACAATTGCGATGCACCATGGCACCCAGGACAGAAATGAGATATAAAGTGTGCACTTACTCTCCCAGTGTGAAAACTGCTGGGTTAAATATAACCCAGGCTTGCTGGCTCCAGGAAGCGTAGCTGATCTCTTCATTTGATGGCAGAGTGCTTGCTTTGCCAAACAGCCCTCAAACCCCACGGAGCCAGCAATTCCCCCTGTGCTAAATGTGGATTTGCATTACCAGGTGCGATAGAGGTGCACAAATTGCCTTCTTTATATGTATTTCCTTGTCAAGTGTCACAACCCAGCGTGTCACCAGCCAAGCCCGGCACTTTTTTTGTGTCCAATTAGGTTTTTGATGGGGCGAAAGTCACACCGGTTTCTGCAGACAAAGAATTGACTGAGGGAAGTGCAAAGAGGGGCCAAGAAACCTTCGGCACCTCCCTGGCAGCCTCGGGGCAGCACAAAGCAAACAAGACACAGGATTGTTACTGGTTAGGGACCGCAGCAGCCTTGAGAGTTAGCACCTGCCTTCCAGGTAGATTTTAGCTACATTTCCTCTCCCTTTTATGACCTGTTGGGCCCCAGACAGAGCCTTGGAGTGATGATAAACTGCATTTTTAATACAGCATCCCCGTGACAGCATGGACTGCTTGGCATTCACCCCAGGCCTTCAGGGGAATCATTTGTAATCCCCTGGAGTGGAGGGACAACTCTGGACATCCTCACCAGCTCCCAGTGAGAGCTTAAATGCCAAATGAACACTCCCAGGAGCTACAGACCTGCTCCCCCAGCTAAGCAACTCCCACACCTTGTGCCCATGGTAGGACACTGCAGGTGCTCACAGCATTAAAAATGAAGCTGCAAATGCAAAGCCCTCTAAATTCAGCATAAAGCTGGTTAGTCTGACCGTGGGGGAGGAGAGGGGAAGAAGGTGAGAAACAAGACTGGCTTAGAGGATGGAGAAACACTTCTCTGCCAGAAAGTGACCTTCAGAGTTTGAAGTTAGCCAGGGGCAAAAAGTCACAAGCCACACGTTTTTAATGGCAGGGGCAATTAAATATTGCATTGCCTGCTACTGCATTCCATGTCTGCTTGCAGAGGATCTTCTGTTTACAAGAGATCTATAAATCAAAATACAACCCTTCTAATAAGCTGGCCTTGCCAAACACCTCCTCTGCCTTCATCCAGCTGGAGTTACTGGGCTCATCAACCAGCCGAAACTTCAGGATACCCTAGATAGGAAAAAAACCCCCTCAAATTATCCCGTCTGGCCTCAAACTCCAAGAGCTCAAACCTTCTTTGAACCCTTATCAAAAGTGAAGCCATTTCTTGTACCAGCCAAGCTAGCTGCCAGCAGCGTAGGAGCACACCACTCACCTCAAAAAAGTCAGCATTAATATTTACCAACTGAATGCAGGCTGCATAACAGCTCTTATCTGTGCTGTTTAATTGTGCCAGCTTTAAGAGCAGCCCAATAAAGGCATGTCAGCAAGGCTTCTTTTTTTAAAGAGGGTGCCAAGGGAGCTTGTTGTAAGTGAAGATCTTGGAGAAAAGTGAGGAGATTCATTGCATTAAGTGCATGGTCTGAAAGTGGGTTAGACAGAACTGCTCTCCCTGCGGGGCTGGCTCTGCCCGTCACCTGGGGAGAAGGATCTTTTAGAGAGAAGCCAAACAATCCTCAGAACTACCCAATGAATTTAGGAGCGTGGCCCTTTGCCAGCCCAGTTTTCCTCCTCAGCAGAGGGCACGGGGTGGCACCCCCAGCCCCCTCTGTCCATTATCATGGCTGGGTGAGGACATCCCACAGCAAAGGGCTGCTGTCAAGGCAGCTTTGCCATCTGACCCTTCAGATGCCGCTCCTGGGGTCACATTTGTACCACCACTGTCACTGCTGGGACCCAATCCCTTCACAGGTTCCCTGTTTGACCCCCCCAGACTCTCACTGCCAGACAATGTTTTCTTACTGGCTCCACTCCGGGTTTCCCACAGCACAGTCTCAGACATCTGGTTCCTTTAAGTGTTTTAATTGTGGCACAGCAATGTACAAACAGCTCAAGCCAGGGAGGGACCCCAAAAAAACAACCCCTGGGCTTGTCTGCCCTGGCAGTCTGTGCAGCCATTCCTCACACACCCTTCACACCCCTTGTGTTCCTCTGGGTCCGGCGGGGATGTGTGGTCTGGGGTCTTCTCTGGGTGACTGCCACTCTCCTCAACCCCCTGGCACTACAGCTTCAGCAGCACCTGCCCTCCAGCTAATCCAGGTCATGGTCTGGAGAAACCCTGAAGAGCAGCTTCCCGTACATCCCAGCCCGTTTGGAAGGCAAAGCCACACAGGGCATTCCCCAGATTTCTTATATCCACTCTGGTTTTATATCCCTTCATTTTTTCGCCCAGCACTGAGGCACAGAGCAGGGCAGACTGCAACATCCCAGAGCCTGCAGA
This sequence comes from Machaerirhynchus nigripectus, assembly GCA_013397975.1. Taxonomy (NCBI): domain Eukaryota; kingdom Metazoa; phylum Chordata; class Aves; order Passeriformes; family Dicruridae; genus Machaerirhynchus; species Machaerirhynchus nigripectus. Next base: position 268,781 of record VZRQ01001494.1, read on the forward strand.
CTCGCTGCTGGGAGGACTGGGAAGCAGCAGAGGCTGATTAGCCTTGTTTCTCCAGGCTGAAGGGAGAGCTTTGAAGATGCAGGCAACAAAGGGGAAAGTTTCAACTCACCTGAAGCGTTTTGCTAAAAATAGCTGCTCTACCCCCGTCACAAGCTCGGCATTAGGCTGCTGTAGTATTTCAAAAGGGAGGTTATACATACAGCTTGCTCCTCTTACCTCACTGCCGAATCTCTGAGCAGCAGCTGCAGCACATGCACACACACACACACTACAGCATGCACAGCGCCCTGGCAACCAGGCTGCTCCCGGGGCTCAGCAAGTGTTAGGTCCAGCTCAAAAGGCAAAACCCAACACGTTTGGGGCAGTGATTGCTCAAGTCCCCTCAACACTTTGGAGAGGAATCACAAAAATCAGCAGCTCATTACAGAAGGAGGAAGGCTAAAATAAGAGGCAGAAGCAAGAAACAACACCTAATTACAGCAAAAATGAAAAAAATCCAGGCTCTGCAGTGCTAAACCCACCTCTGGGTGCTTAGACCCACCTCAGAGGGCATCTGGTTGCACTGCTGGCACTGAGTCCCTCATCACGGTCCAGAGAACTCTGCCCCACAGTTCTGCTGCCAGGGTTAACCCAGCCCAGCCTGTGAGACCTCTCACGGCAGCACAGCACCTATCAGTCAGTAAATAGGCTGATTATGGTCTGCAGGGGGTTAATTGCAGGCGATTTTACTGCAGGCTGGGGGGTGGGATACAGAGGCTCCCTCCAGTACCACAGGTGGCTGCTGGAGGCTGGCACCTTCCTGTGGCTGGAGAGGAGATGGATGTTGGCTGGCAGCAGTGCCAAGGTTGCTGCTCCCAGGCCCAGATTTTGTCCCTTCTCAGGCTGGGAGTGCCCTGGGTGAACACAGCACTTTGCTAGGGTGTTCAGGGCTTAGAATAATTCCTCAGCAAACACCCCACCTGGAGAGCAAAGCCTTCCTCTCTCACGCTCTGGTTTTGAAACAAGATGTTTTTGCAGGAGGGTTTTAAAGTCATCCAGTCTGCCACAGATCACCAGTGGGAGATGGTGTTTGGGCTAATGCTCAACTACATCTCTTAGGGCAAAGGCCAGCGAGAAATACTGCAGGAGATCCGAGAGGGAGGGAGAGGAATTCCCTGAGCACCGAAATTATTTGGAGCACGGAAAGCTGCAGAGCAGCGTGGAGCGAGGCAGAAGAAATTCAGGAGAGAGAGGTGGCTGGGCTGGGGGAGACAAAAGAACGGAGGAAGCTGAGAAGATTCCTCTGGGCGGGGGGGGATGGAGGTGGGATGCTGCTCGGGTGGGGGCTGTGTGGAGGATCGCTGTCAGGAGCTGCCTGGGCTCGGCAGAGCTGCTCCCTGCAGAGGGATTCCCTGCGCCGCCCGCGATTGGCGCTGGCGCAGTGACGAGCTGCTGGAGCGGATTCCTCCTCCTCCCCGCACACGAACCAGAGCTATGGGAAAACAGCAGCCCCATCCCCCTCCAGGGATGGGGGATTCCTCCCTCTGCCATCAGCAGCACCAGGGCGGAGCGCTCGCACGGAGCCACACAAGCTCTCTCCAAGGAAATGCAGGGGGGTTCGTGCCTCTCTGCGAGGGTCGGGGGGCAAGGTGGCTGTACCAGCAGAGCACCGAGGAAGGGATTCAAAGCCTCAGTCCCTGGTGAGAGCCAGCACATCAGCTGCTGTCACTGAGAGCCCCCTGAGCCATGGGAGGGTCCTGTGTGCCCCCTCAGATGGAGGCAGCCGGGCACCAGCCAGGCTTGCAGAGCAGTCGTGCTCCTGTGTGGGCAGGGGGTACAAGTGAGGCAGCCCGGGAGATGTGGGAGATTCTTCCCACTGACCAACCCCTTTCACCCTCATGAGAAAGGGGCACAAGTGTCTCCTCAGCTGTCCAGGTCATGCTCAACCACATCTGAGTGCAAAACACCAGAGCCTAAACCCCTGTGTGGGGTTCAAGGTGTGTTTTAGTGACAGAACACTGCTCTCTGACATAGACGTGCGTGGTGACCTCAGAACATTGCTCCTTTCTCGTCCCTCTTGCCAAGGGAAAGGTCACCTTCGCTCTTACCTCCTCTTGGGGAGGGTTTAGGAGCAGGAACTGGCTCGTGCTCTGCCCAGCTGGGAAGTATTACAATAGAAATTGCACTGCAGGGGACTCAACTGGTACCTTCCTTCCTGAGGTACCTCCGCTGGCTGCCTTCCCTCTTGGACATGAGCTGCAGAAGGATCCACAGAGAACCAGCCCCCCTGAGTGCTGGGGAAGATATAGGTGGACACCCCATCCCCAGGTGGGGCTGGCTGGGGCAGGTGGGGCCTGGTGATGCGCTCAGGGCTGTCACACAGCTGTAACATCCTAGGGAAAAACTCTTCAGGGGCGGGTGCCCTGCTGGGTGTGAGTGTTCCCAGGTGTCACAGGTGACTCTTCCCAGAATCACCTCTGGCTTTAGGCCTGTGGTTCAGGGAGGAGCAGCACGCAAAGCCCTGGTGTGAAGCACGGGGCTCACAGAAGCACTGCAGAGCTGGGTGCTGCTGGAGGGGAACCTCGGCAAGCCCCCGCAGGACACCTGAAATGCAGCCTGGAGCAATCTGCAGCCCTGGCCAGGGAGAAACCCGAAGCATGGTGAAACACCCCCTTGACATCATGGCCAGACCAAAAGCAGCAGGGTGTTTGTCCTGGCATTAGCCAGGCCCGTGTGGCACCGTGTGGTTGTCACACTGTCCCAAACTCCGTGCTGGAGGGTAACACGTGCCTGCCTGCTGCGCTGGGGGACAAACTCCTTTGGGTTGGGACGTCACCCCTGGCGTGGGAATGGGGGCTTCTGCAGTTGTCATTTGTGCAGGGACTCCTGGTCTCATCTCCAGCATCCCAGAGATCCCCTGTGGAAGCACTTTGGCCATGCAGACAAATCTGCTTTTTTAATCCCTCCGCCTCTTCACTCCCCTTCGCTCCCTAAGGAATACTCTGCGTGAATTCCAATGGTGAAGAGGAATTACCTAATGCTTGAAAAGCCCTGGATCTTAAACCATTTTAAAAATAAAAAAGGTAGGTCAGAGATGCCCTCTCCATCCTGCAGTGGGGAGAGTAAAGTAGTCCAGAGTGTTGGTGAGAAACATGGGATATCAGGGCACAAACAGAGCCTGAGTCTCCTGCTGGAACCCCAGATCCCTCCCCACTGCCTGCCTTTGCCTCCACAGGGAGAGATACCGGCAGAAAATGGGGGGCTGTCAGGAACAAAAGTGGCTTAACCCTCCCTGCCCCTCTCTCTGACAGCCGGGGTACAGACCCTGCCGCTTTTCTCCCACCACACAAACGCCGTTATTCAACTTGGCAGCACAAGGTGGAGCGAGTGAGTGAGGGAGGAGGAACGGAAGGAGGCAAAGAGGAGCGTGTGAGGTTGGCGTTTTTTAAATCTATCGAACATTTCTCCGCGTTGCCGGCTGCGAACTCGCGGTCCCTGCTCGGGCATCCCGCGTTGCCATGTCAACAGCAGCCTGCCAGCCCCTGTGTCGTGAGGGGCCCCTCCGCTTTCCCGGGGGCCACGGGCTCGTGGCAGAGGGATGTGCTCGTGTCTGGCCGATTCTGACTCCTAACAAGTGCATTTTTTGGTAATTTTCCCCCAGAACTCCTGGTGCTGGGAGATGGTTTACCTCTCTTTATTGTTTATAAGATGCCATCATCAGTGCTTGACTTAATCAGGACATCTTGGCATGAAAAACAGCCTCCCCCTGACCCCTGCACTTCCACCGTGAATTGAATTTAACAAAGCAAAAAGCCTTTCCAGTCCCCTCAAAGCCTCAAGAGCTGGGGGTGTAAACGTGAGTGGCACCACCAGGAGACAGCAGACCCCCTCAGGGTGCTGGCTGACTCCGAGGACAGGGGGACAGTGGATCTGCTGCCTGGTCCTGAGGTCACACCTTGTGCCTGCGGCAAAAAGGTGGCGGTGTGGGAGTGCGGGGACGCGGCACGGGGCTTGTGCTGGGAGAGAAAGCAGGAGCACATCAACCAGCACCTACCCGAGCCTGGGAAAACAGGAATCCCCTTGGATCAGGGCTGTCCCACAGTGCTCCAGAGGTCTCCAGAGCTCTATTGCCACCAGTGTTTCTGTGATTAATGCCTGGGCATCATGGGTTTGCTGGTGCAGTTTTCTCTGCTCAGCCGGGCAGCCGTTGCTGCAAGAATTGTGTTGGCGGTCTGGGAAACATCTTGGCAGCCAGGAGCTGGGATGGGGGACTGGGAAGCAGGTTTGGGGGCTCTTCCTTCTTCTGGGTGGTTGCTGGCTAAGGCACCTCAGGTGCAGGTTCCCTGGGGACACAGGCACCCAGCTCTGTCTTTGCCCCCCGGCCTTGCTTATGGAGCTTGTCCCTTATGGTTTTGACTTCAAAGTGCTTTGTCCTCTCCAAGCGTGGAAGAAAAGCCTCCCCTGCTCTGGGGAGCAGAGACTGGAGCAAGGGAGCAGCAGAAATACAGGTCAGCTCGCTGCAGTGAGGGTGGTGGTGTGCTGTGTCCTCCTTTAGAGAGGACCCAGGAAGATGCGAAGGCCAGAATTGAGCTTGAGCTGTGGGGTTTTTTAGGCTTGGCAGTTCGCTTCCCTTGGGACCCCGGGGTGGGGGGTTCACTTTTATTCAGTCAGAGAAACAAGCAAAAATGCACCACTGATGTCTGTGAGCCCACTGTGAGTGAGCTGCTGGCTGTGGAAAATCGTGACCAGCCAAAGGTGTAGCTCAGGCTGTGGTGTGGTTCTGTGAGGCCACACCGTGCCTGTGTTTCAGCCCAGCCCCTGCCCATCTCCTACAGCCTTTTGGGTTGCAGATGAGGGCAAGCAAAGAAAAAAGTGGTGTTTGCAGGAGCTGGGAGTTTAGGATTTGCTGGATCACAGCACGGCCCGGCCCGGAGGGCCCTGCTCCTCCCTCAAGCCCCTGCCTGCACACTGTGGCCATTCCTGCTTTCCATTCATGAGGGCAGCTGCCTTTCCCTCCTGGAGGAGGTTTGCACCCAGCAGCTTTGCAGGACTGCTTTACACTTCTCCTTCCACTTGCTTTGTTCTCTCGCCTCCCCAGTGTTTCCTTGGAAAGGTGAATTTCCCCTATGGACTTTCTCTGGATGGAAACATTCCCCTTCAGTGGATTTGGTGAGCACAGAAAACATCAGTTTTGAGCCCCAATGGAAATAATTAGAAGCACCTTTTGGTGAGGAAGAAACGGGCATGCCCTGAGAAATCTTGCACCCCTATATCCATGCCTGGGGTCACTCTGTGTATGAGATGTGGCCTGGATTTGTGGCCTGAAGGGCACCAGCTTCCCAAAAATCTCCTGCTCCAGCTTCAACTCACTCCCTGCTACCTTCTGCAGCAGCTGGCACCGGCAAAAAGCAAGTGTAACATGTTACTAAAGTGTTATGTCTCTTTATGCACTCACTTTAGGCTGGTGCTAGCTGCAGCAGGAGGTGTTGGGTGGTGGAAAATCAGATGTTTCAGCTATTGCTTCAATTATAGATAGCTCTGCCTGGGAAAAGGCAGTGGAGTGAGAGGGACAGCAGCCTGCCACGGGGATGGCTGGGAGAGGATTCACAGGGAACACGCTGTAACCCTCCTCTGTCCGGATTTCGGAGTGCTACTCATAAGCACAAAAGTGATTTTCCTTGGGAAGCTGAGGCAAGGACAGCCGTGGTCAGCGGTGTGGCTGACCAGTGTGACCAGTGCACGTGCCGGGCTCCAGCTGCTCCACCCTGCAAGGAGCACCAGCTCCTGGGGATGCTGCCTCCCCTGCTGCTCCCAGGTGCTGTGCTGAGCCTTAATTTTTAAAGAGCGAGCAAGAGAATTCATTTTCTCGGAAAACACGGTACAAAGTGGAGATGTTCTGCGGAGAGAGAATGGTTGGAGTTTTTTTTCCCCTCCGTGCTCATGATAGAAAATTGTAATAGGCTTTGTTCTGATGAGTGTTGCAGTACTTATCAGGGTAAATTTAGTATTGCCTCCTATTATAAATGACAAGGAAGGTACAGCTAAAACAAAACTTTATCCTGACATTTCAGAAGCAGCTGTGCTTAGATAAAGTATTTTTGCTCATATTTTCAAATTAACTGCCGGATTTGGAATTTCCTGCCAGGTCAAAGTCCTGTTACAGCACTGTTTATAGTCAGACTGGGTGAAAAAACCACCAAAGTGGAAAGTACAGAGGTAAAAGTTTTAATTATTAAGAGTCTAGAGCTGAGCACGGGGAAATCACAGTCCATCACAACCCTACTGCTCCCTCACCGTGGGAGTGTGAACAGAATACCTTGTTTTACGTGTCCCAGAGGAAACAGGGATGAATTCCTCCTCCTGAGGACACTGTGGGGTGGTGTGGGTCGGCTCAAACAGCAAAAGGGGAAGCCAGAGGGTGGCCAAAGGGATGGGGATGTCGTTTTTTTGCCATGTGCTCTGTGCAGGGGCAGTCTTGGTGTCAGGGGAGTTGTGTGGAGAGCTGAACTCAGCTTCCACCCTGATTTAGTGATGAAAATGGGCTGAAATGTGAGCAGGGAGAGCTGGGGAAACCTCATGTGTGGGGCAAAACAGCACTTCAGTAAATTTCTTGGGGGTGTCTGTCCCCTCTGCTCTGGATGCAAATGCAAGGACAGGTGTGCAGGGAGATCTGTGGCTTTGAGAGGAATTTTGAGACCAAAAGCATTTGGTATGGATGGAAACCACTTGATTTGCCTGTCATTTGCCCTGTTCTCCTATTGTTTCCTTCCTTCCTTCCTTCCTTCCTTCCTTCCTTCC
>VZRQ01001494.1:275853-300284 GCA_013397975.1 Machaerirhynchus nigripectus
ACCCTTCCTTCCTTCCTCCCTCCCTTCCTTCCCTCTTTCTCTCTCTCTTTATATTTTCTTTCTTTCATCATCATTATTGGTGTTATCATTTTTACTATTAGTATTGTTTCCAAACAAATATTATTATTTCCAGCTATAAGTAAATGAAATTAAGCTTAGACTCACAATCTCTGTGCTGACCCTGCCTGACCCCTTAGCCCAAGTGCCCCCTCGGAACAGTTTAGCTGGGAGTGGGACCCTCCCAGGGATTTCTCTGAGAGCTGGTGCCATTCCCAGTGTAGCCTTGCGTGGATGATCACTGCTCAGAACAGTTCCCTCAGCCCAAATCAGTGCAATCGGCTTCCAAACTTGTCTGAGGTTGTGAGGGCAGCAGGACCGTGGGAATGAATCCCTCAGAGGTGAAGAATCACTTCAGGTGCTCGGAGGAAAACTGCGTTTTCCTGCAGTCCTCTTGCCAAAGCTGGGGCACACCTGAGGAGAGACAGCAGCTGTCCCTGGGAGGTGACAGCCAGGAGCCTTTGCAGCTCCTTGAGTGGCCAGATGTCCTCTGTGGGCTCTCCCCTCCCTTTCCCCTCCCTGACTTCTCTCTTTCTGCCCACCCTCAGTTAGACTTTTACGTCCCTCTTGGTTCTCCTCACGGTTTTGTGACCGTGTCTTCGCTCCAAGTCCCTGTCCCCCTTCCCTCTGCTCCCTGCCCACACACAGGCAGCCACCGTGGCTGGGGCTGCTGCTCCCCAGCCTGGAGAAGACCTGCCCTGTGCTCCATCACTCTCGGCCTGTTGCCAGGCAACGCGGCATCGCACGGATTGCACTCCCAAGCTCCCAAACAAACTGCAGATACAGGGGGTTTTCCTCTTCTTCTTCCAGAAAGGGACCTCACCTGCCTCGCTGGCAGGTCTGAAGGGTCTCCAGCAGTCACTGGAGGAGCTGCAGCTCCTCGCTTCACCTCCCCATCCGCCAGTTTGGCGCCTGGGAAGTCACACGCTGAGTTTTGTTGGAAGGCAGCGGCTCCCTCGGGGCACAGCCCCACTTGGAGCGGTGGGAACCCCTGGTGTGATCCTCACCTCCCACGGGGAATTGTTTAACAGCTGTCCCACCCTCAGGCTGCACAGGGCAGTTTAATGACACAGGAGTTCTGTTTTCACAACTGCAAACGCTGAGATGGCTCCAGAAGTCGAGGCACGACCCGAGATTGCTCGTTGTCAGCGGGCTGATGGACTGTGGGATCCACCTCAGGAGCAGGACACGCGCCTCGCTGTCTCCCAACCCATAATGCACAAATCGCGTTCCACGACAGCCACATAACACTCCTGAGAGTGAATTTTGGCACAATTATCACCCTTTTCAGGTCATAAAAGTCACTCAGCGCTCAGCCACCTGTTTAGAGCTGTCAGCCAAAGCCTCCTGGAGCCGCTGCAGTGGTTAAGCACCACGGAAAAGCAAGCATGGGTTACCCCATACCAAGTGCTGAGCCAAGGAGGGGCACACATCGTGTTCCCAGCGGGAACGTGTTGCAAATGCCCTGTCCCAGGCAGGAGGAGTGCTAGAGGAAGGAAGCACACCTCTCCCAGAGCAGGACACGCCTTCAGAAAGTGCATTTTGCATGTGCCCTCCTGCATTTCCACACTGAAGGCTGGACTTGGGAGTGTCTCCAGCACAGAAAGAAGCCTGCAAGTTGGCTTAGGTGTCCAGTCCAAACTGAGAGAGACCAAATTTGGGAAGTCAGAAACCTCCCAGCTGGGAATGGGGCACTACCAGTGGGGACCTACTGATCCAGAACATGCTTAAGGGGGTCCTGATCTGCTCCAGGGGAAAAACTGAGCAGAGCAGCTCCCTGGCACAGTGTGACACTGGAAAGGACCGACAGGTTAGGGGATCCTCTTGCACTCTTTATTGGAAACTTTCATGCTCCATTAGCTCTCTGAAATGCCTGTGCACCAATGCACAGGGCATGGGCGATAAACAAGAAGATTTAGAGATCTCTGCGTGGTCACAGAGCCATAATCTCATCACAGTTACAGGTCATGGGGAACAGGAGAGGTACCTGAGGCCTGGAGAAAAGCCCAGTCGCTCCAGTCCTCAAAAAGGGCACGAAGGAGGACCCAGGGAGCTACAGGCCAGTCAGCCCCAGCTCCATCCCTGGAAAGGTTATGGAACAGCTCATCCTGAATGTCATCGCCACGCTTGTGGAGGAAAAGAAGGTTACCAGGAGTAGTCAACATGGGTTCAGCAAGGGGAAATCACGCTTGACCGGTGTGATAGACTTCGGGGATGGAATGACTGGCTGGGTGGACGAGGGGAGAGCAGGGGTTCCTGTCTGCCCTGACTTCTGCAGAGTTTTTGACGCTGTCTCCCACAACATCCTCGTAGTGAGGGTGGGGAGATCGAGAGGTTGAGATTGGACAGTGGGTTGAGAACTGGGGAAGTGGCAGAGCTCAGAGGGTTCTGATGGTGGCACAGAGTCCAGCTGGAGGCCTGTAACTGGTGCTGTTCCCCAGGGGTCACTGCCAGGCCCGGTCCTGTTCAACTTCATTCATCCATGACCTGGAGGAAGGGGCATTGCCTGTGGGGGACACGCCACGAGCTTTGTCACGGGATAAACACAGATGAGACCCGCAGGAGGCCTGAGGCCCTGAGGCTGATAGAGGAATGGAGTGCAGGTGTCCCCAGGGACCCTCTCTTGTCACCTTGGTGGTGTCCCCTCAGTGCAGGTGGTGGCTGCTGCAGGGCTTTTGGAGGAGGCAGGTGGCACCTGCTCTGGGAACACACTGTCCCTGCAGCCAGCAGGGACCAGCAGCTGGGGTTCTCAGCTCCTCCTGCCTCCTGGGTGCTGGTGCTGAGCCCTGACCCTCCTCAGGACAGGAGAGCTGCAGGGTCAGAGGGAGAAAGAGGAGCTGAAACCATCCACACATCCATGTGGTGGTCAGGAGCGGAATTTTTTTACCTAGGTCCTTGTAATCCATTCCGCTGCTGCTTCCAGATGTTTTTGTTGTAGCTCCATGACTCAGACCAGGAGCTCTGACTCAGAAGGGGACTCCTCTGCTGGCACAGGTGGGAAGGAGCATCCCTAGGAGGGAGAGGTGCTGCACCCTCTGAGATGGGAAGGCCTAATGGGGGACATGGGCCCAGCTCTCAGTGTCAGAACAGATTCCATCACTAGCAATAATGAGCAGGGAGGCGTTTTTTGGCACTTCTTAACTGTCTGCAGGGGCTGAAGGGCCTTTTCCTTCCCTTGTGCCCTTCACACTGCCAGTCACAGAAATGCCAGTCCCAAGGGGCACCACTGCTCCTCCCGAGCACCACCGTGGAAATGCGAGGGGAAAATCAGCCAGGGGACCTACAGACAGACACGGATTCACAGGACTGGGGCTCTGCATCCCTCAGCACCCCAGGGGTGGATTCACACCTCCCCTGGCACCACAGTGTGTGCCAGCCCTGAGGCTGCCCTGCAGACCTGACTCACCTGCCTTCCCCATCGCCCGCCTCGCGTGTGGCTGCAGCAGGTTGTCCTTGTGCCACAGGCTCAGCACGGTGTCACTGTCACCCTGCAGGCTGTCTGTGCATGGCAGGAGGAGGCTGTGGCGTTGGGAGCGATGTTCTTCCGTTGTAGGCACGAGAGGCAAAGCCCAACAACCACAGCTATCAACAACCACAGCCAGCACAGCAGTTCTGCGCTCTCGGAACCAAAGGACCTTGGCTCAAGCAAAGAAAAGCCCAAACTAAACGTTGTCTGCAGCCTCCTAAGCTTAAAGGCAGGCTGGGGTGGGAGGTGGTGCACGAACCCACCGAGGACGATCCTTTCTCCCTTCCCACCACACTTCCCATGCTCCATTTAAAGAGACTTGAGCACACAAGACACACAGGACTGCAGGCAAATCCTGCCCATCAGTTTGTCCATTCACAGTTCCTCAGAATGTTCAGCATTTCCACTTACTCCGGACCAGTCTGCACTACCTTGCAAAGTGGTGAAGGATCTCTAACTCAGCAAAGATGGGGAGCCCTGTGAATACCCCCTGAGGCATTTCCTCAGGAACATGTGACATCTAGCACATGCTGTGTCCAAGCAGAGAGGCTCCTGGGCTAGCACATGAGCAGGCATTTGTGAATCAGAAGAGGCAGTCACCAAAACAGGAGTCACAGCTGCCCAAGCCATTGCTGGTAGCTGTCAGCCCCACCAGCCCGTGGGGGCTGTGACTTGTGGTCTTTCCTTGCCAGCACCTGAGGGTGTTTAGATGGCACTGTGGGGGATGATGGGCATTTGTCCTGTAGGACAGCTTGAGGGAAACCCTTCCTGCAGGAACCTGGAACTGGAACTGCAAAGGCTCTTTGGCTTGGTGAGCCCAGTCCTGGATGCAGCTGCAGCAGGAGACAGAGGTGGTGTGCTAGACCAGGTGGGAAAACTCCCTTGGCCTCTGCTTGTCTCTATTTCCACTTCATGAGGTGCACTTCATTTACTTTCAGGCTGTTTTCTGCCTTCTACACAGAAAGGCCAGCTCTAAGGCTGTGTGTTTTCTCCTTTTCCCCAGGACTTTCATTAAATTTCTGGTTTAATAAAAGTTCTTTTGCTTTCTCCGCTCTTGTCCTTTTCCTGCTTTCGAAGAACAGCCGTCTTCTGCTGGGAATTGTTGGCTGCACAGAAGAGCCAGCTCTCCAGCCGGTTGGGAGAGGGGGTGAGGGAGATTTTTCACCTTAATGGCAAGCCCTTGGGAGAAGCAGCACTTGGGGCTTGGAGCCGGCACTGGAGGCCAGGGTGTGGAGCTTGCAGTGGAGCAACAAGCAAGACAAGAGTGAAAATGAGTGATTTAATAGTGGAGGACAGCAAATGGCCACAAACATGATGCCCCATGCCCTCTGCAGGGTGATTACAGCCACAGCACGGCATCTCCAGCAGCCTCTCACAGACATTTGCAGGCTCAGAATGTGAACTTCAGAAAAACCCATCAGTGGTCCCTCACTGGAGAGCAGAGAGCCCCCAGCAGGGGAGGGAGCCACAGCGTTTGGGGTTCTGGGAGGGGATGGCATCTCGAGGATGCCCATCTTCTGAGGGGCAAGAAACAAACCCCTCAGTGAGCACGGTCACTGCGATCAGCCTTCATGAGAGCCAGCAGAGATGGGTGACTAACTCCAGGGCAGTCCTTTACTCCAGACCGTGGCTCCAGGTAGGTTCTTCAGGAGCACACAGCAGCTCCTTTGGATGCATTCCTTGCCGAGCAGGAGGCTTTTCCAAAGTTTCCCGTTGTGGCTGAGTGGCCAGGTAATTCATGTGACACGGTTTCTGCTCCCGACTGGGTGAACTTGCAAGCACAAATGTCACCATTTGTGAGCATAATTTTTCCTCTTCATGTATGCCTCTGACATTTGCTTTCCACTTACCTTTCCTGCCAGTAACATGCAATCATAGCTGGTGGGAGGGAGCAGAGCAAAGGGGCCAGAACAGAAAGGGACCAGGCAGGGCTAAGCGGGGCCTCTGGTGCCGGGAGGCGAATGCTTCCCATCTCCCCAAGAGCTCCTCCCTGGTGCCCAGCAGCTTAAATCAGGCAAAATGCTTCAGAAAGTCACTGCTGTCAGGAGCTCCGTGTGCTGGCAGCAGCAGAGGAGGTAAAAGCTGTACCTGTACGACAGCCAGCACCCGATGACACCAGGTAGCTCAGGGGTCCCAGTGCTGCATGGGCACACGGGGACATCCTGCAGGACCAGATCTGCTGACCTGGTTCCTCTTCTTCAGCAGGATCATGGAGAAACCCTTTTGTTTTAGCCCATCTCCCACGGACCCCTCAGACACAGGAAGCTCCTGGTGGGGCTGACAAAGCATGAATTGATTGTGACATCGGCCGTGTGGAAGCCCAGGAGCATCCTGAGGGCACAGTGGTCAGCCAGCGCTGGGAGCCCAGGCAGACAGGCTTGCTCTGGGCTACCATGCAGTGAAATATCACCAGCCACAGCTGGGTGTCCTGGTGAGGTCCCTGCACCCTGGATTTGCTGTGTGAGGCCGCGGGCAGACACATTCACTGGCAGGTGACAAGTGCCGCTCAGCTGCTTTGGTCCTTGAGAAGGCAGTGGAGATCACTGCTCTGAGTTTAATTTGTTTAAGTCTGGACCAGCAGGGGTGGTCTGGGCGCTAAACCAAGCAGAGAACCTTTTCCACCAGCCTCAGCGGCAGGTGAAAAGATCTTTTCCCCTCCCATTCTAACACAGCCTCAGAGCAGATGTTAAACCTTCCCTGAGCCTTCCTCGTCCCCACAAGCCCCACATGTTCACTGCCCCCGGGACCTCCCTGCAGCGACACCAGGCCAGCACAGCACACCCCTCAGCTCTTCCTTGGTTTAATGTCTCTGCATTGCAACAGCCCAGCCTGGCCTGCCAGGGAGAAGCTCTTCGGAAGGGTCACTCCCCACCGCGCTTTTTGGGAGAGGGAGACTGGGAGCACGTGATCTGTGGCGTGCCTCTGATGAGGAAACCGTGTAGAGCCAAGCCAAGAGTGAGGGAAAGGAGCATTAGGAACTCCAGGGACAAGGATTCTCCCAGCCTGGCCTGGGCAGATCTCCCAGCGGGGAAAGGCAGGACAGAGGAGCTGCCCGGTGGCCACTGGACATTGCCCTGTGCCCCTTCAGGGGCATTTTGGACCTGGTCCTGCCCAGCTGCAGGGACACATTCTGCTCCCTTGTCCCAGAGAGCTTTGGAGACCACCTACACACAGGTCCAAACCAGGACTTACCTCCTCGGAGGGGCTGCTCTGAGCTGCCAGGCAGGCGCAGAGGAGATCCCACCCGGGGTGGCGAGAGCTCGGATGTTTCCTCCCGGAGCCATGGCTTCTGCTCTGCATTCAGAGCGCTGCTGGATCTCTTCTTTTTCCTAGGGAAAAAGAATCCTTCATGGTAGTACATTACTGCATGCCTGATGTCGAGTTCCTTAATTATATCACTTTTTTAAGACAAAGATCAGAGGCTGGTCCACAGGAGACCGTGAGGATTCCAATGGCTGTTGCCATTCCAGCAGGCAAAGCCCCAGCACCAGCAGCTGATCCCCAGGGGCATTTCTGGGAAGTTCAGGCTCCCTTTTCCCACAAACTCCATTGTATGCACAACGCAGCATCCTTCAGGGAGAGCTGAGCATCCCTCCTGAACCGGGCTTGCCCAGCCTGGGGAAGTCTTCAGCCCCACCAGAGCCTCCAGATCTTCCCCAGCGCCCCAGGAGGAGGCCACCAGGCCACTCTGTTCTGTGGCATGGAGACATTCTCAGTAAATCACCTTATTTTTTATCTCAGTGGCTGCAGGAGGAAGCTCAGCCTGTGCTGATGACAGTGTTTCAGGCAACCACAGCACCCATCAGCGCTCCCAGCTGAGCCACTCTTGCCCAGGCACAGCCCCCCGCCTGCCAAAATGCCATCACCTTCCCCATCATCTCCCCCGTGCCCACCTCCCTGGGGGAAAAAAACCCCCAAAATCCACCACAGCAAAAATGCTCATCCGTCCCCTCTGCAAGCCAGCAGGGGTTAATGTTGTCAGCCATGACGTCAGGATCCCAATTTGTCCGGAGAGTCCCCCTCCCCAACCACAAACTCCCTCTCTCCTCCCCTTCTCTTGTGACTTTGCAATGAGCAGCAAAACTCCACAGGAGCTGCGGCAACAGCGCTAGGGAGACATCCAGCCCTCCCCGCGAGAGCAGCGCTTTCTGCAGACAGGGATTTATTTATTTGCCACACATGCATATATGTCATTTTTTTATTATTTACCGGGCTGCATTTGTTTTTCCTTTTTTTTTTTTTTTAGCCTTTTCGCAAAAGCCCCAAACCTCCCAAGTGACGAGCCTGAGATTTCCCTAAAATAAAATAACTGCACAGTGGGGCTGGCTGGCTTCCCCTTCCCCCTCGGAAAATAAAGAGGAAGGGGGAGCAAATAGGTAAAATCCAGAATAAAATCATATTGCTGGAAAACTCACACGTCCTCCCTCTCTCTCTCTCTCTCTCTCTCTCTCACACACACACACACACACACACACACACACACACACACACACGCTCTTTCTCCTCCTCCTCCTCCTCTCCGAAGGTGGGTAGCAGGAGCCATGCAACATCTGCAGAACCGGATGGCAAAAGAGCAGGAGGAAAAATAATCCAAGTGGAGTGCTCAGGGGACACTGAGTTGGTTTGTTTTTCTTTTTCTTTTTGGTTTTTTTTAAATTTTTTTTCCCATCTTCTTCTTCTGCTGCCGCGTACCTGTGAGATTCGGTTTCACATTTTGCTGAGCCCATTTTGGGGCATTTTATTTTTCTTTCTCTTGGGATTTTCTCCATTGCCAGAGGATGTCTCTTGTTGAGAGGATGCTGAAAGGAAGAAGAAACGAATTCTTTGACTGGCACTGAAGGAGTGGGGGGGTATTTTTCCCCCTCATTTTTTAGTTTTTTTTAATTATTCTTTTTCTCTAGGAAATCATTAACTGGGGGGGGGGTTGGTTTCTTTTTTCCCTCCCCCCCTTTTTTTGGAGGGGGATCTCACAAGATCCATCTTTCCTTCCCCTCCCCTCCAAAGATTATTTTTTTCATCCTTCGTCTTTGTGGAAATGTGGACATTTCAGGCAGACAGATTGAGTGGAATTGTCTCTGCTTTAGCAGCTCTTTGTCTCGCCTGCTGTGCGCAAAGGTAAGGATTGCGATCCCAGGCTGCAGGGACCGGGGGGCTGGCACAGCGTTTGTTTGTCTTGTTTGGGCTTTTCTCCATCGATCTGGATGTGGCAAAGGGGAGGGGGTTCTTTCCCCAAATCGCTTCCCCTGCCTGTCTGCTGTTGTGATTCCCCGGCTCCTGTCGTTCTAGGGGGAGGAGGGATGCTCGTACATGAGATGTGGAGCAGACTCTGCGGACGGAGCCCACCTCGCAGCGCGTGTGTGTGCGTCCCCCTCCCCAAGCCGGGGGAAAATGGCCAAACCGAGGGTTTTGCTGGGGAACATGGTGCCCGCAGGAGCCGCCGGAGCCCCGGAGCTGCGCTACGCACCCGGCACAGGCTGCCTTGGCCGTGCCCGAGCCCGCACACGCAGCCACGCTCGCATCCGAGCGAGCTGCGCCGTGCCACAGCCCCACGGCTCTGCGGAGCTCCGGGGGCGATGCCCGCGGCCGTGCCTCCGCGCAGATTTATGGCATGCAACACCCTCCTCTGTGGGTGCCATCCGTCCGGATCCGTCCCTGCGTGTGCGCAGCCATCCGTGCCCGCCCGGGCGCGCCCGCCCGTGTGCCACTCCACACCTGCAGCGCGCAGCTTCACCTGCCCTGCGTGGCACCCGGGGCAGCGCTGGCACCCATGCCCTGCCTGCTCAGGCTGCGGCTGCCCCCGGGCCGTGCCCGGAGCACTCGCAGCGCTCCGGAGGTGCGGGCGCCCATCCAGCCTGGCCAAGGTGTGCGGGGCACACCTGTTTGCTCGCTCATCCGCTGCTCTCACACGCGGGGGCAGCGCCGCTTGCCGCCGCTCGCCGTCCCTCCGCACACCTGCGGGCAGGTGCGTTTGTTCCTGGGAGGAGCTGTGGCATCTCCCCGCTCAGCCGTGCACGGGGAGCAGCGCGCTCCCGACGCACGCACGCAGGTCCTTGCAGGGCTGTGGATGCCCAGATTTGTGTTCCCATAGTTATAAACACGCACACGCGCAGGCGCGCGCCCACCTTTGCCCACACCATTCATGCGTGGTCCCGCTGTGTGGGGACACGCAGGCAGGCAGCTCGGGAGGTAATGCCCGAGCAAATGTGTGAGATTTCAAGCCCACGGCTACCCCCTTTGCCCTGACGCGTGTCCTTGTGTGCGTGTTTGTGTGTGCAGGGCTGATTTGCACCCGTAGTCTGCGCGTGTACCCGTGCACGGCTCGGAGACAAAACGCTCTCCCATGTGCACAAGCCTTCCAGCTACTCCTACACACCCCAGCCAGCAGCACGGGGTGCTGGTGTGGAGATGTTCGGCTGCGAGTGTACGTGGATATGCAAAGCACATGCCCACTGACACAGAATCAGGGACACAGCACTCCGGAATTCAGTTCACAGGCTGGCTGTACGTGCTCCCTGAGTGGATGCAGACCCACATTTGCCAGGAATAGCGCTGACATGCAGCTGCTCGCCCACAGCTGGGCGAATGCACGGCTCGCCTCCTCAGCGGGAGAGATGTGGCTTTTTGGATCAAAGGGAGCACTGGGAGGCAAAAGACCTTGTCCTTAATCGTGATGTCGGTTTATTCCCTCACTAGGCCAACTTGTAGCTGATGAGGAGGAAAGAGTCCCCGTAGCCCTCTTTCCACTCTGCTCCTTTCTGCAGGGCCCCTGACACATTGTTTACTGTCTCTACCTCAACTTCCCTGCCTATATTAAGGGGGTAACACAGATTCCTGAGTTTATGCACTGTAGGAAGCCAAACAGAGGTGTCTAAATCCCTTGAGAAATGCACAGTGCCCGTATTATGACTACGGAAATCTGTGTGCCTGGGAATGGCTGTCTAGAGGTGAACAAATGCTGGTGCACGCTATCAGTCCTCAGTGACAGGACTGTGCTTTGCATGCTGCAAAGCCTCACACACCTGCAAGGAAATCCACAGGTGCAAGCGGACCTTGCAAGCCTGGGCACGGTGTTGTGAAAACGCCCACCTGCGCTCACCTCTCTGGCCTTCTCACGGTGATCACAGCCGTGCAAGGAGGAGCTGTACCACTCTCAGCAGCACGCTCAGGAAGGGAGCTCAGCCCCCTTCCCCTGCCAGCACAAGGGCTCGTTGGTTGTCCATGCACCAGAGCTGGGCCTGGGTGCTGTCTCATATTTGCACATCCCTGTGCTGTTGAGAAAGCCCTGCACGTTCAGAGCCCTGAGACCTGCCCAGGTGGTCCCACAGGGACCCGTGTGGTCCCACACGCTTCCACCCACACCCCTAGGGAGAGTCTGGGCACCGGGGAACCCGGCCTCAGGCGCCCACAAATGCCTGCTTCCGTGTTCCTCATAAATCGTGTCCACAGCCCAGCATTTCATCACAACCCAGGGGAGTGGGGTCTGCACCCACCATCACCTCCAGCCACCTCCAGTCACCTCCAGCCACCTCCAGCCCCTGCCTGGGATGTGGCCACACACATCTGTGCATATTTTGTCGTGCTCTCCTGTGCCTGTGTATCTGTGCACACAGGCAGGGAGTCCCTACACCCTCCGTGCAGCAGGAGAGCATGCCTGTCTACCTGTCTGTCTGTGTGTGTGTGTGTGCAGACACACGGACATGCCAGCGGCAGCCCCGGTGTCCAGGGCCAGGCACGGGGCTGGCAGGCAGAGGCAGTGCCGTGGTGCAGCTTTCCAGGTTGACTTGGATGGGTGTGGGAGGCGGTGTTGACAGGGAGACATGCTGTTGTGGTGGGTGACTGCAAAGAGCAGCAGTTGTCACCGGCAGGGTCTCTATTCTCATGCAAAGCAGGGGACGAAGGTGGCACAGAGGCCGGGTATTCAGGCAGAAAACCTGATACACCCCGCAGCACTGAATAGGTCCAATATTTTTGGCGTCCCCTGCTTTCTGGTTTCCCACCTTCAGTTTTGGTTTGGCTCTCGGGCTGATTTTAGAAGGCACCCCCTTCTTGCTGTGATGGCTGGATTGGTGTTAGGGAGGACATCTGACCCCTCTGTCTGCAGGTTGAAGGGTTGGGAGGGGAAGGATTGCTGCTCTGGCACACAGAGGGGAAGATGGACTCTCCTTCCCTGTCTCTGCCTCTTGATCTGCGTTGCTAAGAAGTCACGGTGGTGCTGAGTGACAGAAACTGCAGTTTTACATGGCAAAGATCAGCCGTATATCGAGGCCACAGGAAAAAAAAGGAGCATTGTTTCCTCGTTTGCTTCAATGATCTGAAGAAAGCCCTGGGTGAAGTGAGAAGCAGAGGCAGCACTGGGGTGTGTGGCAGTGCAGGGTGGTGCTGGGGGCCACTTGTGTAGCGGGGACCTTGGGACTTGCCAGCTCTGTGCTGGGTGATGTAAGACCCCGAGCAAGAGCCCAGCGTGGCCGAGGAAGGGGAGTGAGACCTGCAAGAGAGAGGCCCCACACACAGCCTGGGGGGACAGAAAGGACAGTTTCTGCCTCTGTGTGTCTGTGCACCCCTCTGTGGGCAGGGCACAGTGAGGCCCCCCAGGTGTGTGGGTCAGTGGCCAGAGAGAGTGTGCCCATTGAGGGGGGCAGCAGCAGAGTGCTTACAGCAGAGGAGGTAACGAGGGACAGAGCTTGGGGTACCCTGGAGTCGGGGTGAGCTGCAGAAAAGGAGCCAAAACACTGCTGAGACTTCTGAGCCACCTCCCAGGATGGCTGAGGGGCCCTGTGGGGGTCATGGGCAGGTGGGGGGCTGAGAGCTGTGCCGAGGACAGAAAACACGAGTGGGAGAGAACACAGAGAGGCTGTGCCCATGGCTGAGCTGTTCTGGTGCCTGGGGTGTGAAGCGCGCTGGGGTGCTTGGCCAGGACCGCTGGTGGCACACGGGATGACGAGAACTCTCTTCTTTTGTCTTTCAGCCCCTCCACTGGAAATATTTCTGTGGTGAAAGAGATTGTGGACAAACTGCTGAAGGGCTATGACGTCCGCCTCAGGCCTGACTTTGGAGGTAGGGAGAGGGCCGGCCGCGGGCGGCGGGGCAGGGGCTGCTCTGTGGGTCTGCGCTGGCACCCCGGCCGCCCGCAGCACGCACAGACCTCGGGGAGCGCTCCCATCAGACATCCCCAGCCCTCACGTCCTTGTTGCCTTCTCCCTCGCACTTCTCTCACCCTCCTGCTTTTCCTTCTCCTCTCCTTCTGCCATCGCCCATCTCTGCAGACAGCCGGGTTGTCCGTGGTGTGATGTTTCTGGGGGTATTTTGCCATGACAGAGACACGCAGCTCTTCCTTGACTCCAAGCTTTCCTCCATCACAGACAACAAGCCATCCCTCCTCCATTTCTGCTCCCAGTGCCAGATATTTTGGCTCTTTTCCCTGCACAAGGTTGAGGTGATTGCTGGTGGGGCTGTTGGTTGGCCTGCCAGGCTGCTCCCTCAGCAACAGTGTGGGATAAAATATTCCCTGGGGAGCTGGTGGCCTGACTGCCACTCGGTAGGAAGTGCAAGGATCTGCAGCTCCTCTCTTGGGTCCTGTGAGCAAACAGGAGAACCACAAGGGCCCAGTGGAGATGAAATATGGAAAACCTTTGGGTACTGTCGTGTTCCCAGGTCCAGTTGAGGTCCATTTCTTGGATAGGAGCAGGTAGTGGAGAAGCACAGGGAGGGGGATTTGAGGACTTCTCATCTCAGCCTGCCGTGCTTGTCTGTTTTAAGTAGTTTTTGGGCAATGCAACTTCCTCCTCGCAAGGAGATGTGAGGGGCTGGGGGATGTTCAGCCCACAGGAGGACAGCTGCACGTCGAGGTGTCCCTCTCCATAGGACTGATGGGAAACAGGCCCATGCCTGCGCTCTCAAGGGTAAGAGAGGTCGGGACAATTATTTGGTGGCTCAAGAGAGGAGTTTTCTCCCAACAGGGCTGATCCATAGTTCCTAGAAGCCAGGAGTGGAGGAATATCCTCACTGATTTCACCAGGTTTTGAAGGCACCCCAGTGTATTGCAGTTCCCCATGACCAAACACGCCTCTCCCTCCTCTGGTTTCCCTGCACCTCACCCAGACCTGCCCCATGCACTGACCACCTCGTACCCTTCAGCAGAGACTCCCTTCCATCCCCACGAACACCGTCCCCACTGTCCTCATCTCCTTGTTCTACCCCGTGGTGGAACAGGGGCTTTCAGGTGGCAGCACCGAGCGCTGCTTGGGGGGACCGTGGCCTCGGGGAGGGCTCTGGGCTGGGGGAGATGATGCCCGTCCCTCCACAGTGCTCAGGAGCACCTGGAAGGTCACCCCAGTGCAGTGGGGAGACACTCTGGGTGCAGCATTCTGCAGGCAAGCAGGGGCTCCCCCTCTTCCCTCTCTCCTTTGACCATGGGACACGGCTGGCTTTGATTTAAAGGCTCTGCCTGGGAAACGTGAAACGTCCCTACTACCTGGCCAGCCCTGATCACAGAAATTGGTGCAGTCACATTTTATGAGGGGGAGAACTGCGGAGATGACATAAAACTGGAAGAGAACCACGGTGTAAAGCCACGGCGGTGACTGTGATACAGTGAAGCAGGAGGTGAGCCGGCTCCGCAGAGCCACGGAGCGGAGGGGAGCCACGGGCTGGGGGTCCAGCAGGTTCTGTTCCCTCCTGATTCCAGGCCCCCGGGGCATCCAGGACAGGGCCCAGCCCTTCCCCAGTGCGGGGCTCGGCGCGGGTGGCTCTGCTGGCCCTGCCAGGTCTGTGCAGTGCTCGGGCTGGGCTCGGCAGGCGCTGCGTCCTCCCGGGCTGCAGAATGGATGGGGCTGGGCAACCGTGGCCTTTGATTTGATTTTACTCTGAATTCCCAAAGCACAAGCTGCATTTCTCCTCACTCAAGCAACGAGATAGAATTATGACCATAACCCCTTGCCCTGTAATCACCTCACTCTTGCCCTTCACCCTTTCTTGTCCTTCCCTCTGCTCATGAGAGCAAGGTCCTGGTGGGGAGCACCTTTGGTGCTCATGGTGCAGGGATGCCCAAACTATCAGCATTGCTGGCTCCCTCCCCCTGAGGACGAGCTTACCCAGGCAAAATTCCTGCAGCATTTCCAGCTGGGCTGACACAAGGGTCTGGAAGCTGGAGATCACTGGTGTTATAAGCCCAGGGGAAAGGGGTGGAAGTTTCCTTGTGCCGCTGCTGTACCCAGAGCTCACCAGTTCTCTGGGATTTTGGATCATACCCATTTCTAGGAGAAATCCAGTGGGATCATGCCAGGAGGTGTCTAACACTGTGTGGCTCCCAGTTCACCCACAGTCCCACTGTGGAGAGGGTGAAGTTCTCCCCAGTAAGCTGTGTGCAGCTGGCACAGCAATAGGACCCTCAGGAACAGCCTGAAGCTGTGCCAGGGGAGGCTTGGGTTGGATATTAGGAAAAGGCTCTTCCCCCAGAGGGTGGCTGGGACCTGGAACAGGCTCCCCAGGGAATGGGCACGGTCCCAAGGCTGCCAGAGATCCAGGAGCGTTTGGACAACGCTCTCAGGCACAGGGTGGGGTTGTTGGGGTGTCCTGGGCAGAGACAGGAGTTGGATGATTCTTGTGGGTCCTTTCCGGCACAGGATGTTCTGTGATTCTGTGGAAGAGGCACGGTTTGGGCAAAGCCCTGGGCCTGTGTGTGTGTGTGCAGCCCTGCTGTCCCCCAGGGACCGTGTGGGGCTGGCTGAGTTCCAGTTCCAGTGTCCTGAGGACTGGACTGTTCTCCAGCCTTGTGCTCCACCCGGACTGTCCTGCCACCCCTCCTCTGCCTTCCAGCTGGGCCAAATGGGTGTAAGCCCTCTCTGCTGGGGGAGACAATCCCACCCCCCACCCGTGCTCCCGTCCTGGGAACACCAGTTAGGGTGAGCTGGGGATGGCCAAGGCAGCACCTCGGCTGGGGGCAGGTCCTGCTGGGAGCCGTGTGCCCTGGAGGAATGTCACGGAGCTGCCTCAGGGCTGGTCAGCAGTGACCAGAGGGTCTGGATGGACAGGCAGCTGCCTGCCCGAGTGGAGGGGACTGGAGCAAAGCAGCTGCCACTCAGCTGCCCGTGAGCCTGGGTGAGCTGTGCCTCTAAAGCCAGAGCCTTCAGCTCTCTGCAGCTCAAGGATGAGGCACTGGGGGCAGGAAGGTCACAGCAGCCAGTGCTGGGCTCCCTGGAGATTTGGGCACAGCAAGGTCCTTCCCAGACAGGTTCCCACGTGAGAAATGCAACCCACAAAAGCGACAAACCAGCCTGGCTTCCCTTCCTCCCTCCCTTGCTCTTTCCTGCTTGCTTCCCCCATGTTTTCCTTCTGCAGCAGTGCTGTTTCCTTCTTGCCATCCTGCCCCACACCAGTGGCAGCCACGCTGCACTGTCCCTACTCTGCCAGCCTTGTGGACAGTGTCCCACCTGCATGTCCTGGGGTGCCTCCTCCATTCCCCCACGGCTGCTGCCTGTCGAGCAGGAGGAACTGGGACCCTTTGGATGGGAAGACACGTGGAAGAGCCTGTTCCCACGCACCATTTGCCACGGTGAGGCAGTCCTTGCCCCTCACAGTCTTTCTAAGAGAGCCCCAAGGCCCATCCCAGCACCGCCACCCTGCCCAGGATGTGGTGCTTCCACAGCTCCAAACACAACTCGTGGCTCCCCAGTCCTCCTTTTTTGAGAAAGAGAAAGAGAACTCCGCCTAATGCCAAAAGGAGGACAGGCCTGCTGGGGATTGCAGTTCACTTTTTAATTTTGAGATGCCTCGTTAGCTCTGGGCCGAGCTGAGTGGCTGAGAAGCGTCAGCCACTCGCTCTCCCCCCTCTCCCCCACCCCCTTGGAAACCCATTAGGCCACGAGCAGGTCGGCCCTCAGGGGTGGTGCCGTGGCAATGAGCGCCGTGTGCTCACCTGGGGAGCTGGGCTGAGTGGGGGGACACCAAAGGGGAAAGCTGGAGCCTTGTGGGGATGATGGAGAAATGTGGGAGCAACTCCACCGGAAAGCCATCCCGGTTAGGTGGGAGCAGCCTGAGGGACAGGCCCCTCTCAGGTTTCCACCTTCCCCAAGCCCTGGGTGTCACACCACACTGGAGACACGTGGGACAGTGCCCGGGTGGGACATACAGGGACCCCAGGGCTGATGCAGGAGAGGGCCTGGGACTGAAGGGACAGGAGGGGGTCATGGCAAACAAGTCTAAAGGGTCAGGCCAGGGTTGTGGCAGGGATCTGGAAGAGCCTTCAGGAGGGATTTGCAGAGAGGAGCACGATGCAGCCAGGCCTCCAAGAGGGAGATCTTTGTCCTGGTCCTACAAGAGCAGCGACAACGCAGAGAGAGGCCTTTTGGTCTTTGGGACAGGACAACGCCCTCACAGGGACATCAAATCACACGTGAGTGCCATCCAGCTGGCCCTGAGGGATGGACAGCCTGGGGGGTGATTTATATAGCACACTAATTACAGCACGAGGCAGCAGGATGCTCATGATTTAGGGCTGGGTGAGCAGGGGATGCTGCAGATAATGTCTGGGAATCATTGCAGAGCCACGGGTAGGGGAGGCAGGGAGCTTTCAGAGCAGCACCCTGGTTCTTCTAAGTGCTCTTAGGCACTCACTTTCAGAAGCATTAGTTCCATAGGAGAAAAAAAGGAAAAAAAAAGGGAAAAGAAAGCAAACTAAGATCACATTGCCCCAGGGTAGAGAAGGCAGTGAAGGAATGGCAGGAAGATCCCACTTGAGCTCGGTGACTCAGCTGCTCGCTGTTGGTGCAACATTTCCAGCCCAAAACTTTGCCAGAGTTCCAAGCAGATGGCTCTTTATGGTGTTCCAGCATCATTTGCAGATCTTAGTAGCCAAAAGCAAGGTGAGGGCACTCTCTGCACCGTGCTGCCAGCCCTCCTGGAGTGCAGGGTTCCTGGTGTTTCTCCTGGGGGGGATGCAAGTGTCTGGAAAAGCCTGGTGAAAACAGAATGACCGTGAAGCCCTTGGGATTGCACAGTAAATCCTGGGTTTTCATGCCTGTGGATCCAGCAGCTTTCCCTGCCCCATTTTTAATTCAAACTTCCCTGAGGAAAATTAGCCCTTAAGGGGTCTTGGGTTGAAACGAGCCTGTGTCCTGCTCCTCGCCGGCTCTGTGTCATGGACCTGGCTTCCCAGCTCTCGTCACCCTCATTTGGGACATCCAAACCCCTCCTTAGCTTCGATATCTTGGCTTTCCTCCTTGCTGTCCCCTGCCCCTCCTGCTCTCAGCTCCTCCCTGCTCCATCACACCTCCACCCTCCTGGGGACCCAGCCCTGCTCCCACGTCCTGTTCATTCCCCAGTATTCCTCCTTCAAAGGCCACTCCAAATTCAACGGAGCTGGGGGTGAAATCCTCAACCTTTCCCTGTGCAACAGCATCACCTGAAACCCAGAACTGTAAAAATAAGTGATTGCTGATGCATGAAGTGTTGCAGTGAAGCATCGTCAGTGGTTCAGGGCTCCGAAACCGGCGGGGCTGAGCGGCTGTGCTGGCTGGCACGGATGCAGCAGGGGGTGGGGGGCAGGTTGTGTCATTTCCCTGGCCCACCAGCCCCATGTGCCTGCGAAACAGCTGCTCTCAGCGCTCCTGTGCTGGAAGGAGTGGGAATTTGGTGTCTTCCATGGTCAAGGCTGGTGGTATTGTTAAAGTCTTCCCGAAAGCGTCCCTGTTTCCTGCTGCGTGCTGGGTGGTGGTTTTTTCCAGGCAGCTAGCTTGCTTTGGATTTTTGAAGGGGAGGGGGGGTGAATTTTAGGAAAAATGATTCAGAAATTTCTGAGAACAAGCCAAGGCGTGTACGTGCTGGGTTTTTTTTTCCTGTCCTAAAATGCTGTGGGATGAAACTGGCAGCACCTGCAGCAGGGCTGGATCCTGTGCCTGTGGGTCCCAGGCTGGGTCCCTGGGCTGCCAGCGACCTGGCTGGCACAAGGGCTGTGTCTGGGCTGTGAGGCAGCACCCCAGAGCAGTGATGCTGCTGCAGGAGGACCAGGGTGTGGGGCTGGAAGAGGGCAGTGGGCGCTGGTCCTGGGCTGCTTGTCTGGGGCGCCACAGGAGCTGCTCACCTGCCTTTCCAGGCTTTAGTTCTCAGCTTTCCAGCTCTCTTCCCCTCCTCTTCCGTGGCAAAAAAAAATGTTTAAATCTCACAGCAGCCAGATTCAGTTTTCCTTTTGCTTCTGAGATGCCTTGAGCCAGCTCTTTTGGGGCAGGGAATTGAGATTTAGCAGGAGGGCTCTGGTCCCACCAGGGACAGCTCCTTCCCTGCCCAAAATTGGACGCAGGGTGAGCCTGAAATGCTGCACTTCACAGAGCCTGACTCCACCAGGAAATGTCACCCTTCTGTCCCCATACCGTGGCTGGGCCAGAAGGGCAGCTCTGGGTTTGAAAGCAGAGGGGTAATTATGGATCAGGCTGGGGAAAGGAGTTAATTGAAGAAGGAGAGACAGAAGCTGTCTGGGAAGTGTGCAAACCCCAGTGTCACTCAAGGCCAAAGGAAAGGTGGATACCTGCTAGGGCTGTCAGCAGTCCCGCTTTCCTTCCTGAATAAAGAGTGTTAAGAAAAGGCCATTCTTGGTCAGTAAAACTGGCTGCAGCTGTGCAGCCCTCACTCCTCCCCAGTTTATGCGACTTCTGGCTCCGGACCATGGGTCACATCCTCTCTAGGGCTAATCCAGAAGGAAGATGACAACCTCCTGCTGTTGTGTCTTACTTCATTAAGTGAAGTGGCAGGAAATGAAAGGATCCCGTCCTTCTTGGGACATATGTGGATGTTAACACATTGCCACATGATGGAATTTCTATTTTCTTCACTTTGCTCTTTTTATACGAAATACATGCTGTGAAAAGGACTTGGAGGCTGCGAAGTCAGACACACAAGGCTTCAGAAAAGACAGAATTGGGGTTTCTCCGTTTGGTCCCTTTGTGAGGATGCATCGGGAGGCAAAGTCCAACAGCTGCTTCCCCCTGGACAGCCCTGTGAGCACACCAGGGGTGCCATTTACACACGGAGCTGGTGTTCCTCGTTCCCTTCACTCCAGAGGGGGACAGGCTGGGAGCATGGCAGTGGGGACAGCTGAGGTGGCCACGGCATGTGATTAGGGGTGGGTTGAGGTGATTGTCTGATGCAAATCTGCACCTGAGCCACCAAAATCCATCTTGGACTTGTGCTTTCGTGGCTGCTCTGTGCTCAGAGCTGCCCTCCACACAGCATCAGCTGTTCCCATAACTGCTGTCAGGCACACCAGCACAGCAGGAGCGTGTTCACACCTCTCCCCCGAGAGGCCAAAGGTATCCCCTGCTGAGGGGTGCCCAGTGAAAATGTGATTTTCCAGGATGCTCGGCGGCACCGGAGCCAGGCTGTGCCTGTTTGGAGCAGAGCTCCTATTGATTTCAGCCACAGCTGCGAGCGCTCAGCCCCAGCGCCCCAGGAGAGAGACACGCAGAGTTCACCGAGATCCGCGAGCTTCGGGTGACTCGGGGAGGCCGCAGGAACCCTGGGACACATCCAGTCCTGAAGAACAGGGCTCAGCCACAAAAACACCTTTCCTCTCCTG
This sequence comes from Machaerirhynchus nigripectus, assembly GCA_013397975.1. NCBI lineage: Eukaryota > Metazoa > Chordata > Aves > Passeriformes > Dicruridae > Machaerirhynchus > Machaerirhynchus nigripectus. The sequence goes on from VZRQ01001494.1 coordinate 295,941, forward strand.
TGGGCTTCCCCCTGGCTCACTACAGGGCGAGCAGGGACCCCACTGCCAGCGCTGCCCTGCTGCAAATCCACCCTCTATCAGTCAAGGGGAAGGAATGAGCAAGGGTGCTGCGGACAGTTTAATTAACAACTGGCTCCATAACCTGCATTCAGCAGTGGCCATCCTTCCACCTACCCTTCATCCATTTTCTTTTCCTCGCGGTTTGGTTCCTGAGGGCAATAATATTTTAGAATATTAGACCAGTCCCTCCCTCCAGTGTGGCAGAGCCTGTGAACCTCTTGCTGCACGTTGAGCGCACTTGTGCATCCGTGTGTGGCCACACTTGTTATCCTCCTTCCGAGAGAGGAATCTCTGGTGCAGAGCATTTGGAGGGAGTTTTGGGAGAAGACAGCAATGGAGATGAGTTCCCCTGAGTCTCAGCCCAGAGTCAAACTGGCCTCGGGCTTCTGAGCAAGCTGTGTGCCTGCCACAGACCTGTGCCTGGTTTTCAGGCTTTGGTGTTCAGTGGGGAGCAGGATGTTTTGCTGCCATCCATTCCAGTGTCCTTCCACTGCAGCTGGAGGTGTTGATTCTCACGCTTGTGCCCAAGCCTGTGTGGGATAAGTGCATCTGGTTGCCCTCCTCCTTCCTTTCCCCCCTTGGCTGGTGCAGTCTCTCCCTGCAGCTCTGCTCAGGCCCTGACACAGCTGCTTTCCAGCCCTGCTGGAGCAGTCCACGGCAGAGATCTCTCTTAAAACTGAGATGTCATCATCATTTTAACTGAGCTTTTATTCCAGGAATTTTGCCTCTACCCTTAGTCATAGATTTTTTACAACAAGATGCAATGCATTCGAGTTACTGATTAGACAGAATAATTCCAATACTTCTTAATTAATTACCTGCCTAAAAGCAGATTGTTGTTTATAGCCGGTCTGGAGGATGTTTGCCACATCACCTGGACCCATCTTCCTCAGTGACAAACATCTTTGTAACACTCAGCAATTCTGAGATCATTCCTGCCAGTAAACTTGGCTTCGAGGGGCTGCCACTGAAAGCAAAATGGGAAAGGAGTGTAAAATCCATTAGCAGAAGTCCTTTTGATTACTCAAAACATGTTCCCACCACCCTGGAGCTGTTCGTCAGAGCAGCTTTACACACCTGCATTGTTCATTTCCTAAGACTCCCGGTATCCCAGTTAGGCAGAGGAATGTTTTTAATCCATATAACACGAAATGTAAAAGCCAAGGAATGTGCTGTAGTTTTTACTGCTGTGCGAGAGAGACTCTGTGTGTGCACGTCACTTTTCTCACCTGTGTCTGCTTCGAAGACAGAAAGTTGGAGGCTGCTACAGTGCCAGGCTGGCTGGGTGTGAGAGGGTTCTTTGGTGGTACTGGCAGTGTTTGGTGTGGAAAACCCATCCTTGCAGAGAGCCCTTGCTGGAGGTTTTTCTGTCCCGATATTTCACGTGAAATATCAGGTGCTTGTTAAAGCATGGCCAGAAACAGGGACGAGACAAACGGTGTTGCTTAATGAAGGTTTAATGAGGTCTTCCAGAGGAATTGGCATGGCGTGGGTGAGAAAGGGCAGTGCTGGATGGTGGAGCCCTGTAGGAGGAACAGAACGGCAGCTGAACGGGATTTCTGGAGATCCAGGGATTGATCCTGTTCCCATGGAATGGAAGGGAGCAGAGCTCTTGTCCCTTCTCCCTTGCTTTGAGCAGAGTGGGAATTTCAGGCTGGCTTGGGAAGCGCTGATCCCGCCGTTCCCATGGGCTGTTTTCCTGGCTGTGGCATTTATCCTTGGTTCTGTGTCACAGCTAAAAACTCTTTTTCTCCTCTGATCTTTCCCCCCTCCCCTTCCTGTTTCTCCTGTTCTTTGCAGTCCTGCAGGAATGCTGCTGTTAAATAATTGTGCTCTTAGAGATGTCCGTGCTTGTGACAGGGGTGAGCCTCAGCCCAACCTACCATGCCCAGAATTCCCCTCCCTAGACCTCAGGACCTCTCAGTTCAGCTCTGGGATGGCTCCGAGTATAGCTCTAGTTGGAAGAGAGACTCTGTAAAATTACATCTTGTTGTTCCATATTTATTCTCCCTCAGTGGTTTCCATGTCAAACTTGCTCAGTTTACCAGTCAAAACAAAATATTTCTACCTGCCAGCTCTGCCAGCTCAGCCCGGGCTCTGGAAATCAAGCTGTGCTCTCTCTGCCCTGGACATCATCACTCGCCAAGAAGGATTCTCAAACCAGGGCTGAGCTGGATGTGGTGTTGATTATGCACAAATATAATTTGTTCTTGGGGGGTATTAGGGGCTCTGTGTGACAGAGAGCAGCAAGGCTCCCGTGCCGAGCAAATACTGACTGACAAATCTTCCCCACCACCTGGGGGAGGATGGGCCACCACTGAGGCCATTTTACACCTCGGGGACACCAAGAGGGGGCAGTTTTTTGGGGGTGACGGCAAAAACCCACAGCAGCACCAGGAATGGCACCGGGAAGTTCTGCTTCCTGCTATTCTCTTTATTTGTGGGAACAGACCAGAGCTCTGGTCCACGGCTTGGTCACCAATCTGTGACCTTCAGCTGTGGTGTCCTGTGGAATCCCCACAGGGAACAGGCAGGTGGGCCCCTTCTTGGTGTGGAGAAATGTCATGGTGTAGCCATAGGAAAGGCTCTTAAATAATGGGCATTGATCTTGTTCACAAATAGTTCCCCTTCTGATGGGTGAAGCAGAAGGACTTTCCTCAACACCCCTTTCCAGAAAACCTGAAATTTTGTAAATCCGACCACGGGCAAAATGTTTAAAAAACCCCCTGTATGTGGCATAAAATACATTTACTGTGTATGATCATGTCACAGAGCAGGAGAAACGGGAGGGGTGTCCTGGCTATTGCACTGCTGTCACCCCTGTGCTCCCGTAGCGAGTCCCCCGTGGGCTGTCAGCAAGAAGGGACAGCAGAGCCTTCCCTGCCCCCACGGGAGGCTCCACTCTGAGCCTGCAGAGCCTCTCCAGCCACAGAAAGCCACGGTGGGCTTTTAGCTGTGACACAGCCCGAGAGCAGTGGAAAATGTGGGGTGGCTGCCTCGGTTCCTGTGCCACTTTGTCACCCCGTGCTCGCATTTGGGACGGTCATCCGAGCTGGGAGAGCACCAAAGTGCCCCTTCCTCTTCCACAGCTCTGTGCTGCAGAGCCAGGATGGGTTTTCTGGCCAGGAGATCTTTCCAAACACATCCCCTCAGCTACCTGGAATACTTCTTACTTTTCTCATGCACGCAGTGAGACGATTCCCAGCTCTCTTTGAGGAGCTTGGTGTTGGTGAGACCACAGCAGGTGACATCTCCAGCCTGGCAGAGCTTTGTGCCATGGGAGAGGCCACATCTGAGGGCTGCACTGGGCAGTTCAAGGGTGATGCATAAAAAAAGGGGCTGCCCATGGCAGTGGCAAAGCTCCGGGTGTAACTTCAGAAGCCCTCAGGCCAGGAGAGGAGGCCACCCTGGTCACAGATGTCACCTGGAGAAGGTCTGCAGGAAATCCCACTCTCCTGGCCTCTGGAGAAGGATTTCAGCTTGGCAGGAAATTTTTGGAAGTGAGGGAGAGGGTAGGCTATGAGCTGAATTATTCTTCTTATCCTCCTTTCACAGCAAAAATAGAACATTTATCACAAGTTCCCCTACATGTTTTTCTTCCCTATTGCACACTAGCTCCTTGCTAGTATTTGACGCTCCAGAAAAAAGGAATTGATGAGTACTCAAGTTAATAATGTGTGCTTATTGTGTTGATGAATTGCTGGAGATGAATATATATGTAAAAGCTCTGCAAGATTCGCTCCTCCATGCATCCTGAGTGAAAGCAATTATTTTGGTGAGCAAATGGGACTTAGCTTTATGTCTTAATAAAGAGGTTCTGGGGTAAGAGGCAACTTTTGTCCCGGACATTATTGCAAATTGACTCTTGCTGAAATAGTGGGAACACCAGCACAGGGGGCAATCTTTCAGAAGTGAACATCTTAGAATCCTTTTTCCTACTAAACTCTTGCAATTCTTGGTCACCACTGAATTTCAGAAGATCTTCCCTGCCTTCAGGCTGTGGAGAAAGGGCAGGACCACCTGAACAAAGCATATCCAAGAGCCTCAGAAACCAAAGGATAAAAACTTACCAGCCCAGGGATAACGTTTGGAAAGGGGGAGGCTCGTTTTTATGCGTGTGCTTTGTTTCTTGTGATTCCTAGCTCAGATATGAATTTAATGTGAATGTAATGGTATTTTCAGGCCTGACTGGCTCCATTTTTTCAATACTTGCCCTGTAAATTGTCCTGACTGCCCCTGAGCATAAACCTTGGGCATTGTACAAGTTTAGCACGTCCCAACCTG
>VZRQ01001494.1:303331-320648 GCA_013397975.1 Machaerirhynchus nigripectus
CTCGGGGACTGACCTGGGGAGCTGGGGATGGGGCATGGGGGGAAGCTGCCTGTGGTGAGTGTGTTCTGGTGTGTGCTTAAATACCCTGCTTCCTTTCACACCCATTTTGGGTTCAAAATATTTTGTGTCTGTGTGCAATCCTTTCTGAAGATCTGCCCCCTTCCAAAGCAGGGTGGCAGGCAGTGGGCTGGGAAAGGAGGAGCAGGAGGGTGCCAAAGGCTTCTGAGCCCGCCCCAGCTGGAGGAGCAGAGGTTGTGGCAGTGCCCTGGCTGGCTCTAGGAGGTGGGGCAAACACAAGCCCCGAGGGGCTGAGTAAAAGGAGAAGGGCTGGGAGTCCACCACAGCTTCCCAGGCAGGCAGAGCTGCGCCCCAGGGCTGCACTGGCAGGGCCCCTGGGGAGGTGCAGTTGCCTGCCAGGATCCTGACAGAGGTAGGAGGGAAGTCTTCTCAGGTGGAGAGGTGTGGGGGTGGCTGATCGGCGTGGGCACAATGCTTCACGCTGCTGCTGGGGAGAAGAAGGCTGGCTTGTGCTTCCTTGCTGTCAGTCTACGATAGGCACTTGCTTGGCAAGCCCCGCTGTCCTCCTGCTACTACTCTTGGTGGAGGAGAGCTGCAGGGACCTGGGATGCTCGGAGCCTGTGCTTTCCTGGGGTTTGCTCCGTGTAAGCACGGGGCAATGTGGTGTTTCACAGTGCCAGCTCTGCAGAGAGGGATGGAGCAGGGAAACACCAAGTGTGTGCCCTGCAGGCTGTGGAGCCTCGCAGCTGCTCCGTGTGGGTGTCCCTGGGAGGGGAGGGCAGGTGACCCATCCTCCAGGAGCACTGCCTTCATCTCCCAAGGGTCCGGTCTGGATCCACCTTCTGGAATCTCCCTGCTCCAACAGAGAGCCCAAGGGCAGTGACATCCCTGCAAAGCAAGCTGGCTGTTGTCTCAGCTGGGCACTGCCAGCTCCAAGGGGTGGGTGGGAGCTGGCACCCCCATCTCTTGGTAAAGCTGCTCTTAAAGGGTTGGTTGCTTGGACCCACTGGTCAGTGCCAGGTTGATGGTGGTCAGCTCTGGTGAGGGGATGCAGTTGTGTGTCTGTAAATGGGAGCTTGGCAAACCTGGGAACTTACTTCCCTCTTGCTTTGCTTTAACCTTTACCAAGTGTGCACCACCTGGGCCAGAGATTCACAAGCAGAAGCCCCTTGAAGTTTGTCTTCATCACTGAGGATGAAACAGCTTTAAAAATCTATCTCCTGAATGCTGAGCTAGGCCCCTTCCAAGAGCAGATGATGTTCTGAGTAGTCAGTAACTTTCTTTTAATGCTGAAAGCCCCGTGTTTGTGTGTACAGGTGCTCTGCTGGACTGGGTCCACTGGCAGTCCAGATGCTGTCAGGCTTGGTGTCTCCTCTCTTGTTCCATTTTTAAGCCTGTACATTTGAGACCTTGTTTTTATTCAGCTTGGGTAGCTGTCTACCAACATCTTTTAAAATCAACCTTGATTTAGCTTCCTCTGTAATCCTTCAATCCCTCTGGGACAACCTTTACACTGTTTTTGCAGCCAGCTGATTGTTCTCTCTCACTTCCAAATTTCCATGGGATATTTGCAATATCCCACTCTAATACCTACTAATCCATTAAAAATACCCACGAGATAGATTAGGCAATCCACTGTGCCTCACAGATTGTGCTCCTTAATTCTCTGCCTCCCCTGGAATAGTCACAGAACGGGTGCTACATCTGCCCTGGGAAAGCGCTGTTCCTCCAGAAGGATCCCTCAGCACTGGCTCAGGAGCAGGCACAGTTTGCTGGAGAAAATGTTCTGTGACTGCTCGGATCCACGGGGAGAGCTTCGTGTGACAGCAGGCCGGGACTGTGGCTCTGTGATCCAGGTTAACCTGTGTTTGCAAAGAGCATCGCAGGGAGCAGAGCTGGTAGGAGCAGAGGCCAGCTCTGCCTGCTCTGCAAGCGCTGTGGCTGCTCGCTGAACAGGAGCCTCATGGCTTGCTGGTTCATGTTTGGATGTTCCAAAAGTCTGCCCAAGAGCTGTGCTGTGGTTGGACCCCCCCTCGGGTGTTCCATTCTACCTGCGTGCTGTCCGTGATGTCACCGTGCTGGTGGAGCTCCCTCCAGCTCGGCGCTTTCCTTGGGAAGTCCCAAGTATTCTCCTTTCTTAAACAAATATCGCCAAGTTCAGTCGTCTGACTGGATGAGGTGACAGTGCCAGGGTGCCAGGAGAGGAGAATGGCACAGGCTGGGAATCCTCGTTGCCCTCCTTGCACGGGGTGATGCTGTGCCTGGTGTGGTGTAGATGGATGGAAACCGTACCAGGGTTAGGCAAAATCCCGTTCTGTGCGCGGGCTCAGGGGTGTAAAAAGGGCCAAGCACTCCCTAAAGGAGGATGGGAAAATGCAGGAAACCTGTCATACCCAAGAAACTGTTCTGTGCCAGACCCCCTTGGAGAGCAGCTGCAATCTCCGTGGGAACTAGTGGTGGTAGATATCCTTCCTGCCCCTGCAGAGCCACAAACCGGTGGGGAAGGAGCAGGCATTGACATCCCCAGACACCCCAGAGGCCAGGGCCCTGTCTTGTAGCTCCAAAATCCCACTGAGAGATTCCTCAGTCCCACTGAGAGATTCCTCAGCAGTGGCAAGTCCCTCATAAACCCTGTTCGCCCCCAGACAAATGCCAGATTTGCTGATTTGCCTTGAGACCACCTCTCCTTCTGTATAAAAGTGCCCAAAAGTGTAAAGCCATGGTGCACTTTGGCCTTTTAAATCCTAGGGATTCCATGGGGTGACCTGCTGGGAGTGGAGGGAGAGCTTCAATATCAGCCTCCGAACGTGTTTGATGTTTCTGGCTGTTGTGCTGAGCCTGGCAAAAGAAATGCACTGCACTGGCTGTGGGTGAGGGAGAGATCACGGGAATAAGAGTAAAAAAAAACAAGTGGGAAAAGGATTGGAAAGTGTTAAATGGCTGTTTAAACCTAGATTTTATTGGAAAAGTTTAAGTAGGTTCTTAAGGGACCCTGCTGAACTCGGCGCTTCGAGATGTCACTGCAAATCAGAGATGCTGGATGAAAGTGGTTCCCAGAACATTCCTGCTTTCATGATCCGTGGTCAACTTTTCTTGTTCCTCAAGCAATGTTAACGCCGAACTGAGTTTGTGCTTGATGCTGTACATAAGCTAAAATAAAAGGAAAGGAACAGGAGAATCAGTGTTGGGAAACTTCTTTGAGATTTGGCTTGTGTAGCCTGCTGGGATGGCATCTTTTAGACGTTCTCTCAGTGCTGTAGCAGAGCCTGGGTCCTGAGATCTGTAAGCACAGCTATTATGCAGACAGCAATTTGTGAACTCCTCTTGCAATCTTCCTGTGAGCTGAAAAGCCAGGAGCATTTCCATTCTGCCTGCACTGGAGTGTAGTAAATTCGAGTGTCCTGACAGCAGACTGGCCTCTGAGTTATCTTTTGGGTGGTTTCAAAAAACCACGGCACAGGACTAATTAGTCCATCAGCCGAAAATGATTCGAGGCTATCTGTTTTGGGAGGCCCGGAGGGAGATTTATAAAGAGGATGAATGTTTTCATCCAGGCAGCAGCTTCTCAAGCCCGGTGCTGGATGTGCTGCCTTCTGCACCTCCAATTACCTGGGAGCTCTTGGCTCCTCACTAACCACGTCTGTCAGGCCTTGTGTAACCAACTCGTGGCCGCACGTAGCCGTGACGTGGGCCCTGGGTCTGAGCTGTAAACACACAGCCAGGCTGCCCCGAGGTTCAGTGCTGGGAACAAAGCAGAGGCAGCGGCCTGGGCGAGCCATTTTCCGCAGAAGGAGCCAGTGGATGCTGAACACTTCTGCCTCGTCCAGGAGCGTGGAGTGGAGACTGAAGGGAAAAGTCCTGGTGGTGGAATGACAGGCTGTGTGCTGGTCGTGCCTTTGGCAAGACTGAGATTGCCCTCAGTGCTGATCCTGTTGGCTGGGGGGGGTCACTGAAAATGCAAGTGCAGTGCCATGGTCCTTTATCAGCAAACCTGGCCCTCTTCCTGTCCACCTTTATCACCCTGTGTGTGCAGAAACACTTCCACCAGAGAGTGCAGGGCAACCTTGCCTGGGACCGGCTGTTTTGGGGCTGCCCTTCAGCTTCTGGAGGGCTGGGATTGCGGGGCAGGGTTTTGCATGGATGGATTCTCATGCTTACGGGTATTTACCATTGCAGGGTAAGGCACAGACCTGTTCTATATGTAGGTTTAGTAACTGAAGCCTCTAATTTTCTCTGGTTGGCTTTGTTTACTCAGCAGAAGACCTAAAAGCAGCTTTCCTGCTGCTGCAGGGATCTCAGAGACTGGTGATGCCACAGGCAGGGTGCAAGCAGGGAACGCTGAGGCTCATGCACAAAGCTGTCTTGAATAATTTCTCCTCTTGTCCACAAGAGTCGGGGCTGTGCTCCCTCCTCCTGCACGCGTGATGCGCTCGAGTGGCAGGGGCTCAGCTGCCCCTTTGCCATCTCCAACCTCCTGCACAGAGAGAGCAGCTCTCAGGATGGGTGCAGCGGGTTTGGAGATGTTCCTGTGGCTTCAGGAGGGTTCTGTACGGGGGAGCTTGCTTTTCTCTTTTGTCTGTACGAGTGTGTGTCATTGCTTCAGCGGCTGGTTTGTGGATACCAGGCTTTAAAATAGAGATGTAGACAAATTGGCAAAAGGCCAGAGGAGAGCAGCACTAATTGTCAGAGCTTTAGAAAACATGACCTCTGAGGAGAGGTTGAAGAAATCAGGTGCATTTAATCTAGACAAGGCAGTATTGGTGGGGGAGGGAGGGGGATGTCACGGTTTCTCAGAACATAAAAGCTGTTGTTAAGGAAGGATGATTGATTTATTCTTTCACTGTCGTGGAGGGGAGGAATGATGAGACTAAACCACATTTAAACTGCGGAGAAGATTCGGTTTGGGTATCCAGGAAAAGCCTTCAGCGCAGTGAAATCCAGGAAGGTGTTGCTCAGGGAAGCTGTGAAATTTCTGACGCCCTGTTAATGCCTTTGTTCCCGTAGTTCAGACCAAAAGGTGATTTTAAGGCTGATCCCCGTCACTCAGCCCCTGCAAACCTTGCCTCTGCCAGCAGTGCCAAGTCCATGTGGCCAGGAATGCAGGAACCAGGAACCTTGAAGCACTGGCTGTAGTTCATAAGAATGATGTGGCTTCAGTGGATCGTAAATCGAGCTCTGTTCCCCTGCCCACTGGTTTGGAGTCTTTTTGGCTGTGCCTGTGTTGCAGTTGGAGATCTGAAGGCAGAAGAGCCCAAGCCTTGCTCTAGTGACAGCTTTCTTGGGTAGAGTGAAGAGAGGAAAACTTGGACCTTAGCTCAGGGCAGTTGCCTGAGAAACCACCCCCCTGTTTCACTGGATTCTGTGCCATTGTCTTCAGTGAGCTCCGCAGGCTCAGAACCAGGCTGAGTTCTGGGAGAGATGTCCCAGTCCAGGCTGCCATCACCTCTGGCTGGAGTGCAGGCACACACAGGCTTGGAAACACAACCTCCCCTCTGCACTTGTGCCATCCGAGTTATTTCTGTAGCAACGTGACTCCAGGTGCTGGGGTTTTATGCATTATAAAATAAAATGTGAAAGTAATAACTGGCTGCTGGGAAAATATTGCAGATTAGCACAACTTGTTCTCTACCTTGACTGTGTTTATATTTGACAAGTATCACTTGCAGAAAAAGGACAGGTTTTATTATAACTCTTTTGTCTGCTTCCCTTCCAACTTCCTGAGTGTATTATTCACAGGCATCAAACTACTTTCAGGACGAAATGTTGGTGAACTCTCCAGTGGTGGTGAGAAGCAGGGACGTGTGAGGGTGCCGTTCACTGGTGCGAGTGGCAGAATTTCTCACACTCCCTCACTCGTGATCTTGCCTACAAACCCTTTCCAGGCAGAAGCTTTAAGGGGAGAAAGTCTAGCTCTTTGTAGCCACTGGAAAGGCACAGATAAAAGCGTGGGCCTTTAATATCAGGTTTACTTCTTTTGCCCTGTCTCAGATCCACAAACGCAGAGTTCTGTCTCTTCTGGACAAATTCACTGATGACGTTATCCCCTGTTTGAAATACCCTACTTTTGTATCCCTCTTGCCTGGAGCTATTAACATTGGCAGAACTGATGTCCTTTGTTTATTTGTCTGCACTACTTAAAGTCTGAATGTTGGGCACCAGCTGGCCCGGTTTCTTGCATCGGGCTGCACCGAGAGTCAGGAGGTGTTTTTTGTGTTGGCTGTGTGCACGCTCCTGGAGCCCTGTCCTGAGCAGACTGCGAGCCAGCCCTCACAGCGGGGCTGGAGAAGGTGAAATGGCTTCAAGATAAGGGTAGGTTAAAGGCAGGGCTTGCCTGCCCTCATCTTTCAGTGTCTGTGGCACAATCACACGCCCCAGGGCTCGCAGGTGGCCAGTGCAGCCTCCCGAATTCCGTGGTGGATGGGGTGTGGAGGAGTTGGTGGTGCTGAGAGGAGCCCCGCTGACTCTGCAGGGAGCTGGGGGCAGCGTGGCTGATCTCTCCACCCCAGAGCTGCTCCTGGAGCTGGGAGTGGGGAGGTCTGGAGCTTGTCCATGGCTCTGACACTGAGTCACTGCGTGACCTCGGGCGCTGGGATACCATGGTGATGAACACAGCACAAATGTCTGGACGGATAGAATGGATTGCACGGGCCCTGGGTTTGACAAATATTTGTGTTTCCCCACTGTCAGTGCTCCCCTGCTCTAAACCACCCCAGCCTGCTGCTTTCAGTGGGAGAAAGGACCCTGCTTTGTGCTGGGGAAGGAGGGGATGCACAGCCACATTGCCACAGGCAGCGGTGGGGACAGGCTGGAAGCCAAGCAGGCGGTGGGGCACTCTTGGAGGGAACAGCACTGCATGGCAGAAAGGCTCTGGAGTGGGAATCTCGTTTCTCCCAGGCTCTGCTGCAGCCCTGTGCGTGGCCCTGACTCTCCTCCTGTAACTAATTAGCCTGCAAGATCCTCAGGGCAGCGCCGACTTGCTCCTCCTGCTATGGCTTCTATCACAAGGCCCTGATTTCAGGGAAAAAAAGACAAACTATCAAAGTGAGACTTCCTTAAAAGCTTTGCTGTGCCTCTGTCAGCCTCTGGCGCGACGAGGCTGCAGGAGAATCGTCTCTCCCTGGTGTGACTGTTGGTTATTTTCCCACCTGGCTCCCTTGTGAAGGATGAAGGTACAAGCACAGCAAAGACGTGTCTGGGAGTGTGTCTGTGAGGGGATCTTCAGAGGCTCCACGAGGTCTCCTGAGCACCCCTGCCTCGGGCACCCTGTCAGCGAGCCAGGGGTGCTGGAGCCTGCGCTGCCTCTTTAAGGAGATTTGCATAGCAGGGCCTAATTACAGTTGTTGATTCTGATGTTTTCAGTGTTGTTCATATTCCATTAAAGGATAATGCTGCTTAATTTGCAGCAGAGGGTCTCGGTGAACAGCACACCCAATCACAAGGCACCCCTAATGACACTGCTTCCCTACTTCTGGTAACACATAATTAAAAAATCACTTCATTTCCAGTTGTGTGGTTCTCCCCTCTCCCCCAGTCTCCTAATTACTTTCTAAGCCATTTCATGATTATCTGTAAATATTTCAGCACTTAGATCTACTAATGAGTGCACGGAAGAGTTAATACCTTGAGTGGCACGGCTGCTTGCCTTTCCCTTTCCAGCCATGCATTGCAAGGGATCATTTTCCACCTTGCAGGTGCGAGGAAAGGGGCTTTTCTTGGGGTGGGATTGGGTTTGTGCTCTGCCTTTGGGGCTGTGGGCCTGAACAGGGCAGGGGTAACATGCAAAACCCCCACCTCCAGCTACAGGAGGGTTTTTGCTGGGTTTGGCAGTGGGTGTGTATCTTGCTGTAAGTTGTTTTAGGCAGAGCCTAAACTCCACTGAAAGGACAGGCCTGCCCTCTAATCTGAGCTCTGCTCTGAAAAACCACTGTACAACTGCTGCTTTTTCCTTTCACAGATCTGTTTCCCGTGCTTGTCCAGTGTCTTGGGTATTAAAACTCACTTGGGATTTTCAGGCTGAGTACTCAGAGCTGACAGAGTGGTGGGGGAGTGAGCTGGAGCACCTTTCCTGCCCGTGGCTCGCATGGGCTTGGGGTGCTGTGTTCTCTGTGTGGTCAATCAGGACCACCTCATGCAAGCCCTCTAGGAGCCTGCTGAGGCTCTCTGAAGGCATTATTTGGAAGAACCAGAGATATCTGTGTTACTAGGGGGTCATTAACTTCCAGGAATTAAAAAAAATATCAAGCTTAGGCTGCACTGCTCCTTGGGGTGAGTCTGTAAGTCTGGGAGTCAGAGAAGTCTCATCAATGAGCACATTCAACTCCATGATAGTCAGGGAATGTGGGGCTGCTTAAAATCAGATCAAAATGCATTTCTAGGCAATTCTTGCATTGCAGATGAGAGAGGAGGGCTTGAATACGGTCCTAACCCAGCCTGCTTGCGTTTCAGGTAACCCTGTCACAGTGGGAATGAGCATCCACATCTCCAGCATCGACCAGATCTCTGAAGTCAACATGGTAAGTTTGGAAAGAAAGAGGGGAAAAAACCCACAAAAAGCCTGATAAACTGTCATTCCATTTGCTGGTTGAGATTTACTTCCAAGGCAATGGCTCCTTGGAGGCGTCTGGATCTCTGCTGGCACCTCCGGAGCTTGTGGCGTCTCATCCAGAGTAGATCCTTATCCCTTCCATGCTGGTTGCACAGCCACCTCCCCAAGTCAGTAACGCTTGTGCCTTAAAGGGACAGATGTGAATTGTATTTTTTGGTTGATAAAAGGGTGGCTTTATGGTCAGCCTATCCCTGACAAGCTGAAAAAGAGTGGCTTTTTGTGTTTGCTGGTGGTAATTCACCATTTCCTTGGAGATCTGTGCTGGAAAGAGAGGCATCTAATGGAGATCTGGTTTTGGGTGGCATTGATAGAGCTTTTTTTACCCCTCTGAACAAAAAAAGAATGCTCTGCAATGGTTTGGGGTGAAATCTGTGAAATCTGTTGATTACTTTGGTCATGGTTTGGGTTCACATCCAGGGCTGTCCCTCAAAAGCCCCCAGCAACCAGCAGAGGACATGGACTGTGTTGTCACTGCCTAAACTTGCCTTTCTCCCTCCTGTCCAGAGGCTTTTCCTCCAGACTCTTTTCCTTTCCCAGAGGCTGAGTGGAGTGGGAGGCTGCTGGGAACCTCCCGACAGTTCCTGTCCCGTTCCTCACTTCCTGACCCGTGCAGGAGGATCCTGGGCCAGTTTAGAGCTCTTGCAGTTCAAGTCAATTAAAACCTTGGTCTCCCACTGCTCCTGTCCCATTTCTCTGTCTCTGGCCTCTCCTGCCCTGTTTCCCTGGCCCACCAGCTCTTCTGCTGCTGCGTGCAGGGGAGGAGGGGAGGTGGCACAGCCTGACCAGCTGGTTTTGGTTCCAAGCTGCCTGAAAAGCCTGAATACGTGTTGGAACGGCCCAGGGGGAAGAGCCAGCCATGAACCTTCAGGTTCTTATATGAAAGCTTCTTTTGCTGACTCTCTGCTACCATCCCACCATCACCCTAATTCTCTGCATGGCCTGTGATGCCTCAGGGCAGTGACAGTGACACTGGGCAGTGGCTGTGGCCCTAGATTCGGGTGCAGAGCTCTCTCCACGGCACTGGGTAGCTGTGCTTGAGGTTAGGCTCAGCTTAGCAGGGCCAGATGGCTTAACCTAGTTCCATCCATCTTGCCTGTCAGGCCACAACTCAACTTTGAGTCATCTCCTCCCCCAGTCTCAGCTTGGACCTGGATGTTCGGGGGTGCTGGGCCAGATGTCACCCTCCTGCTAGAGCCAGCATGGACAGTTTGGGGTCTGGGCTTGTGGTTTAAGACCCCAGCTTGCACAAACATAACTGGGAGGGGGTAAAGGGGTTCTCAGCTTACCTCTAACAACTGCCCCCGTGAGCCTGAGCAGGTCTGCCCCAGCACAGGAAGGACAGGGACCTGTTGGAGAGAGTCCAAGATGATCAGGGGGATGGAGCAGCTCTGCTGGGAGGAAAGGCTGAGACAACTGGGGTTGTTCAGCCTGGAAAAAAGCCAGCTTAGGGCTGACATTCCAGCACCTGAAGGGAGCCTACAAGAAAGGTGGAGAGAGACTTTTGACAAGGACTTGGAGTGACAGGGCAAGGGGCAATGGATTCAGACTGAGAGAGTAGGTTCACATTGGATCTTAAGAGAAAATTCTGCCCTGTGACAGTGATGAGGCCCTGGCACAGGGTGCCCAGAGAAGCTGTGGCTGCCCCTGGATCCCTGGAAGTGTCCAAGGCCAGGTTGGATGGGGCTTGGAGCAGCCTGGGGTAGTGGAAGGTGTCCCTGCCTGTGGCAGGGGGCTGGAACAAGATGATCTTTCATGTCCTTTCCAACCCAAAGCATTCTGTGAAAGCAGCTGAGCCCTGCAGAGGCTGATGCAGGAAGAACCTCCTGCTGGAGAGGTGTCCATGCACTGAGGGGCTGCTCACCTGCTTTGTCCAGCAGGTGTGAGCAGCTGTGGTCAGGCCCGCTGTGCCCCAGCCCAGCAGCCATTCTCCCAGCAGCACTTCCCAACCCTTGCCACGTAAACCTGGTGCTCTTCCCCTCTCCAGCGAGCCCCTGCTTCCCTCTGCCACAGAGCTGTGGGAGAAACAGCAACAACAATCCCTCTGTGATGCACGGATTTCCTGGCACAGACTCCATCCACGTGCTGCTCTGGTTCCTGCAGGATTTGAGCAGCACGTTGATGGACACTGAGTGTTTTGATGGAGGTGGCAGGGCTGTGGTCAGGCTGGGCACCACTGTCCATGCCACGCTCCTGTGGATGTGAAGGAATGTCACTTTTGATTATCCCTCCTGGCTCTCTGTTTGACAAGAATAATCTCCAGACCATCTTTCCTACGTATACTGGGCAGGGGGAGAGGGTGTGGAAAGGTTTGGGGATGGGAGATGAGGTGGCTGTGGGTGAGAATTTGTTCAGGAACAAGATCTCTGAGCACCACGGTGAGGCAGCTTCAAAAAGGGGTTAAAAATCGGAATCATCCTAAAGAACAAGCATTTAGGGAGCAGAGGAGTTCTCATGTGATGTAAGTTTCCAGGCTGAAGGGATTTTATGTGCATCGTTCTTCTGTGTGACAGATGCCCCGGGGAAAGGGCTGTGTTTTACCCCTGCTCTGGACATGGATACTGGCAAGAAAAACAAGGCTTTTTTTTTGGCATCGTGTGTGCTTGGGAAAGGAACTGTGCAATGAATAAATTAAAGGCACACAAGTGAAGCTGGGTTGTCATGGCGACCAAATAGCTTCTATTGTTCCACAAGGAGTGTTATTACTTACTGCCCCTTGTAGGATAATTAATTAATCCTCAGACATCCTTTTGGGAACAATGGCCCTGGTGCTGGGACCGGGCAGGCTGAGGAGAGCCCCCGGCTCTCCCAGGCCTTTCCCTGGGACTCCTGGCGCCTGCTGGCTGCCTGGTGGTGGGGAACAAGTGCTGTCAGTGACCAGGCATTGCCTGCTCCCAGAAGTTGTTTTCCGCAGGAGTCCAGCTGGTTGTGGTGCTGTGGAGCGATCCAGCTCCATCCACGAGCACTCCTTGCCCTGGCTCCCGTGGGAACCGTGTTCCCAAAGATGAAGACGTGGTGACGTTTCAGTCCTGGAGGACACAGGGCTCTCTGAGGAGGCAGTGTCTTTATGCTGGGTGTTCCCAGGCACTCCGACACACACAGAATGCTTTGCAGCTGCCTGTAGCTGCCATGGGTGCTCTGACACCCGAAGCTGACACACCTCCACCTGGCTGAGGGCCGTGCCCAGACCCTGTGCCACGGCAGGGTCATGCCAGGCTGTGGGGTGTTCACAGGTGCAGTGGTAACCATCTCCCAGTGATGAGAGACCAAAACTGAGGCCCTTATTTTAAAAAGTGTCACCTCCTGGTTCATGGCAGCTGCTGCCTGTGTGTGGTCAGCCATGTTTTCGAGCTCACTTTCTGGAGGGATACTTTATTGCTGTGTGCTCCCCTTGGCATGGCTGAGCAACGCTGAGCTGCAGCCTCTGTTCTTGTCAGTGATTAGAAGGATTATTTGCTGAGCCCAGATCAGTGACATCAATTGAAGTGTCTGGGGAAGGATGCCAGGGGCCAGGCGGGGTAGGTACTGGGGAGGGCACCTCTGAGTGGCAGACCCTCTGGGAAGTGCTGATCCAAGAAGATGAAAGGCCTCGCTGGAGTCTTTTCATCTCCTGCACAAATTTGCAAGTTGGGGGTTTGAAGGCAGGACGAAGGGAGGGATGTTTCCCTACTGCTGTTGAGTAGCTTGGATGGCCCATAAAGGACAGAAGGATGGAATCTGCTGGGTAACTCACCCAGCCCACCTCCTTTGAGGTGACCTGGGAAATGCCTTCTGGCTACAGGTGGTTGAGTTGCAGTGAGCAGGGAACAACCTGCAGGTGTTCATGGACTCTTGCTGGTGTGCAGGGGCACTGGGGCAGTGACATGGGCAGAGCTCTTGGTGTGGTACCAGGTTACTGAGGAGCCCAGCAGCGTTTCTGAGCTGGGGAACGAAGAGCTCTGGCAGTGTGGAGCTCATGTCACGCCCAGCTGGGGCAGCCTGTGGGTGTCTGTCCTCGTGCTACGTGGCCTGAACGCTGCCCGGAGTCGCTCACCCGAAGGGTCTGGTTTGGCCAACTTGCCCTGGTGGTGCAGTTCTGATGGTGGCCAGTACCCACGGCTTCAGAAAGAGCTGCAAGTCTTCCCCCACTCCTGGATGTCCTTCCAACAGCCTTTCAGCTGGGGGGCTGGCCTGCTTGGGATGTGTGTGGTATATTCCTGCATGGTGGGACTAGAGAAGGACTAATCCTTCCAGCACTGCCTTTTCCCTCTCTAGGCAATCTCTGGGGACATATTTTTCTAGCACCAGACAGCTCAGACTCCCTTGAAGCATTAATGAACTATTTCAATAAGGAAAACTACCAGAAGTTTTGTCTGCATTTGAAATAAGAGGAGGTTACCCTTCATAACGCTTCAATTTTCCTGCCCCGTGATCTGTGCAGTCCTAAACCTGCTCCCTCCTGTGTCTGCACACCATAGACAGCTCAGAGCATCCAGCCATTATAGTCATGATTTCTTTGTGGCTCCTATAATTTATTCATCCCAGGATGCTCTCCTACATCTGCAATAACATCATTTCAGTTTGTTATAGCACCAGCTTTAAAGTTTTATAAACCTGGTGACAAGTTGAAAAGTTACAAGAGGATTGTTGCAGAGGGCTAGTGCAAGAAACAAGGCTTGCAGATAGAAACGTTTGCAGGAATCGGGGTGTGACAGGAAGGATGCCAGTGGGATTGCCAATTCCTTTTGCTGGGAGGCAGTCTGCAGTGGGGATGGGGCAGGGGTTGGGGCAGGATGCCTGGCGAAGCTGACCTTGATGCTTTGCTTCAGAGAATCACAGAATAGTCTGGGCTGGAAGGGATTTAAAGCTCATCTCATTCCGTGGGCAGGGACACCTTCCACTATCCCAGATTGCTCCAAGCCCCATCCAGCCTGGCCTTGGACACTTCCAGGGATCCAGGGGCAGCCACAGCTTCTCTGGGCAACCTCTTCCAACACCTCATTGCTCCCCAGCCCTGTGCCCCTGCTGCCAGGCTGTGCCTTGTTGGAGTGACTGCTCTGGCGCTGGCACGCTGCGCTGGATCTCTTGGAGGTTATGGCAGGAAGCATCGTGTCTGTTATTTCCCAACTTCTCGAAGCTTGCTTGAAAAACAAGCTGTCTGGTTTGGCAGATTTCCCTGTTCAAGAGAGATGTAAAGCGTGTCTCAAGGCAACCATGAGCTGCAAGGGTTTTAAACTGGCTTTTAACCCAAGATGAAGCGGACCAGGTTTTGTGTAAGGGTGCTCTTGACCAGGACAGTTCATCCTGTTATGCCGTCATCAGTGGGGCAATCACTTTTCTCACTACATCAAATTTTCCATCTTTTTGGCACGTTTGAAACAGACTTTGTGGTGGAATCTGTCCCTGAGCAGGCTTTGCAGCTCTCACTGGAATATATGTACACCTGCAATACTGGACAAACCTGACTTTGCTGCAATGTGCCCTTGAAAAGGATTTTCCATTGGTGGAGATGTTTTGAGCTTTAAAAAACAAGACTTTTAAGAAGAAAATTCTACTGTTATGCTGTGCCTTTTAGCACCATCTACTCTCTTCAAATGTATCAATGCTTTCCTTATTTTTAATTGAAAATGTTCTGTTTTGTTGCTGTCTCTTTTCAGTGGAGAAATGACATGCAGATACTTCTCAGTCAGCCTCTATGTCCTTGGGTATCCAAATGCTTTTAAAAAGCAAAGGTTAAAGCATTTAAATCCCACAGTCAAGAGTTTTCTGGAGTTAATGCTGTGAGATACAAGCATGACATGACACTCCAGTGCTGCAAATGTTTCTCTGTAGCCCTGGGTATCCCCAGCCCTGTGACACTGTGGTATCTACACTCTGTGTGTGTGTGTGTGTATACATTACATCTCGCTATTCAAGGCTGCTGAATATTCAGGGCTGCCAAAGTATGGGAAAAACTGGGAGGCAGCTTTGGTGCTGAGCTGCAGATGGTGCCCTGTCATGGTGCTGCAGGGGATAGAGTCCTGATGGATTGCTGGAGGCTCCTGGGATTGGAAGTGTTGTAGGTAACAGAGGGTGCTGTGAGGCCTTGGTGGCGGAGAAGGATTCAGGGCGGATTCGTGTTGGGTATCAGGAAAAATTTCTTCACTGAATGAGAAAGGGAAATCACTGAAAGAGGATTTGAACAGGCTCCCCAGGGAAGCGGCAAAGTCACCACCCCTGGAAGTGCTCAGAAGCCGAGCAGATGTGGCATTTTGTGGTACGGTTTAGTGGCCACTGGGGGTATTCAGTCAAAGGTTGAACTTGATGACCTTGGAGGTCTCTTCCAGCCCTGATGATTCTGTGAGTCTTGATCTGCTCATGGTAAGGGTGGTGGAGCTCTGACTTGGGGTGAGATAACCCTACGGGCATGGGCAGGTGGGGGTTATGTGCTTTTTTATACACAAGGGGCTCCTGCGTGCTGTGATCTAAACCAGGGCACTGCAGTGGGCAGCTGGGCTGAGAGGTTTCACCAGGGCTGGCAAGTGCCTGCGCCTTCCTCTGCTGGTGGTGCCTCAGCACAGCTGGGGCCACGCAGCTCTCGTCACTTCGGCTCCTGGGGTGTGGGGCTGCGGAGCAGGGGGTGCCTGGGAATCAGACCGTGCTGGTTCTGCGCACGTGGAGCAGCATTTTCCTGGAGGGGAGAGCTACCAGGGAGGCTGAGGTCCATGTGCACACTGCCATCAGCCACCCGGTCACCCCGGGGACCTGCTCGCTTGGCTTCTCCAGGAGGAAGCAGGACACGCACCACCACTTGGATGGCTGAGGGAAAGCAGCAGTGCTTTTTCCTGCTGCTGGAGGGATGTTTGGAGGAATAAAAGACGGCTGTGGCAGGGTGGGGAGCAACCTCCAAACCACTCTGGGCTTGGCAGCTTTGAGATGCTCTTGTTTGCATGCAGGAGGCACAACTGCCTGCTCTGTGGCTCGTCTGGAGACAGGGCAGGAGTAGAAATCTGCTGAGCTCTAGAAACACCCAAAGCTGATGTCAGGGACCCATCTCACCATATTAGATTTGTGGTTAGGATTTTTTTTTATCCTTGCAGCAGCGATATCCTGTGAGTGCTGAGGTTTAGGGTGACTTTAAACAGCACTGATAGTGCCTAAATGTCAAGCATCAGATGGGGATACCTGCTCACATCACACGATGCCTTTCTTCAACAGAATTCCTGCTGGTTGTGCTGAAAGACCCCTTGGGCTGAGGTAGTGTGTGAGGACAAGGACAGCATCTGGCCTCAGAGGTGCTCTGCAGGGTGGTGGTGGCGGGATTGGATGCTCAAGTTTAAGCAGGGAGTGGTCCCCTGTCTGCCTGAAAGATGGGGATGGTTATTCCACAAGGGTTTGCATAAAATAGTCAAGAATAAAGCAAACTCGTGAAGGGGCCTGAAGTGCTCCCCCATTCATTGCTTCTGAAATCAGTTGCAAAGAGATTGTCCTGGCTTAAAAGCTAGAAAATAGGTCAGTGTGACTCATGTGTCAATATTTACTGCATTTATGGCAACTTGTAGAAGGTAAAAATCTTGCCTGCCTTCCATAATACTTCACAAGTTATCCCATTCCCATGACAGAACTCTCCCCGTGCCCTTGGTCCTGGTGCTGCTTCGACTGCAGTGACAGCCCAGTAAATTCACCACTACTTAGAGTCCAGTTGCTAAGTAACAAGCCAAAGATCACCACGCAGTCTCTCTGAATGCTGTGGCCAGCTGGAAGCTGGAGCTGCTCAAAGCCCCAGGAATTCCTTTTGGAGGCAGAGGTCTCGAGGACTCGGTGCCTGTGGAGCAGGGAGCAGCCTGAGGTTCTCCTCATGTGAGGGGACAGCTCCGTTGCTTCCCCAAAAAGGGGTCCCCTGTGCTTGTGCTGATGGGCTCTGACTTTTTCAGCATTGATGATGACCTCGAATGAATGCTTTTGTTGGCCAAATGTCATGATTTTGCCATGAGTAGGAAGTGAACTGTGGGAACCTTGCCGGAGCAAGCTCTCAGTTGAGGAAAGACTGAAGTGCTGGATGAGGGAATGATTCTCTCTTGCCCCTGAAGCTTCCTGTTCTACTCTGCTTGTTTCTTCCTGGGGATCTCTCAGCATTCACCTGATACCTCAGTGGGAGAGTCTGCAGAATGCTCTTTGTCTGCGTAATGGGAAATTCTGGGTTATGGGGAAGCTGTGGGGCCGCCTGGCCGATTCCCAGCCCAGACCTCGGGGTTTGCAGCACGAATAAAACCTGGTGGCAACGCTCATCGCAAGCGATGCCCCACCGTGCACCTTCCCACGGTGCTGCTCTCCCTGAGGGGCAGCTCTGCGAGTCCTCCAGTGCGAGTTCAAGCCTCCGGAGGGCTGAGTCAACCCTGCTCCGCTGCTCAGAACCAGAGTTCGCATGCTGTCCTCACTAGGCAGCTTCCCAAACGGGGCCGCTTCGGTGCACTCCCAGAAAAGGTGCGCTCGGGAGGTGACTCCACCCCACGCCGGGAGAGGAGTCGTGTTGGGGAGGAGGAGAGGCTGTGGCTGGATGCTTTGCAGCGTGCTTTCAGCTGAGCGGGGCTATGCATTGCAGTGCTCCATCTGTTCCTGTATCAGCCGAGTTATCTTTAGCTCTGAGCATGTCAGTGTTGTATGGTGCTGGTATGAACCGCTTCAGCTTGCACCCCAGCATTCCTGTAGTAGTTAGAATTCCTACTGCAGAAAACTGCC
>VZRQ01001494.1:320716-345613 GCA_013397975.1 Machaerirhynchus nigripectus
CTTAAATTTTTATTCATGTTTTTACATGGGCAAAACTCCCACAGCCTATATATATATTTTATATATATATATGCATTAAAAAGCTGGCTGTATTTGAGAGCAATGTTCCAAACTGCCACCTGTTTCAACAGCAATGTTGCAGCATTGGAGAGGATTACTGCAGAATGCTAAAGTAGCTTTCCCCCCAAGTGAAAGCTTCATCTGATTTGATTGAAAACCAAATTAGACCTTGAGAATCTGACCTTCTGACATCCTGTCATATATACATTTAAAGCACCCAGCAACAGAGAATGTATTTTGTGCAAGAGTGCCAGTACCTCAATATAGAACCTAAATCCAAATACAAGCGCTTGCGTGTCGTGCTGCTATTTGAATATGTAAATAAATGGGGCTATAAATAGCTCTGTATGTTATGTACATGTTAAGTGAAGGTGGCAGCTCCGACAGCTGAATGGCTCTGCTGTTTCTGAATGCTGGGAGAGGCTCTCTGCGCGCTCCCCACATCTCTCATGTTTGCTCCTACCCCTCTCAGCCTCTCTGCTATCGCATTTTTCGGGCCTCTGGAGAAGATCGTGTGTGGGGACAGGAGCTGTTAATATTCTGAGTCTGTGCTGAGTTGCTAGGCTACAGAGAAAAAGGAACATTCAAGGAAAAGGGATGGTAGAAGGAAGAGGATCTGCTGAGCTGTTTGGAGATCCAGAAAGGTCCTCCAGTCAGACGAAGGGATCATTTTGGGGAAGGAGGGCGTGTGTGTGTGTGGGATGAGCTGTGGGTAGTCCCTGCTGCCCTGGCACAAACGGAATCTCAGGCCAGCCCCAGCCAGGACAAAATGGCAGAGGAGGGAGTGAAAGGCAAGATCCACTGGCCCCTTCCCCGTCTCTGCTTGCCAGGTGTGCACAGCTGCTCTCCTGCTGCCTGTGCCAGGCTGTGCTGGGTCACCAGGCTGAGCATTGCCATCTCAGACATCCTTGCCTGCATTTTCCCGGGTGTGCTGAGCTCCCGTCTGAGGCTCTGGTGGAGAGGGAAGCAAACCCAAAACGTGCTCACTACTTACCGGTTGGATCTCATCTCCTTTTCCCTCTGCAGCACCCTGCTACCCCAGTGTCACCTGTAACTTCAGTGTGACTGCAGGGGAAGGCAGCCTGTGGCTTGAATGGCCCTGACCACCTCCTTTGAGGCTTTCCTGGGTCACTGATACACAAAGCATTGACCCTTTTGTTCATCAAGTGTTTGTAGCTGGGATTGCAGAGGACTTGAGGCTTTAAAATACAGAAGCTCCTGTCTGAGCCTCGTTATCCTGAGTCCCAGCTGTTACCCCCAAAAAAGAGTGTGAGGTATTCAGCTGTACCAGCTGTGAGCCATCCGACCTTTCAGGCTCTGTGTTCCACTCTTCTGGAGGGTTGGGTTTGCCCTACGCTTCCCTCTGTCTCAGATCCCTCAGAAAAAAAAAAAATTAAACAGTGCTTCTGGGTATTTTTATTATCTGGATACTTTATTTACTGAGCTCACATGGGCTCCCTGCCAGCTCTGCAAATAGAGCTCCTTGGCTCCAGGACTGTTGGTCCTGGTGCTGCAGCGAGCACTCACTCAGCGTGGACAGGGACTGCAGCTTGTTCTCCCCATCCAGTTGGCTGTGAAGGCAAAGTCTGCTCTGCTTGTGGACCTCCACAGCCTGCTGAAACCTCTTTTATTTTTTTTTTCCCCTTCATGCATCCTGTAAGAAGCTTGACTTGTTCAGCAGAATCAGGAGTGTTTGGTGGTACAGCTGCAGTGTGAGTGCTGTTCTCAGTGCTACCAGCACCCACCCATCGGGTCTGTGATCCTGCAGCCAGGATTTGGGTGGATGCAGTGGGACAGGGGCAGAGGGGTCCATATGGTGGGCACTCTGCTGCCCTCAGCCTGGGCTGGTTCCCTTGGCTTGAGCCTGGAATAACCACGGGCAGACCAACCCATGGGTGGAGGCGGAGGTATCCATCCTCAATCCATCACGATTGCTGCTTTCAGTAACCTTGACAGCAGAAATCCTTTCCTGGAACAGATCCATTGATACCCCTGCCCTTTCTTGCTGTCCCAGCGTGGCTGGGCAGTGCTCTGTCCTTGCTACAGCTGACAAAGCTGATTGCCTCTCACTGAGCTTGCCGCCTGAGGGGCCACAGATACAGAATATTCACGTGCAGAAAGCCACCCCGGGTACAGAACTGGGTTTCTGGGTGCAGGAGTCTGAGGGTTTACAGGTGAAATGGTTTGCATCCCGTTTGCTCGGGCCTTGTTGAAAAGCAAAGGCCTTGTTTTTCCATCCCCAGGGCTGCCATCCTCTGTGCTGAGGAGACCATGCCTGGCCTAACTGAACCCCCCTGGCAGAAGTAGGTTCTGCTCTTCACCCTCCGCTCTGCTGGCTCCCAGTCATCCTTCCTGTGCGATCAGACTTTGCTTTCTACAGGAAACAAACACCATTCTAAGTTTTTTGGTCAAGCCAATCTGTGCCAGCCTAGATGAAGTGTTTGTTTCACCCAGGAGGTGCTAGTTGTCTTAAATGATTTAAAGGATTTGTTTGCCTCTGGCTAACTCCTGGGAAATGACATCTTTCTGGCGATTTTCAGAACCTGAAGCAGGAAACCTTCCTTCCCTAAGTTAAAACAGTGTCTTTAAAGCCCTGTGTGCCTTGATATTGTTGCAGAGCCTCATGGTTTCAATGCTCAGAGATCGACACAAAGCATTTTATTTTGCCATGCAAAGTAATAATATTGCTTTGTTTATAACATTAATCCCTACCTCTGCAGCCCAAATCTGCACTGGTGGTCTTGACTGCACAGGGAATTATAAGCTCTAATTTTTTTTTTTCCCTCAGGGAGGAAAAAATAATTTCTGTGTTTACACACTTAGCACTTGCCCAGAGATGTGGGGGAAAGGTTTAGGAAGCATCACTTATCTTCCAGCATCAACTTTCCCTTGACATAATCCAGTTTTCTTCCTCCATCCTTCTGAGAGCTTTACAAACTGATATCTTCACTAGTCACTGCTCAAACATCTCCCTCAGATTTAATTTACTCTAATAGGGCTGTTGATGCATGTTTAATTAAATACAAAGTGATTATTAAAAGCATTTTTGAGCTTTCATGGCTGTATATTAGATATGCCAATATGTGTGTGCAGGAGGACACGGGCAGCACAGGCTGTAAGGCAGGAAGGGCAGTGCCAGGAGCGTGAGGAAAGGGGAGGTGGGAGAAGCTGGGTGGGAAAGGGGAGGAGAGAGAGGTGGGGTGCAGCACCAGCACTGGGGAAGGCAGTGGGGTGGAGGGCTGGGTTCGTGCAGGCCAGCAGGGGAAGGTGAAGGTGGCCTTGGGAAGCACCAGTTTTTCTGTGGTGGGTCAGCACAGTCTGTTTTAAATCACCCAGCACTTCACACCAAAAAGCATCCTGTGATAAAAGCAAGCCCTTGGACTCCCTTTCCCAGCTCTGCAATGCCTGGTCATAATTCTTCTCCGAGACTCCACAGAGACAGGGCTTTAGTGCTTGTGTGTCCCACACTGTGGGAATGGGTGGCCTTGGGCACACCTAGGGAGAGGCTGAGTTTACAAAAGGGGCTAAGTTTTTTGCCAATATGGTAAGGGAGAGAAGGGTTTTTGGAAGGCTTGGAGAAGCCATTTGGAGACATCTGATGCTCTAGCAAAACATAAATGTGAGTCCCCTATCAGCTCCCAGCCCATCCAGGACTAGAAGATAGTGTAACAGCATCCCTTTCTGCCCCCAAAATGGTCAAATTCATTTCCTGAACTTTATGTATGGCCTTGCTTCTCTGCCCTCAGGTGGGTGTCTGGCCAAAGCTTGCCCTGCTGTGCTGGTTTGCCAGGGGAAGCTACAGGAAACAAAAACGTGTTTGACCCTTCCTCGTTAGGTGGCTTTTCTCAGGAAAGTGTAGTATCTCAAGTTGTGGTGGGTTTCGAGAGCAAGCTCGCTGGTGGTGCAGAAACAGGACAGCTGGGGGTAGGAAGGGCTCTGGGCTTTGCCTGGCTGCTGGCACTCAGGGGACAGAGTGAGGAGAGCAGGAGTGGTGTGCACCAGCTCACAGATTTCATGGCCCAGGGATAGAAAGTGCCTGGCGTTGTTTCCAGAGCGCTTGCCTGAGGAAGATGTGCTGCAGGTGGTGATTTTGGGATTGCTGCCTGTACCTCTGAGCAAGGTTGCTGCTTTGCCTGTGCTGACAGAGCAGGTGCTACTCGTCCCTGTGCCCACCGGTTCTGGCTCTTTCCTCTTGGCCTCTGCTTCCAGCAGGGCTGGGGCTGCTCGGCAGGTGACACGTGGTGCTGCCTCCTGCTCAGACAGGGCACTGAGGTCCAGGCTCAGGGCTCTGAAGGCCTTGTCACAGCAGATCCCTTCGGCTCAGGACCCAGCTGTGTCCTCTACCTGACACCTGCAGGGCCAGCACCGTTCCAGGTGCTGCAGGGATAGGGCCAGGCAGGAGAGAAATAGGGCAACAAAGCCACCCTTTCCCCGCACACCCTGAGTTGTTGAGGATATTGCCGACACCTGTCCCAGTTTCTGGTCATGCATTCAGCAATTAAACACATGCAAATTGCTACAAAAGTAGATCAGATTAGTGAGGGGAACATATCCATGCAAAGTACTTCTCAGGTGCTGGAGAAAATGAGTTCAAGAGCACACAGACCTGCAGCACAGAAGGGCATAGAGTATATCCTAGAAGCCAGCCCTTCCTTGCTCTGCTGGAAGAGTGCTCTTCCTGATTCCCAAGTCAGTGCTGACATCTGGCTTTTCAAAAAGAAGGAGAGTGGCAAAAGATCGTCTCTTTCCTACCTGCTAAGCTCAAGTCTAGGGAGAAGGGCAGTATCTGAAGTTATTTGTCACTTTATGTATAACAGCTGTCATGCAGAACTTCAGACTTGTAAGCCGGGCACTGGCACTTGCACCAAAACAGAAATTAAAAGCAGCATTTTGGCAGGATGCTCTCCCCGTGGAAAGTACAGTAAGTACAAAAGCTGCTGCCTCCTGCCTCGAGCAAAGGTGAGAGTCTGACCACACTCTGTGCTGCCTCGGGGCTGCAAAGGCTGCTGGCAGGTATTTACTTGAGGCAGTTAGGTGGTGCACGTTGAGGTCTGGGATGCCTTGATTTATCTGTTTGGAGAGGGACAGTCCCCTCTGAGGGCAAAGTAGTTTTCTTTGACGTGCTTGCTGAGGAAGGACTGTGGCCACTGTGCTCTGTCCTTCCTGGATATTCCTGTACACTTTACGCTGTTCCAATTCCTTGCAACTGACTGCAGGCAGATCCTGTCTTCTCCCCTTCAAAACAATTCCTCTTATTTCTCCTATCCCCTCCTTCAAATGAAACCTACTTGAGGACTACTTTGTCCTTTAATTTCTTTCCCAAGAATGACGGGAACAGGAGCTGGTGTTTAATCATCAAAGAAGTTGAAGCCAGCAAACTGTTCATTAGTCTCTGGCAGTGGCAGCTTGGTTTTTACTAAGTCAGACGTTCCATTTTTCTCCCTCTTTCTGGAGCATCTTGGCTTTCCTAATGTTCTTTTGTGATCTTGGACAAGGAGACCATATGTCATTTGCTTCTATAGGGAAGGACTTTTATTTGGTTGCTTCTCCAAAAAGAGGTTCTTTATCAAAGTCGGGGGGGGGAAAAGTCAAGTGGTACAGCCAGAGCTAGAGGTGAGTTGCAAAACCTCCTCTGTCCCTCACACCCAGAGCCCTGCAGCAGCAGAAGAGCAGTGCCTTCTCTCCCCTGCAGAAGTTATTGCTCCCAGTACCTTACAAGTGCTTGGTGAAACAGCCTCCAGCAGCAGCCTGGAATAGTCACCTTCACTTCCAAAGCCCCACTGAAAGATATCCAACTCATTTGTCATCCATGGAAATGGACCAGGCACAGGCAGTGCCCACGTTGCCAGAAGTGCTGTGTTCTGAGCAAACATTTGACCTTTCCACACGCATTATTTTTCCAATTTCTGATCCTGGCGCCTGAGTCTAGAGCAGCCCCTAATGAGCCTGCACACTTCTGCCTCTGGACCAGTTCAGTGCTGAGGGTTCTCTAGGTCACAGCACGAAGGAAAATGATCTGATCCAGCCTGCCCATGACCTGTGTCTCTCAGGAGCTGTGCTGGGGGTTTAGGGAGCAGCTGCCTGGGAGTTCTGTTCAAATATGGAAGCAGCTGGAAGATGGAGCCTTGCAGCAGCAGGCTCAGCATCCTTGAGCTATTCCTTCCTGAGAGTTCCTTTCTGCAACAACTTGAATTTATTTTCCATATTAATGCCTAGACCTTCCAAAATACTCTTATGCTCCTGACTTCATGCTTTTGTAACATCTAATTGCACCAGATCTGTGGAAAGTTATTTCCACTGCGTTGCCTTCAGTCTATTCTTGTGCAACAACCCGTTGCTGAACGTCAGACACTGCCAGCCTACAGCTCTGCTCTGTGCCCAACCCGTGCTACAGCTCTCCCTGCCTTGCTGCCTCCTGCCTCTCTCAGAGCCTCTCAGCTACTTCTGGGAGGGTTTGTCGTAATTTGTGCTCTGACGAGTGACCCTGAAGTGTCTAAGAGGAGGTGGGACCCTGTGAGCCTGGGAGCACAAGGCTGTGGTTGTTTAGGGGCCTGATACAAGCACGACGGGGAGTTGGAGAAGAGCAAACCTGATTTGTACCTGTTTTATTTAAGGTGACGTGCAGATAGTGAAGAACTCAGCTGTGGAACTCACAGCCACAAGACTGCAGATGCCTAAGGCTGAATAGTCTGAGAAATAAAATAAGCTCTCATAAGAGAAACTGAGTATCTTCAATTGAGAAGGTACCAGCTCTGAGTGAGGAGATCCTTAAGTCTCAAACAGCTGCAGAATTAAGTATCATGACTAAGACCCTATTTTACTTATTCTCTTCCCTGCTATTCTCCTTCCTGGTAGAGAAGACAGGCTATGACTGTATAAAGCCTTTTGGCCTGACACAGTACACCTGCATCTCCAAAACCAGCACAAACACGTTTGTAGGACTCCTTTTGGGACCCAGACCATGTTTGTGTGCTGCACGCTGACCCAAGCCTGCAGGAGAAGAGGGGCTCCTTAATTTTGTATCCCTCCTCTCACTGCAGTGACAGAAAGGGACACATGATGCCCTGTGGGGCCTTAACTGCTCCTGCTCCACCCCTTGCTGATCTTTGATCCGTAGCCAAGGGAGGTCAGGTTCCCACCCTGAGCTGACTCCCTGAAGTGCCGTGTCCCTTGGTGGTCTGGGCACATCCCTGCCCACCATTCAGTGGCCATGGCTGGCCCACAGCCAACTGTTCTGCAGTGGGTTCAGATAATACCTGCTGCCTCCAAGCTTCAGCTTGCCCCTGCCCTCCAGTCTGTTACTGCTTCAGCAGCAACCAGCCCGTGCTCCCCACTGCAGGAGTGGCTCCTCTCCTGTGTCAGTCCCCTCCCCTGGATTCACAAGTCCTCTCACTGCCTTGGCCCCCCCCCCCAAACTTTGCCTTCCTCTGCACAAGTGTGTTTGTTCCTGTGCTCACATCTGGCATCCTAGCCTGGGACACTTCTCCAAGAGGCAGCTTTGGTCTCGTGTGACAGCGGGCTCCCTTCTGCTCCCAGGCTGCACAGAGCCAGCACGAGTGGGGAGGGTCCAGGGCCAGTCCAGGTTTGCTTCCTAAGGAGCACTGCACTCCCAAAAGGGGCTCTGTGAGGTGGAGGAGGAGAAGCAGCTTATAGGATAGAGGTTAATAAAGGCGTTTGGAATACGAGCCAGTGGAAATTAATTCTTGAATTCATACCAATAGTGCCAGCTTATTTCCCTTCTTGCTGTGCCTCAGCTGCTGTTCCCTTAGACTTCTCTGCCCTGTCCTCTGAGAGTCTGGGGAATCCCTGTGCATGCTTGGCTGAGTTTGTTGCCTCTGGGGTTCTGCAGGAAATACCTTCCTCCTCCATTCATGCCCCTGCCGTGTCAGCATCCCAGCCGTTCACAGTGTACAGCATCGTCGGTTTTGGGGTCTCAGCTGAGCCTCAGGAAAGGCTGTAATTATCAGTATCCTCTCATCTGGAGATGGATTTTAGCATCCCTGTCCTCAGCAGCTGGTAGGACACCCCATCATTCCAACACGTGGGGCCTCCCAGGTGAACTCCTCTTCTGGAGCATTTTTGTGTCCCTTTGGATGAACTCTGCACCGTGAGCATCTGCCGGCTCTCACCTCTGCCTTGTGTGCCTCACGCAGCAGGAAGGAGGAGAGAGGAAGAGAGCAAAGCCTTTGGGAAACCTTTGGAAAACCTGGGAGCGGGGCTGGCACGGAGCTGCTCAGCGGAGCACACCGAGCCAGGCGTGTGCAGGGTCCCTCAGGGACGGCCAGCCTCAGCAGCTCCCCGGCTTTCCAGCAGGCTCAGGTGCCACCCGAGCTCCGGGAAGGGCCGGAGAGGAGCTGTGGTGCCCAGAGCCATCCCACACACAGCTGGGACGGGAGGGCAGCTCAGGGATGCTGCTGCGGGGAGTTAAAGGGCTGGGAGCGGTGCTGCAGCTGTGCAGGTTGTGAGCCCTGGGTACCAGAGCTCGGGGACAAACCGAGGGGTCTGGCCACTGCTGGGCTGGCCGAGATGGAGAAGAGGCTTGTTTAGAAACACACACAAGCCCTTTTAGCACAGGGCACGTTGTTTGTAGCTCAGGGAGCCTCGGCAGGGCTGAGACAGCTTTCCCCTGGCCGGAGCTGTTGACTTGGGGCATTTCAGCCTCCCACAGTGGGGTGCTGGGCAGGGCAGGGACAGGCTGACATGGCCAGTTGAGCTCTGGTAGCTGAGCCCAGCTGGAGGGAGTCTGCAGGTATCTTTGCACAGCTTCTTTTTCCTTGGGACGGGAAAAGGGAGAACAAACGGAAACACACAATTGCTGGTCATGTACACCCTCCAAAAGCCCCTTTTGCCTTGTCCCAGCCTTTGTTTTTTTAAAAACTGAACTCCAGGCTCACGCTGAACCATTTCCAAAGTGCAGTGCAACCTGCAGGGAGTTTCTGGTGAGGAGTGGTACCTCCCTTCTTGCAGCCTCGTCTCTCCTGCCCCGGCAGGCAGCAGATGCAGCAGGAGGGAGCACAGGGTGGTCTGGCACACCTGTGCTCCCTCCAGCGTGGGTCCTGCCCTCTGTCCCAGGGCAGCACGTGAATTTGGCAGGGCGAGCTGGGACCTCCTCCATCCTTGCCCCAGCTGTGATGGCCATGGCCACACTCTGGCCCTGCCTGAGCATTTCATGGTTCTCCACAAAGACCCAGTGGGATCAATCATTTGGAAGCATTTTTGTGGCTGCTGGAGCTGCACTGGTGCAGGGTGGAGAGGGTCTAGGCTGCCAGTTTAGAGGCAAGTGGAAAATCAGATTTGCCTGCACCTCTGGTTGGCTCTTCCAGCAGCACCAGTGGAGAGCTCTGCTCACTGGGGGTGTGTGCAGAGGGAAAACCCCTCACTTAACCCTTGCACAAGCAGCAGGGAAATCCAGCTGTGTCGTTCCACCACAGTGCCTCAGTGGCGAGGTGGAAGGAAGAGCTGGAGGGGCGTGTGGGCTCCAGGTGTGTTTGCTTTCAAAGTTCTTCGCTGAACCTGGTAAATCGGCCAACTTGCTGTCAGCTGCTTGTTCTGGGAAACCCAGCTCGTGCAATATCTGTGGCATCAGCAGGCCTGTGAGTGTCGTGGATTAGTGGGAGGCTTGGGAAAGCCTCATATTAGCCCAGTGACAGATAAAACCCCCACAACAAAGGCGTCGTCATCCAAGACTTGGAGGAGAATCAGGCTCATTACTTCTGATTCCTGAACCCTTGAACCACTGCATGCCTTGGCTCCATCTGGCCGTTCTGCTGCTGCAGAACGCTGCCACCCTTGGCCATTACTGCATGTGCCTCTGAAAGGAAGGCTGTGATTAAGATCTCAGCAGCTCTGGAGCCTGGCCAGGACGTGATGTTAGGGTGGCACATGGGCACTTCATAACTGCCTGACCAGGAAATGGGGTGTGAAGGGGAAGGCAAGCTCACAGCTTGTTCTCCTGGGTCCTGGCCCCTCTCACTTGCTGTAGGGGCCACATCAGTGCTGCCTCCAGCCCCTGGTCTGGGCCTGCCCTATCCCTCTTCCCCACAGCTTGGTTCTGTGTCCATCCTATGTCAGTGGCACTTGTCCTCCCAGGGAGGGCTGACCTCTGTGGGGTGGACACCTGCCCTGCTCTTCCTTCTGCCCAGAAATCCTCCCTGCTGTTCAACAATGCGAGGGGAGCAGCAGAACAAGAAGTGGAGCACAGGAATCAGCAGAGAGAGAGGCTGAGGGAAACCTGAGGCACGGCATGAACCACGATTATCGAGTGCTCAACACCGCCCTGATGCTGCCCAAAGAAATCTGCTGTGCCAAGAAGCCCAGGAAGGTTGGGGAACAGAGCTCAGCCCTGGGCTGGCTTTTCTTCCCCTCTGCTCCTGAAGAACATCACTGAGCTGATGGCTAGGGTGCAGGCTTTTCTTTCTGCGCCCCTCTGAGTTTGTTCCCATCAGTCCGGGGAATACAGAGGATGTGTTTAGAAGGTGCACTGTTCACTTTGTGAGCACCTTGCCCTTTTTTTGTCTTCTGGAGATCAGTGACAGCTCTTGCCTGCTGCTGCGTGAAGGCTGGCAGGAGCCTGCAGTGACAGCAGGGCGGCCTGGTTGGGGGTGAGGTGTTGCAGGGCTCTGTCAAGGATCAGGAAAATGCAGGTCAGTGAAGCAGCTTGCCAAGGTGGGCGGGTGGAGATCTCAAAGAGGCAATGATGCCTCTGTAGCCAAGTGTCCCACAGGCAGGGGATGGGTCTGTGACCAGCAGGGGTAAGAGGCTTCAGGAATTTGGGTGCTCTGCTCCTCTGTGCTCTCCCTGCAGTGCAGCCCCAAGCACCCTGGGAGGGATTCTGGGGACAGCACCTTCCTTTGCAGGGTCCTGACCGAGACGAGGATGTTTGTGCCTCTGAGAGATGGACTGTGAGGCTTCTGAGGCAGGAGTTTACAGTCCTTTCAAAAGCAAAGCAAAACAGTTCCTTGGCCAGCAAGCTGTGCCTGTGTTTTTGTTCTTTTCAAGACAGCCCAGAAAGTGACAGATCCATCTCTGTGTCTGGTGTACACCCGGAGTTACTCCGTGACCTTTCGGATGTGCGTGTGGGTCTGGATTTCTGAATCATAGTTAGATACCCAAAAGCTGGCATTATCGGCGATGTGGGATTATTTGAGCTTGTTTTCAGAGGTGTTAATCAAACCTGGCTTTGAATGAAGTCTGTGGGAGAAGACAGGCAGGCAGCTGCCTCAGTGCTCAGCCCAGATGCTGGCGCATGAGCAAGCTCCTCACCAGCCCCTCGCACAGAGCTGGGATTTGTGGAGCAGAAACTCTCACCCTGCAAATCCGTGGGGTCAGGAGGGTTCCTGTGGCACTGTAGGTACTGCTTGGGCAGTGACAATGTGTCTGTGATGCCACCTGTTCTAGATCATTCGCAAAAATGCTTTTTATTTAAGGACTTGGGGAAAATCTCTGACTTCTGTTAGGTCACTGTCAACAGGACTTGTGCCCACTACCTAATCAACACCCTATTATTTCAGTGCTATCTGGTTTACCCCAGAAATCTTGTCTCCCAGCCTGTTTAAGACCTGTTGTGAGAATGTTTCCTGTCACTGGTGTGTACAAGGCTCCTTCCTGTACTGCTTGTTTACCTGAGAAGAAGAAATTGTTCTTCTAGTCTGTGGCACCATACTGTGCCTCTGAACAGGCTGATCCGAGGCCTCTGGATGTCCCCTGGGCGTGCCCAGCAACGAGCGTGGTTTCTGCAGAGCTGCAGCCACCAAGCAGCTCGCGCTCCCTTCTGTAAAATTCTTGTGTTAGCAACAGTTTTAGGTGTCAGCTTTTCACTGTCGGACAGGAGGGGAGCAGGAGAGATGTCTGGCCTTGTGCTAGCTGGGGATGGTTTGGGAATCACAGATTTATTTAGGCCAGAAAAGACCTCCAAGACTGAGTTCCACCTGTGACTGACCCTGCTTTGTCAGCCAGACCATGGCACTGAGTGCCACGTGCAGTCATTCCTTGGACACCTCCAGGGATGGGCACTCCACTGCTAACAACCCCTTTCCATATGAAGAAACTCCTCCTGATGCCCGACTTTATGGGGAATTTCTCAGGGAACTGCCCCTTTACCAGTGGATCATGCTCCACTGGCGACAGATTTTCTCCCCATATGTCCCTTCCTGAGAGCCACGATGAACTCCCAACTTAGCTCCTATAACGAGGCAAGTGCTGAGAGCTCGTCACGGCTGGCCTGGCTCGACCTTGAAACCTTGGCCTCGAGGTGAGGTTCTCCCCGTGCCCTTTGGAATGGCCTCAGCTTCTGCTGAAAACAAAAATGGCTTTTACCAGCTGGTGGTGACGAGCAGTGCCTGGGCACGGGTGGATGGTGTTTATGTCACCTTTATGTGGCTTCAGTGGAGAACAACCCTGGAAGTGTTTGCTGGGCAGCCACTGTTGGTTGGCACCCTTTAGCCTGAACTGCTGCTGGTCGTGCAGACAAGCTCTCAGCAGGCTGGGACAGCAGGAGTGGGACACAGTTTTGCTTGACTGGAGTCACGTAATGGCATTTTGTCCCCTGTAAATCTCGGGCTTGCTACCATTTTCCCAGAACAAATCACGGCACATGATCCTCCAAAAAAAATGGAAAAAAAAGAAAAATTAAAAAAAAAAAACCAAAAAACAAGCACTGGAGGTGTGGACACAAACATTTGGGTGCCAAGGAACTCGGAGAGGTGCTGGCAGTGGCCCCAGGCTGACGTGTGCCCGTTTCTCTCCCAGGATTACACCATCACCATGTACTTCCAGCAGAGCTGGCGGGACAAACGCCTGGCCTACAACGACCTTCCTCTCAACCTGACCCTGGACAACCGGGTGGCTGACCAGCTCTGGCTGCCCGACACCTACTTCCTGAACGACAAGAAGTCCTTCCTGCACGGCGTGACGGTGAAGAACCGCATGATTCGGCTCCATCCTGACGGGACCGTCCTGTACGGCCTGAGGTGAGTCCAAGGCTTTGCTTTCATGGGTTGCTGTCGAAAACGACACCTCATTTAAACTTCTCCCGTTTCCAAAATTACCCTGGCGAGGCAAGGACCCAAAAGATACTCAAGTGCTACAGGGTTTCGTGTCTCTGTTCTTTCTCCAAGCTGGAAATGGCTGTTTCTTTCAGGCCTCCAACATTTCCTGCGCTACTATAGATGGATGTTGGAGGGGGGAATAGTCTGCTCTGGGCGTTTCAGGTCACTGTCATTCATGTTGCATAACACTTCCATTTGAAACACTCATTTTCAGTTGCTTATAATTTTCTGCAAGTTTGGGCTATGGAGATGAGCCTTTGTTACTTCGGTATCTAAGGCTGAATTTCTGTAGCCTTTGAGTCAAACCACTTCAGCCTCTTTTTGCGTTCAAGATAGGGTTTTGTACGGTTAAAAAAAAAAATGTCTGTTTACTAGAAGAATTCTAGAAGATTGAGGCTTGAAAATTGATATCTGGTAGGAGAATGGTCCTCAGCGAGGACACTTTTTGTGGTGTCT
The DNA here is from genome assembly GCA_013397975.1 of Machaerirhynchus nigripectus. Taxonomy (NCBI): domain Eukaryota; kingdom Metazoa; phylum Chordata; class Aves; order Passeriformes; family Dicruridae; genus Machaerirhynchus; species Machaerirhynchus nigripectus. The sequence continues at coordinate 334,279 of VZRQ01001494.1, forward strand.
GGAACAAATTGACACAGGCAAGTCCAAGGCCTTTGAAATTGCTGTGCTTGTGTGAAGTGGAGGGAGAAAAGGTTGGTCTTACTGTGCTATCTGGGTATGTGAAGGGGCCAGGGTAGGTTATAAAGTTGAATGGAGAGGCAGAGAGCTAAAAGGCAAATTTGCAGCTGCAGGATGCTGTAGCTGAAATCCAAGCAACAATTTTTCTAACCCTGTATTTGTTTGCTTTATTCCTAGTATTTTTTTGGTTGGGTTTTTCATTTTGTTTTGTTTTTTGGGTTTTTTGGTTTTTTGTTTTGTTGTTGTTGTTGGGTTTGTTTGGTGAGGGGTTTTTAATTTTTGTTGTGGGGTTTTTTTCCCTTTTCAATTACCAAAATTCACAGCCGCCTCTTTTGACCTGCCTCCACAAATACTTGTGATAGCATCTCTGGGCTTATGTCCCAGTGCAGCAAAGGGGCAGGAAAGACCTTTCCCCTTCCCATTTGCAGTATCAGCTCTCGTGCTGCGTCGTGTTTTGTGGCACAGAGTGACTTGTAGGATTATTTTACACCCCTCTGAGCAGCAGGGCTGTTTTTGGGAGGGTAGAGCTGGGTGTAGGCACAGCAAAGCAGGAGGCTGCCCAGAACATCATCCTGCTGGGGCAGCAAGGTGGTTGTGCCCTGTGCTCTCCCTACTGCAGAGCCCTGGGGTCCCTGGGGTCATGTCTGTGCTGGTTTTTCCTTTCAATTAATGAATGCCTCCTGCTCCAGGCCCGGAGACAGCAAAAGGTGCAACAAACCTGGCTTTGTGACCCTGGTGTGCCTCTCCCTTCCCAGGGCAGGTACATCCATCTCTCTGCCTTGGGCCAGCAATGTTGTTTGGCTGAAACTGTCAGAGAGCCCTGAGCTGCCTCTGCCGACCCACCAGAAAGACTGCAGCAGTCCCACAGCTGACTCCCCCAGATTTTCTCATTGTATTCAAACAGGAGTGAAGGCCAGGCAAGGAGATGTTTCAACTCGGGGCAGGTGGGAGTATGAACCCAGGAAGGAGGGGGCAAAGAGTGCTGCTGAGCTCAGGCTGCTCGTTGCTGCTGAGCCAGCCCACCTGAGCGTAGAGCTGCCTCCCCCAGGCTGGTGGGCAATCTCTGCACACACCTGCACAGCACAAGTGTATTTTTATCAGCTGCCACTTAGTCAGCTCAAAGAACGAGCAGTGTGAAGCCGGCAGCACTGGTGACAGGCAGAGGAAGTCCTTGGAGGGTTTGCACTCGAGCTGGCTGGGGCTGGGACACTGTGCCAGCTCCTCGTGCACTGTCCCTTCCCTTCCCCTCCCACGGAGCTCAGCTCCCTGGAATGACCTGTGCAAGCGGGAGAGAGGAGGAAAATTGCACCCAGGCCAAATGAAAGAAAATGACAGCTGTCTGCCCGCTATTTCCAGCGCCTCAGTGAGAGCTGCCCGCGTTGGTTTAACTTTTGGCTGGTTTTCCTGGAAGCTGCTCCCTTGCTCCTGGAGAAAATGGCAATTGCGAAAGTGAATCTCTGAGCCACGGCAGCTCCTGCTCCCCAGCTGTACCTCAGGTCAGGATGGGCGAGCTGGGGGTACAAGCCAGGTGCCCTGAACGCTTGAAGTCCCTCTAGCTTCGCTCACACCGGTATGGAAAAGGATTTTCTTAGGGCTTGTTTCTATGCTGACTCCTGCACCTGCAGTTTTGCTGAAAACAGGAGTGCTAGGTCCAGTTTTCCAGGTACAAATAACGGTGGTCCTGCTCAAAAATACGCAGCAGGTGTAAGCAAGCAAGGGAATAGCCCCCTGAATATTCACCTGTGTTCCCCTCTCTGTAAACATGCAGCCAGGCCTGCCCTGCCAACAGGACGGGGCATACAGGCCCGCCCTGTGTTTTGAAGCCTGTTCTGGTCTTGCCTTGCATTTCGTGGAAGAATTTATGAAATGGAGTCGCCCTGACAGCGGGAGGCCAAAGGAGGCAACACCTGCTTCTTTTCCTTTGTTTGCCCATTCCCCCCGCGTGAGATCCCACGTCCCCACTCCTCTCCTGCCACCTTCTCGCCAGTCGCTTCCCCCTCCTCCGAGCTGATCCTGTAGCAAAGTGACTCAATCATGCTATTTGTGGCACAACAGTCACTTTTTTTCCAGCAGGCTCTGATGTCAGAGAGCAGGGAAGGATGGCATCCTGGCAGGCCTCTGTCTCTAGCAAGTGCTCCAGCAACCAGCAGGACCGGGCTCAATCCCTGGACCAGACCCCAGGGTCCAGGTTAAGGCACACCCAAGCCATGAGTAGTTCCTGACTTCAGCAAGAACACGACCAGGCTCCAGATAACTTGTTTGCACGAGTAAATGAAGCCCTGTAATCCGTTGTGAAAGCTGGGTGCCAGAAAAGCGCGCTCTTCTTGGTTTTGGTGGAATTAGCAAATTACTGGTCGGAGGGAGAGCGATACAGCTCCATCTCAGGGATGCCTTCGCTACAAAGGCTTACTCCGAAATTAATTCCCACCGGGGTCAGATTAAAAGCTGGTTGCCAGGTCTGCAACAAAAGGAATGAATAAACAGCAGCAGCGGTGCTGGGATGCAGGACTGGTGTTCCCTACCCCTTTCCCCAACCAGTTACCAGGTGGCACAAATCCCAGAAGGGCAAATAGAGCCCCGAGCCAGCCCAGAGGGCACTCTCAGCTCGGCACACACCCGGTGGGATGGGAGGATGCAGGAGGTGTAACCTGGCACGGTGGTGCCTGGACTCACCCGGCCCCTGAGCACCTTGCTGGAGTGAAAAGTGCCTGTGAAGCGCAGGAGGAATGTTCACCCACGGCATGAAACAGGGGATTGCTGAAATGATGTGGAAATTCTGCAGCAGAAAGGGAGGCTTGAAGGTGCTACCCACAAAGACAAAGCTGCTGCGTGGTGGAGGGAGGTGGATAAAACAGTGAGGAAAAGCTGGATAGCACTGGCTGAATTTAATATCTTTTTCCACCTAATGGCTTTTTTTTTTTCTTTTTTTTTTTTGCATTGGTTTAATCAAATTTTAAACAAAAAATTAGGGAGAAATTTTTTCATTTAAGAAAAGCCATTTCAGGAAATGTTGATGTATCACTTAGGTCAATATTTCCCTCACTCTTTCAAGCTGCTTTACAACCACGATTGATGTTTGAGTAACAGAATTACCAAGGCTTTCTCTGGACCTCCAGACACTGCCTGGAGCCCTGCCCCAACATTCAATAAGCTTTACATTATCACACACTCAAGCTCTACATTGGTCTGAGATTTTTATTTCCTCTCCCAGCCCATGCAGCATCCATTTGGTAGTGAAACAAGTCGACACTTGTCAAGTGCTGATGTCACCAGCATTTTGCTGTCTGTTTCCAGAGACCTAAAAATAGCAACCACTGTAACAATGCTGAAATTCTCATGGTGTGGTAATTGGGGAATCGTATTTGAAACCGGCTTTAAAACATCCCTCGGGGAAATCTTGAAGCCGTTTGGTGTCGTTCTAATCCGAGGCAAAACTGGGTTTTGGCAGAGCAGGTGATTTGGGGAGGCCGGGCCGCGTCCCTGGGCTCGTGGGGAATCTGGGATGTTGGGAAGCAGGCAGGGAGCGGCGTGGACAGCGAGGGGGATGCGATGCCTGGCTGGCGAGGAGCCCAGGCGGTGTAAACTGAGCAACTGGAAAGCTGCAGAGGAATTTGGTGGCGGAGGCTAAATCCCGTGCGGAGGGAACGAGGGATCTCCTCCTGCGAAGGTGGGGGTGGTGGTGGGGAACGTGTGCATGTGTGAGGTGGGGGTTTTTATTCCTGGCCGCGGTGATGTAACGAGGTGTGTTTGAGGGATGAGTCAGTTCGGGAGCATGCAGAGGTGCCAAGGCACCGAGGGGCTCCGAGCCCAGGCAATGCTTTCCTGGGGAGGCAGAACCCTCTCATCAGTGCAAAAAAATCCCTTAAAGCAAGAGGGAGAGGGTTGCCATCCTTCAAAGGTCTCAAAATTTGTGGGTTTAAGCTGAGGGGTGCTGGGTGTATCAGCTTTGGCAGCACTTCATTTCTGCTTTTTGTGGTGAGTTCTCACCCGTCAGCTGCTCCTGGGGGACACCAGCCCTCTCATTGCTGACCCACTCGTGGACCAGACCTCGCTGCTGGGCAAGGCAGCAGCCAGGACACCCCTCCTGGCTCACCTGGCATTGTGGAGCAGCGCAGGTGATGTCGAACATCCCACCTGATGGCCCATCCAGCCTCGGGGACACTGTCAGAGCCCCCCATGTCACCCCAGAGCCTGCCCTGCCTGCTCCCCACAGCTGGGGCTCCTCCTGGGGGCTTCTCCATAGCCCCCATCCCCAACCTGGTCCTTGATCAGGATCCAGCCCTGTCAGTGTCACGTTCCCCAGGTGCCAGCCTGGGGTTATTTAGCTCTCCAACCAATAGAAAGGTTTCTTCTACTCCTGTCTCATTTGGAGCTGCTGTCTGCAGCCAGTCCTTGTTTTCTCCATGGGTGTTCGTTGATTTTCTGCAGGAAATCTGGCCTGATGGGTTAAGACAGGAGTTCTTAACACTGAGGAGTTTTTTTCTGTACTGAGACCACTGAGCAATTTTCTTCTCCCATCTCCCGGGCCAGAAGGGAAGAAATCCGCTATTTTTGCTTCCCTCTCCCTCCCTGAGAAAGGTTTCTCTGGAAATGTGAGAGATGATCCAGGCTCTACCCTGTCTCTGAGAGCTCTGCCTGCTCCCTGTGCAGGTTGGGCAGAGGCAACAGAAATCTCTCCCGTGGCAGCTTGGGTGCAAACATCCGGACTCACATCCATCCATCCATCCATCCATCCATCCATCCATCCATCCATCCATCCATCCACCCCCTTGGAGCCGGTCCTGAAGCCTTGTCCTGCTCCCACCCCTGTGCTCTGCCTTGGGCCAGCTCCTTAGCACAAATATGTGGAGGTTGGAGAAGAGTTTGTTGGGTGGGTGAGGGGAAATCAGGGTTCAATGAAGAGCTCGGCTCCCCAGTTGATGTTAAGGATAGATCCTCTCCTGCATTTTTGCCTCCTAGGGTTGGGATGATGGATTTAACAGGAAAACATTAGAAGAAAGTTTAATAATATGAAATTTCTCAATAATCTCAGAAGCCATGGAAGAAATTGGAGCTCACTCAAACAGGACAAAGCAGCAAAGCCGGAGCTGCTTTTCCATCCTTAATGTTCCAAGCACAAAGGCAAGCACCATCCTGGCTGGAATTGCTGCCTGTGCTACATCTCCTATGAGTCTGACTCGTTTGTTAGCAGAAATAAACAAGGTCAGGGTCAAGGAGCATCCACTGTCTCTGACAGATCCCTGAGACAGCTGGTGTGCCCTGAACCCCCAGCTCACCCTGGCAGCACCTCTTCGTCTTCCTGCTCATCCTCTCCCAGCCACCAGTCCTGAGCCTGTCCCTGGGCTTTGCCTATCCTTTGCCACCTCCCACAGGTTTAAGTTTTGCTGTTTTATTAATGCAACTCGTGCCAGCCTGATGCTCTTGAAGGGAGATACCTTTGTTAAGTGCAGGCCACTGATATCTGGACCAGCTGGAACAAAAGAACCTTTGTGAAGGTGCTCCACCGCTCCCTTGTGCCCCAGTTCAGCTGGCAACTGGCCAAACCATGGTGCATTTGGGATAGAATAAAGGGGCAGAAAAACAAAACCTTGCAGTCAAGGCAGCCCAGCTTTGTACTCTCCCAGGGTGGAAAAAAGGTTGGTTAAGATGAGTGGTACCCTGAGTACTAGTTTAGAAAAGCTTCCTTTCTGTGCAGTGCACACTGTTATTTATCAAAGGATGCCTATGCAAGCACGGATGCTTTTGGAAACAGAGTGACCTTAGCAGGATTGTGCCAAGGTTTGTGGAGTCAGTTTTGGGCAAACAGGCACAAGGGGGAAATATTCCATATCCTTGTCTTGCTCTTGGTCCAATCATGACCTCCAGGAGTTCGCAGAGATCAGACTGTGTTGAGAGAATGGCAAAATTCCCCGCGGGTTTATAAATCCCTCCAGGCCCTTGGAAGTTTGTGCTTACTGCCAGGCAGAAGGTGACATTTGCCAGCACGTTTTTATGACTGACTTTGAGAATGCAGAGAATAAGAACTCAGTTTTGGTTTTATTCCCATGTTCAGCAAAAGAGTAATTTTGCCTCTCTTTCTACTCCCAGTCACCAGAATTCCCGTAGGAGTCTAACTTGCCCCGTGGGGCGAGCCTGAATGAGTCCTGCAGAACCTGAGCTTCCATCCCTTCCCCTTACTGCTGCAAACTGTTGTGAGCTTTGGGAGTCTGCATCCCGAGGGGACGGGAGCATCTTTAGCTTCTCGGGAGATCTGGGACCCAGAAAGTTGCAACCAGCAACTTAAATGTTTGTCTTTGGCTGTGAGAGTGTTTGTGTTAGTCCCTGCATGTTGGCACTTCATCCATAGCTGGGGAATAGGGTGAGGTGCTTGCTGGCTGTGTCTCCCCCGGGATTAGAAAGGCTTTGGTGGGGGGGTTTGTGCTGCTCCCCTCCTGTTCTCAGCCATGCTGAGTTTTAGTCAGTGTCCTTTCCAAGCCAAAGGGGGCAGGGAATGTTCCCGGACAGGGAACATCAGTGTCCTCCACAGTCAGTTTGTGGCTTTGCTCTGTGTCCATAAACAGTCCCTTGGGCATTCCCCAGTTAGAGCCCAGCAGAGGCTGGTGACCACCCCCAACAGGCTTTCCAGACCCTTTTCTGGGGGCTAACAGTTGAAGTGTAGACCAAGGCTGTTCCATGCCAGCTGACACTGGCCTCAGAAACCAGTGCCAGGCATTTTTAATTTGCTGGGATAGACAGTCATGATGCAGATGTTTATTTTGTGAGGATGACCTTTAAGGGGAAAGGCCCCCCAATCATTTTAGGAATGTCTCAGAGGTAACAGTCTTCTCCTGTCTCCCACTCGATCCTCCTTAGAGAGCCTGGACTCACTCCTTCTGAAATCAGACCACATTTTGGGGAAGTAATCTTTTACCCCTCACACTTGTGGCTGGTGAGCTCAGTTCTCCCAATGCCCTGGAAATGATGCAGAGGATGAATGGGTGGCTGAGGGCTTTCAGAGCCTGCAGGAGAGGGAGATCTGGCTGGGGCAGGAGCTGAATGGGCAGCTCCCCTGAAGGTGGCCAGCACCAGGGTAAGGAGGATGTGGAAAGGAGACACTGGACCACAGCAGGGTTCAGTGGCAGGCTGGAGCTCTATGCCTGTGCACTTATATAATCACTCTAAATAAGACAGAAGAAGCCATTAATAAGTAAACAGTGATGAGGAGGATCAGAGGGGGAATGAAATGGCTGGTGGTGTTCATGTCAGAGAACTGAAATATTTGTGGAGAACTGATGGTTTGCAGCAACCTGAGCGTTCCCTTTTGAGCTGCAGCCGTGGTGGGGCCGTGCTCTGCTGCTGCCGGGCTTGGTGCAAGAGCAGGCAGCAGTTCAGCAGCAGCAGTGGAGGCTGCACCACCCTGCCCATGCCAGCACCTCCTCTGGCCATACAAGCTTCAAGTGGGCAGAGCTTTCCTCGTTGTAACAGAGACCCAGCACCAACCCTTGTGTGATTTAGAGCTCCGTGGACAATTTTCTAGAGGTGGTTACCTGGGGAGGTGTCCATGTTACTTTGGCTTCTGCTTGATTCACTCGATGCTGGCAGAGAAGGGGATCTCCACCAGCCTGCCCAAGCTGCTCAATGTCCCATCCATGTCCTTTTTTTTCCCCTTTTTTTCCCCTTCTTTTCTTTATTTGGTGAGATGCTCGGTGCTTTCCCCACAGCACAGGCTCCCCCCAGATGAACTGTGTTTGCCTGCCAGCTGTGCAGTGGAGTAGCAGGGCAGTGAGGCCCTGGCTACCTTGATGGCACAGCTGCCTGAAGACCTCAGGAGAAACAATTAGGGGCAAGGGCATGAATGTCCTTTTTTTTGTGTGTGGGGAAGGAGCTGTAAAGGTTGTGAGTGTGAGGGGCTGACCCAGAGGCCTGTGGGGTGGGCAGGGACCGAGGGAGGCCAGGGGAGCTGGAGGGTGGTGGTGGTGGTGGCTCGGTGTGGAGGGCGCTGGACGCTTCACTGAGCGCACGGCGCGGGAGAGCCGCTCCCCTCCACGGGCAGTGTCTCTGTGAATCGCCGTCAAAGCAGATGAAATTTCACACCACACAAATTTCTGAATTTAAAAAGGGGAGGGAGGTGGGTAGAGGAGCGGGAGAGGAGGAGGGGGAGGGAGAAGATGCAGGCTGGCCGGGCGCCAGCGCCTCATGCTAACGCCACGGGGAAGGTGGCATCCTTCCCTGGCGTTCCCTCTGGTCCCCGTGCTCCCTGCTCCCTTTCACTGGGCTTGCGTCTTCTGGAGGCTGTGTGCTCTGTCTGGAGCTATTTACAGGATGATGGTTTGTCCCCTGTCTCCTCAGCTCCCTGCTCACTGAGTATCCGCTCCTCTGCTTCCCTCTTTTAACCTCTCTTTTTCCTCTGGCTCTTCCTCCCCAGGCTGCTCTACCCCTTGCATCCCCTGCTCCCTCTCCTCTCTTCCCTTACCCTGTCCTGTACTCTCTGCTCTCCTTTCTGTCATCTCCACTCCTGCCTTCCCTATTTGTGCTCATGCCATCATCTCTCCTCATTTTTCCACCTCTTACTCTCCTTCCATCTTGATTTTCTCTTAGCCCTGTTGGGACAGGAGCTCCTGAGTGTCCATCCCCCCATCCATCCTCCCATCCAGTCCTCCCCACGCAGTCTCCCACCTGCCAAGCAAACCCATTTCTTCACACAACAGCCCAGAGCGTATCACAGTAATACATTTATACCCATGAAAGAATGAGGCAAAGGGTGGCCCTGTGGCCTTCTGGGCCAGAGGTGGCATGTGCTGTGACCCCAAAAGGTCACTGGGGTGACTGAGTTTTGCTTATGTTCCCCTTTGACTGCAAGAGGTGTGTGAAGCCTCTCATCCCTCCATGAGTCCCACCTGCACATAGCACACAGCCACCAAAGGGGCTGGAGAAAGCTCTCCTCGGCCCCTCCAGGAGCAGGTAAATGTTGAGTCTTCAAACAGGGTGTATCAAGGGCAAGGTGGTGTCCAGGATACTTCTTAAGATCTGAAGTCTAAAGAATTAAACACCCCCAACCTCTCCGGGGTCCATCACTTGCTTTATCCCGAGCTGGGTTGGTTTATCAGGGTTTAGGAAGCCCAGAGGCAGGGCCTGAGCTGGATGTGGTGCCCCAGACCAGCTGCCTCTTGAATCTTGTTCCACTTCAGACCCCCACATCTGGGTGGTCCTGCGGTGCTGGTGTCCCTGGGCTGGCCAGGCACTGCAGATGAAACGCTCTGGACGAGCAGGTGGCTACAGCCTGGCACAGCTGTGGATGGCTGTGCCACCTCTGCCCAAAAACCACACCAAAACCTGACATGGTTCCAGTTTCACCTGCCCAAACATTATTACGAGGGCAGATCACCCAGAATTTGGGATCTGCATCTAACTGGGGTATTTCTGGAGGATGCTGAGCTACACAGTGTGGATATACCTGCCCTTTAACTGGAAAGAAAGAGAAATTATCTGGCTTTTTGAGGACAAATGTCCTCTTAATCTTGTTTTTCTCCTTTCTGTCCTACCTGTCCCTTCCTTTTGAATCAACAGGGCTGAATTCTGCCCTGATGTAAATCTCTGCTGATACAAATTGGTGTGATCTTGCAAAAACCATCGGAGTGGCTGTGGATTTACGCCAGCTGCCAGCGTGAGCAGGGTTTGGTGCATGGAGTGTGGTGGCCATATCTCACTGTGTCACGCTCTGCATTCCCAACCAGCACTGCAGGTGACAAGCAAATCCTGGCAGGAGGGTCCCTCTCGGAGCAGAGCAGCCGGGAGCCTGGATGTCCTTTGCGCAGCCGGGCTGCGATTTCGGGATGGGCCCCGTGCGAAGGTTTCCGCCCCTCGGGGCGCTGCAAATGGGGTGGAAAATTTTCATTTAATACATTTTTTGCATCTCACACGTTAGGGGAAACGGGGAAGCGCATTTGTAGCCGCGGTTTCCCAGGGGTGCAGTATAATCCGGAGAGTGGATGCTGTGTGCAGCGCAGGGGGATGAGTCATCCCCGTGCACGACTCCTTGGTCCCAGCGCCCGGCCACGACGGACTCTGCGCCTCCCACCTTGGCCTGTCCTGCCAAGGTTGCAGCTCCCCTTTTTATTTGCCCTCCCCGGCGCCACTGCAGTGCCCAGTCACCCCAGTGCAGGGGGATTAGGGTGGGACAGGCGCCGTGTCTCCAGCTACCCTCCTGGACCTGCCAGGCTGGGAGGCTGTAAAAGCAATCCGTGCAGTGGCAAAGCTGTGGTGGTAATTTTTTAAGTGGTTCCTGTCCTGTTGTCCTTCTCCCCCCTCTGAGCTTTCTCCTCCACCCCAAGTGCATTACAGATAAAAGGGTTAAGAGCTCGCCTGGGCCCCCTGCTCGGAGAGAGGGCAGTTGCAGTGTTGTATCTAGACCCAGTGAGGATATATATAAATTCCCTTCGTCTCTTCGGATCTATTTATAGCACGGCAGGCAGTGGCAAAGGCTCTCCTCAAGGCTTCATCTCCTACAAACAGACTTCACAGACAGCAGAGGAGATAAATTTAGCACACGAGATTTCTTAAAGAGCCAGCAGCTCTGCGGGGCTGCCAGCCTGCCCTGCCACAGCCCCTGCCCTGATACCCCCACTGGGGCAGCCCTCTTCCATGGATGCTTATCCCCCCACCTTCTTCCCCCCTCCTCCTCATTTCCAATTTTATGTCCAGCTTCACCCATAATCTCCCCCTTTCTGCTCTCTTTTCCTGCCATTGATGTTTTTTTACTTTTTTTTTCCCCCTTCTCTTTCACTGGTTCGCCATCTCATCCTCCCCGCTTTCTTGTTTTTCTTTTTTCTCTCTCTCTTCTCTCTCTCCCAGGCCACAGGGCTCAGAAGATAAAGCTTTCTAGTTAACAGTTCACTGGTTATGCCTACATAGTAAAAAAAAAAATATGTGTAGCTTGATTAATGCCTTCCAGATGGTTAATTGAAAAAATAGGGGGAGAATGCAGCAATCTCCCCCCCCCTCCAGCATTCCGCACACATCCATCGCACGGGAAGAAGACTGCATTGAAGGGCGAGGGGAGCAATATCTTTGAGAAACAGGGTGTTGCCATGCTGGGGAGTTCACTCAATCCCTGCCTCACGCCCTCATCTATCCCAGCCCAAAATCCCCCGCCGCAGAGATGTGAAATGCTCCTTAGGACGCGTAACGCACGCGGACCCTCCTGGCATCCTCGGCTGAACCTCCGCACGGGCACCGCGCTGCTCCGCGTCCTCCCCGCGCTCCAGCGCCCCCAGAGCAGCCCCCACCCTCATCCCCTGCC
>VZRQ01001494.1:346072-357083 GCA_013397975.1 Machaerirhynchus nigripectus
TGGGAAGAAAAAAGCAGACACAACTTGTTTTTTTTCCCCTTTTTTCTTTTTTTTTCTTTTTTTTTTTTTTTGTTTCTCTTCCCCTTTCAGGATCACCACCACGGCCGCCTGCATGATGGACCTGCGGAGGTACCCCCTGGACCAGCAGAACTGCACGCTGGAGATCGAGAGCTGTGCGTACGCCCCGGGCACATCCCCTGCCACGCGGTGCCACCTGATGCCACCCGCCCCGGCCACAGCTTCCCGCTCCTGGGATGCCTCCCAGGGCTGCTACAGCACCAAGCTCCATCACCCTGAAGGCACCTCACCCTGGGGGAAATTCCCAAGAAAACGGAGCTCTGGCAGCAGGCTGGGCATTACAATCAGTCTCGGGAGGGTGGTGGAAGCCTCCCTTAGCCTCAAGGAAGCCCTGGGAAGCTGTTGGTGTGGGAGGTGGCACCCAAGCCCTCCCGCCGTCCTTCCCCGCCTGGATGTTCCCTGCACTCCTATGGAAATCCCCTCCCAGCTGTGCTGGCAGAGAAGGTCCGGCTGTCCCTCATAAAAATGCGCTGCGGTGTCCCTCCGGGGCTGGGCCGGAGCAGCAAGCAGAGCTCCCGGCAGCGCTGATGAAGCCTCGCTGGCGATGATCAGGGAATCGCTCTTCCCATCAGGGAGCTCCCGCAGCACCCGTGGCCGGGGAGCTGCCGTGCCCAGCCCGCCTGGGTGCTGGGACGGGCAGGGCACCGGGATGGACACGAGGTCCTGCTGGAGGCACGGGTGCCGTTCTCTCTGCCACTCCTCGGCAGTTTGAGAATAGTTCACGGCACAACCAAGAAAACAGAAGGCAGGGAATTACCCTTAGTTCCCCGTGTTGCGATTTTGTTCTTAATGGGTCATGTCAAGCCAATTTGTTCATCAAAGCTACATTTCCTCAGAATATTCCTGAGACCCAGGCAGAGATGGAGAGACCCAGTTGTTTCCTTCCTCAGAGCTTTTGTCTTTCACACACTTGCTCGGTCGAAATCTGCAGGGCTCCATTTTCTTTGCTTCCGCACGACTCTGGAACATCAGTCCTTTCAGGGCCGGGTTATAAACCCAAAGTATTTTTAAAAAACAAAACCAAGCCAAACCTCAGAGATAAAGCCCTTTTCTGACGCAGGGGTGCTGGGTTTGGGAAGCAGCAGAGGGCAGATGGGGTTCCCTGCCCCACAGCAGCTCGGGGCTCTCACCTGTGGGAGATAAGCACTGCCTGTTGATCCCATCCCTCCACCCCAAAAATAACCCTCACCACGTATACCCTTGCCTCTCTGTGTGCCAGGATCCAACAAAAACCTGACGAGGCAGGCTGCAAACAGGCTGCTAATCTGACATTTTAAGACATCACATCAATACTTTTCGATATTTCAGACGGAAATGACTTGTCTTTGTGAAAGTTCGTTTACTTTTTAGAAGTAAAATGGAAATTTGGTTTTCTCTTTAAAGCTAGAAATCCAAGCGAAGCATTTATTTTTAACCGAGCAACCCTTCCCTTTAGAAACACTTTTAAAAAATGGCTTCATGAAAAACATGCTCGATTTCATATTGCATAATGCCCTAATAAAAAAAAATAAAAATACAAAAATTGGTACCCAACACCAGCAGGTCATGGAATAAATGGAATAGAGCTAGTTAACTGTGAGATCTCCTAAAATTAGTTACCGTAATTTGACATTTTCATTGCTGATCAGGAAGTAAATTTGAAGTCACTGCTGTTAAATTTGTGGATGATGAAGATAGCTGCGTGCGGGGCTCTGCTCGCTGCGCATTTGAATCCTTCCCAATCTGAATCCATCCGGGAGGGGTTTGAGCACAGCCAGACGCAGAGCTCTGTGCCTGTGTGCGGGATTTCAGGGCCATCCCGAGGGCCCCGGAGCCACACGGGGAGGTGAGGAAGGGGTGGCAGCCCCGGGCACCGCGGCTGGAGGTTCTGTGGCTCTGACAGAAAGGGCTGGAGCCAGCCCTGTTATATAAACCAGGGGAGCCGTGAGTCAGAGCTCAGAACTGATTGGCCTCTGAATACGTCACTGAGGTGGGGAAAGGGGCTCTGTCTGTGTTTGGGTTCCAAAATTTAGGGAGGAAGTTGAGGAATCGGAAGAGGTTGAGGAAAGGTGCTAAAAAGTGGTTCAAGGGCTGGGGCAGACGTTGTGCACTGAGAAACCTCAATAGCTCAGTCTGGATTGTTTACTGCAAAGGAGGTGGAGAGGTGAATTGTTTACAGGCTGGGTGCACCTCTGCAGAGGGGGAGCGCTGGGGGGAAAGGGCTCGGGAACCTCCTGGAGAAATTCGGAACAGCCACGGGAGCCCGGGAGTCTGAGCCAGACGAATTCAAATGTGAAATCGTACACAGTGTTTCTGAGCCGTGAGGGTGTTGGAGCTGCTGGAAGCAGCCACCGGCAGGAGTTGGATGTTTCCTGCTGGTCCCAGCCCCGGGGCTGAGTGATGCAAGCACCGGGTCCTGTGCGCAACGCTGGGGTGTGAGGAGGACAACCCAAGGGTCCTGAAACCCTGTGGGCTCGAAGGTGTGAGGGCTTTACCTCTCTGGGAGCAGGAAGATGCCGGCTGGGGGAGGAGGTGGAGCCCTGGCTTAGCTGATTTCCATCAGAAGCAGATGTGGCACGGCGTTTGGGAGATTGGGTTTATATTTTAGCACCCATGAATGAGCGCAGTAATGACTGAGAGCGCAGGATGTGGGTTCGGAGACTGCACAGTCATCAAATAATTCCGTTTGGGAAGAGACCTCGGGGTGTCTCTAGTCCAGCCTGCAGCTCAAAGCAGGGTCAGCTGTGAGACCAGACCAGACTGCTGTGCCCTTTGTCCACTCAGCAGCTTCAGGATGACGCTGTCCTCAAAGGTTCACCTCTGATCTGGGGTAACCCTTAGCCTCCAAAGCAGGGGAGAAGAATTTCTCCTCCGTGGTGCATTCAACAACTCTTCATTGCCCTGATCCCACCGATCCCCTGGTGCTGGGTTTGGTGGCAGTCTCCCAAGCCAGGCTGCTGTGCTGCAGTGCAGGAGCTGAGCACGAGCTGTCTGTGGGCACAGGTGAGGCTCAAACCCTCCAGGCAGCCTTGCCCCGAGCTCTACCGAAGCCTGGCCGTATTTTACTGCTCCCGTGAAGCTTTACTTAGCATCTGAGGCCACCCTTGTGCAGCAGCAGCCAAAGGGCTTCAAAGCACACAAGCACTGTTAATTTTCAAGTTGTGACGAATCCTTGCCGCAAGGGCGGGGCAGGGCTGTGAACATCGCGCTGGTGGGTGAGGACTTTTGTGGTGTCATCCCCTGGGCCTCATTCCCCACGAGTCCAGAGCACTTGGGGGTCTCATTTCCAGCCCATGCAGCCCTGTCTGGCACGTAGAGTTTGCGGTTAAAGCAAGAAGCTGCCCCCTTGGCTGAGTTAACAAGCCCTTTACCCTGAAATGTAAGGGATGAATACTTGTTAGGAGTCTGGCTCCCCTTCCTCTACTCTCTCAGTACTGCTCCTGTCAGCCAGCACTTGGCAGAAGCAGCCCCCAGCCTCAGAGACTCTGTTCACTTCTTGGATCTGAATTTTGACTGAGAGGACTTAGAAAAGGGAGGTGCTCTGATCTTCAAACTTCTTTTCAGCTGCTGTTGTAGAGCTTTTCCTCTCTGGGAATTTTTAATACTGAGCTGCCCTGTTTACCCAGTCCCACCAGTCTGTACTGTGTGGTCTCCCCCTCCTGGTAAAATGAGGCAGTTTTTTAAAAGCAAAACGCTGTGTTTGGTGCATTTGACAGAGGCTTCTGGTGCACAAGTCCCTGCCATGTCAGCCATGGAGATTATGTAGTGCAAGCCAAGGCTAGATGGGCCACGCCTCACCTTTTTCTCCTGAATTCTAGCCAGAAGTGGGAGTTCTGGCCAATTTTTCCTCTTTTCCAGGGGACTGTGCTGCCAAGCTCAGCTGAAGAAGGAAAGTACAACAGCAGAGAGAGGCCAGGCTTGGTGTGGGCTTTCTTTTGGCTTTCTTTGGCTTTTCTTTTCCAGACCACCTTCTTTTTAACGGGGGCGTCATCTGGTCCGGCTTGTCAGCTTAGTTCTCCCTGTGTGCTCCTTCCTCCCTGCAGATGGTTACACGGTGGATGACATTGTCTTCTTCTGGCAAGGGAACGACTCCGCTGTCACGGGGATGGAGGTGCTGGAGCTGCCCCAGTTCACCATCATCGAGCAGAGGCTGGTCAGCAGGGAAGTGGTCTTCACCACTGGTGAGTCTCTGCTGAGGGGCTGCATGGAATGGGCATTGGTTGTCCCTCTGATGCAGATGCCGGGGCACTAGCTTAGGAACTAGGCTTCAACTTGGGGTTCCTCTAAAAAAAAAAAAAAGGTGTCTTCTGCACCCACCAGCTTTGCTTTTTTCTTTTTCTTTCTTTTTCTTTTTCTTTTTCTTTTTCTTTTTCTTTTTCTTTTTCTTTTTCTTTTTTTTCTCTTTTTTTCTTTTTAATCTGCTTCTTTTCAGGATCTTTTTCTTTCTGGACCTTTCAGGATCATTTTCTTCTCTGCAGTTGTTTCTATTTCTTAGCCAAAACAATGACTGAGCTCAGAACCTCTTTAGGAGGTTCTCAGCCCTCATCTGATTTTTATGTGGTTCACATCTGGGTCTCAAAGCTAATGTAGGTGCAATAGCAAGGAGAAAATATATCCATTGAGAAGCAAGTGGGCTATGAAATGATGCGAACCCATCTGTACATGGCAATAAAAAGATTTGGAGAGAATACCTGGGACGACTCAGATGCTGCGGGCTGGAAGGTTGGAGGGGGGTTGGATTTTGGTTGCTGATCTGAGGTGCAGTTCGCTGCCAAGACAGCACAGCGCACACCTGTCAGAAAAAGGCCGGTGAAATATTGTGTTGAAGCCATATGAGTGGCATGTGGTGGTGAGAGAACAGTACCTCCTTTATCCCAGTCTACACCCTTGATGGTTAAAAACTGTTCTTTTCTTGTTACTTACCTGCCAGCCAGGATTGCACCCCTGTTTCAGGCTCCTGTGTTGCCTAAGGGACAGAGGTGGGAAGGAGGAATGGCTTGGGCTTTGTCTCACAGCAATGAAAGAGGCACTGCCTCGTCCCTGTCAAAATTAGCCTGCTCCAGTGGAAGGACTGTAAAAGTACTTACTGTCCTCACTATCCTCATTGGGTTTGCTAAAGGATTAGGAGGAAGTTGCAATAACTGGAAAATAATAAAAAAGAGACCTTCAGATTAACTAACAGTACTCTATTTGCATATGAATTTGCCCAGTCTGACCATAACCCATTTTTAGAACAGCATGGGAAAAATATGATTCAGATCTTCATTGCTGTTTGGAGGCAGAGCTGGCACATGAAATGCTGGAAAATCATCTTGTGGCACCCAGATAGAGGGTTAAAGTCTCCTGTGTAAGCCTCCATCACACTGGCTGGCACCACAACAGCAGTTCCAGCACCGAGCAGCCATTCTCCCACGATGGCTGGTGTAATAATGTGGTTTATGGAGAGTTTCCTTTCTTCTTAATACTCTGGGGCAACTGAGCAGATTCTGAAGAGACCCCTTTCAAAAACCGATGAGTCTGCAAAACCAGCCGCAGAAAACAGGAGATTTCTCATTATTCCTGCCTCTTGAGAACGTTTTCCAAGTAGAATTTCAATTCCCAGCCTAAACTCTGAGCACGAACACAGCCTTGCCCTCCTCTCAAAGCACATCCACCTTTAATGTCTCACTGGCAGGTTCGTATCTGCGCCTATCCCTGAGTTTCCGGATTAAGAGGAACATTGGTTACTTCATCCTGCAGACCTACATGCCATCCATCCTCATCACCATCCTGTCCTGGGTCTCCTTCTGGATCAATTATGATGCTTCTGCTGCACGAGTGGCACTGGGTATGGACCTTCTCATTATATTTTGTAGGTGTTTTCTTGAAGGACATCAGCTCTAACAAAGAAAACCCCTTTTCTTTATGAGATAGCAATTAAGCAAGTCTGTCAAAGTTGTCATCCCAAGTGGAAATTATTTTTTTTCTGAGAACAGACTTCTAATTTTTCAGTCAGAAGAATTACATTTTTTTGTTTGGTTGGTTATTAGTATTTCCCAAACTGGAGTCTGTTTCATTTGAGTCAGTGAAAGAACTACCAAAAATTTTCTGGGTGTGAGCTTAAACTCTCTAAACAAAACTGTAAATATTCTCAGGGACGTGAGACCCTGACGTGCCATGAGTTCCTTCGCTCTGGTTTGCACTGGTTTTGTTAAGAAGAGAGATCTGGGCACCTCTTTGTCAACAGATGTGCCAGGAGTGGTCAGCTGGGTGATGAACGCTGAGGGTGGGTGGCCAAAGGGTTGTAAAAGATGAAAGAAATAAAGGAAGGGGCACTGCACATTTTCCTGATGGTTCAGGCCCCATGCAGACATGCAGCTGAAACCCTTCATGGCCAAGGCAAACGTGGGACAGTAGCTAGAGTCCAAGTTCTTCTTTGGCACATGCTCCCTTAAATAGGAATGTTTTCCTATCAGAGGGGAAGAAAAATGTTTTCCTATCAGAGGGGAAGAAAAATGAGGCCTTTGAAGCAACAGAAGGGAAGTGGGGGTGGATGGCAGATGAGGGTTTTGAAGGAGGAACAGGAGAACGATGGCTGGCACATGAGAATGGGGCTGTGTGACATGAGGGGAAGTTCAGAGGCAATAGGGGAGGTAAGGAGGGAGCAGAGTTGGATCTGTGAGTGGGACCAGGCTCAGAGGGGCAGTGCAGCTCAGGTAGAGGCTGGGTCTGACAGCAAAGGTTGGGGGCTTCAAGTAGCTCTGGGAGAAAGAGTTTGAGAAGACTCCGAGGAGGCGTGGGTTGTACAAAGATATAAAACAGGTGATTTGGCTGTGCCTGCTGGGAGAGGCTGGAGCAGAGAGACAGGGAGGGAAGGAGAACTTGGTAAATTAAAAGGTTAAGTTGCATTGGCAGGAGCATAATCAGAGAGGAGAAAAAGAGACCACAGCAGACATTGTGAAGCAAGAGGGTGGAGGTGAGATGCACAGCTGTCAAATTTCTGCTGATGTCTGGACTCAAAGGAGAAGACAGAAGAAAAACATAGATCAGAACTGCAACAGCTCTCCCTGAACTATTCCTGATAGTTCTTTATCTAACTTATTCTCAAAAAGCTCCAAAAAAAATGAACTCCACAGCCTCCTCTGGTCACTTTTTCTCCAGATTTACCTGCTCACACAATCAAAAAGCTCCTCTTTGCCTTTAGTCTCCATTCCAATTTGTCCAGTTCTTAATGGAGGCATGGAGAACATTCTATTCTCCCTTTCTTTGCCTCAGGTTTCTGTATATTTAGACTGCTGCCTAAATACAGACCATATTGAGTGTATACAAATATATCTCCCTTCTGTTTACCAAACTGAAGGCTAATTGTTCTTCCAGTCCTTTGTCAGGAATGACAGTAAAGGCACCGCGAGGGTGAAGGGGAAGCAGGACAAGCAGAGGTCCAGGGTGCACAGAGAGCTTTCAGAGCCATCACTGTAGAGGTGGGGCTGAAACCACAGGAGCAAATTAAGGTCATGGAGACTATTAGAGCTGCCAACAGAGAGAGGAGGAGGAAAAAGGAGAAAAGAAGATCAGCAAGGTGGTAAGAACAGCTAGAGAAGCAGAGGAAGACTAGGTTGAAGAGGAAGAGTTACCACCCGCAAACGGAGTATGGAGGCTCATTGCCATCCTTTTGGAGCTGGCAGAAGACTGTCAAAGAGGCAGGTCTGAGGCCACTCTGACAGTCCAGAGCAGGGAAGAGTCTGAGAAGAAGCTGCAGAAGAGGACCGAAGCTGTGAGAGTAATCATAGTGAATCAGGCTTTTGGAGCTGAGTAGATGGGGACAAAAGCGTTCACAAAACGCTTATTTAAGATGCAAAAAATGTGAGGAGGCCTAAAAAGGAGAGTGTGAGAACCATGGGAGGAATGTGTACAAGTGATAATTGATGTAATGAATGGCAAAGCTGGTGAGAGGAAGGTGGGAACTGATGGGGTCAAGGACAGAAGCCTACGAGGCAGGCAAAAAAAAGAGAGTGCCATGAGGAGGAAATCTCTTCACTCTTTCTCCAATTCATGGCATTGGAAAGACACGGCAGATTATAAACTCACGCCAAGGATGCTGAGGCATTCAGTAGCATGCAGTGAAGCCTGATGAGATCATGATGGAGAAAAAAGGGAGGAGAAGAGGGTAAAAAAGAGCAAAACTGCGTATTTCCTACCACAATGAGAGAAAGAGGGAAGATCAGGGGGACTTAAAGAAACAAGGTCCAGAGGATGCTGATCCCCATCTTTCTGATGATACTTAGACATTTTCTCCCACTGTTTGCTGCTGGTTCATTTCCTGCAGCCATTTGTACTGGGCATGTGGGCTTAAAATAATGAGAGTTTCCTTCCCAGCTGCGCTGCTCCCATCCCTCCTGAGGCTGTCCGGCTGGAAGGAGGGATGCGGGAGCTGGGAGTGGCATCTCAGGAAACCGTCCCACGTTGGTAACAGAGCACCTGCCCTCTCCTCACAGGGGTCACCACGGTGCTTACCATGACAACCATCAACACCCACCTGCGGGAGACTCTGCCCAAGATCCCCTACGTCAAGGCTATTGATGTTTATCTCATGGGCTGCTTCGTCTTCGTGTTCCTGGCGCTGCTGGAATATGCTTTTGTCAACTACATATTCTTCGGGCGAGGGCCCCGGCAGCAGAAGAAGCAGAGCGAGCGCATCAGCAAGGCCAACAACGAGCGCCACCGCTACGAGGAGAAGAGGGTGAGAGAGCAGGTTTGTCCTCTCCTTTCATTGTGGCAGGAGGATTCAGGCTCTCTGCTGGGTGAGCTGCAGAGCAGCCTTTGTGCTCACCGCGAGAGATGAACCCCCGGTGGGTTCAGACAAGGTGGAAGTAACCACCTTGTCTGGTGATTACTGGGAATTTTTCCTCCTTGATCATTTTGTTATCATCCTCAAGGTGGTCTCATCAGGACCCTCCTCTTGCATGGGGCAGGTGTACCCAAAAGTCCCTCTGAGCCGGAGGGCTTTAGGTCCTCCTGTGTTGGCAGAATCAGACTTCCCCATCTCAAAAGCTGGCTGCAAGCACAGGTGGCTGCTCCTTCTACCCCAGCAGCAGTGGGCAACCCTCAAATGCAGTATGCTCAGAGCTCACAAATGACCCCATCAGGGGTATGGTCACCAAACTCTGGGGAAGAACAGAAACTCCCCAACACCATCTTTAAAGCATTAAGGAGTCAGGCATTATTTTATTCTGGCCAGGATGTGCAGTTGAAATCATTTCAACCACACATGATTCTTTACCAGAATTTTCACATATGTTAAAAAAAACCCAAAGAAATTCTCGTTAATTGGTTACATTCATTACACAGTTCTTAGTATTTGGTCTCTCATGGGTTATTGATCCCTTCACCTTCAGTGCTATTTTTGGTCTTCATTCTCTGGATCTCTTATCAATCTTTTCCCAGACTGGGTATCTCCAACCCTGCCAGGGGGTTAATAGCTGTTAATGTCTGTTTATCTCTTCTGTATCTTCTGGTTACTTCCAATCTGTAGATGGTAAACTCTTAGAGTCTAGGAATCCTTTTGTTGATTGAGGCCTCACCCAGTGAAACTCAAACCCTCGCTGAACAGGGTCTTTTGAAGAGAAACCTCAATTTCCCTACTCTTTGGCAAAGGCGAACCAACCCGTGACTAAAGTTACTTTAAAACTTTTAGAAGTTGTGTCATTTCCAACAGCATTGTTCCCCAGAAGTCTGTTCAGAATCGCCGCTGACGGTGTGTGCATCCCGCCCAGGACACCCCACTACCTCTGTGTCTGTGCTCCCCGTTCCAGGTGGACCCTTACGGTAACATCCTCCTCAGCACTCTGGAGATGAACAACGAGCTGCTGGCCACGGACATGATGAGCAGCGTGGGCGACTCTCGAAACTCTGTCATGTCCTTCGAAGGCTCAGGAATCCAGTTCCGCAAGCCGCTGGCCTCTCGGGATGGCTTCGGCCACCACCCGACCCTGGACCGCCACGTCCCGCTGACCCACCACGCCGCCGCCCGCAACCGCGCCAACTGCCGCCTGCGCCGGCGGTCGTCCAAGCTGAAGCTCAAAATCCCAGACCTGACAGACGTCAGCACCATTGACAAGTGGTCACGGATCATTTTTCCAATCACTTTTGGATTCTTCAACCTTGTTTACTGGTTGTACTATGTAAATTGATGCCTGCGGCCTCCGAGAGAGATAATAGGGACAGACACTCAGACAATGACAACACAGGAGTGTTGTGGTCTTTTGGGTTTGGGTTTTACTCTTTACTATCATTGTCATTTATTCCTATGGTTCATTAGATTTATTCTAAGCTTACTCTTCTCTTTTCAGCACATGTAGAACCACGGAGTGTGGGGTGGGGTAAAGGGAGAGAAAGGTACGGGAGGGGGTTTGGTTTCAGGGAGGGATGTGTTCGTCTTGATTTTGGTTTCCTGCTGAAGGACTCAAACCATTGTAAAAAAAAAAAAAAAAACCAAAAAAAAAAAAAAAAACAAAAAAAAAAAAAAAAAAAAAAAAAACAAAAAAACCCAAGAAAACAAAAAACAAACCAAAANAAAAAAAAAAAAAAAAAAAAAAAAAAAAAAAAAAAAAAAAAACAAAAAAAAACCCCAAAACAAAAAAAAATTAAAAAAAAAAAAAAAAAAGAGGGGGGAGATTTAAAGATATTGAGTCAAAAACTGGTGGGGGTGATAGGTTATCTTTGGCTGTGCTCACTAATGCTCTATCCTCACTTCCATTTCACTACTGAATTTCATCTTTCACTTTTTAGTCTTACTATATATTTTTAATCTTTCTTCTGTCACCACTCTTAACCCCTTCATGTTTATTCTTTCATGGACTCATGAGATGATGGGGTTTCATTCTCACGCTATGAGATTTTTCTTTTCTTTTTCTCTCTCTCCCTCTCTCTTGCTTACAAGCCTAAAAGAATCTTTTAAACCAACGAATAAAAAGAA
>VZRQ01001494.1:366653-419978 GCA_013397975.1 Machaerirhynchus nigripectus
TTTTGAAAAAAGGTGTTAAGACACAAAAAAAAAAAATTTCTTTTTTTAACAAATGCTGTATGTGGACATAAATGTACTTGAACACTGTTGGTTATTAACTGGTTAGGAATCTTTCTTGGGCTTTTGGGTTTGCGCTTCTTTTTCCTACCCAGAACAAAAGTTCACACTTATAAAATACAGCCTTTGAAGGTGAAACAATCAACTCCTTCTCTGCTGGTTTGAATGTTCTACGTGTTTCCATTTCCAACCCTCTTTAGGCCAAGTCTGTACCTGGCCATAGAGAGGACTCAAACTTGTCCTGAACTCTACACATAGCTGTGTTAATGCCACCTGAAATGTGTGTCCAAAGGACTTTGCTGAGACCTAAGCAAAGTTTTCTGCGTGTCCAAGCGTTCTGCTGGCTTGAACCAAGAGCTGGAACTTGCTCAAGCTGCACGACACTGCCCAGAGCAGAGGGGAAAAATCAGAATAAATTCCCAGTCTTGTTTTTCCACCACAAGGTGAGTGACTTACCCTAACTCTGAGGAACAGAGATCAGAAACTCATCATTTTCGAGCGCTCTTCTGTCCTGTTTCCAAAATCAAGTGAAATCCTCAAGGCCTTGCAGGCTTTGCCGTGCTGAACAGAGGTGAATCAGACAGGACCGTTTTCAGGAATGACTGATGCACATCCAGCAAGGTATGGAGGCATTTAATGATCAGGCTTAAGCTCCCAAATTAATTTTCAGAAGTTTAAAAGGCCATCTAGAGGTCTTTGGAGGTGCAAGCCAGGCTGCTTGTCCAGCCAGGGGCGTGGGGGGCTCTGTGGAGCTGAGGTGTCACCCACGGAGGGACTGCAGGGACAGGGGGGATGCTGGCAGGGGTGGGACTGTGCTCAGTGACAACGGCAGCAAAAGGAGGGAGCCGGCCCTGAATCCCCACTTCCCGGGGGTGCAAAGTGATGTCACCAGCCCAGAGTCCCTTCCCCAGCCAGGCTGTGTTCTCCAGCTTGGTCTGCTCTGCACCTCTGCGGCTCTGCACTGTGAGCAGCAATATGAGGGTTAAAAATAGAGGGGAAACGAGTCCAGGGATGCTGGTGGGATGCTGGGAGTGTGCTTGCCGCTGATCCTTGCAGCCCTGAAGCAGAGAGGTGCTGCCTCCCCCCACCCTCAGGCAGGAAAACAGGAATGTTGGCACTGCCTGACGTGCTCTAGCTGGGCATTCTGGTGTCTAGAGCTCTTCTCAGCTGGGACCTACACCCAGTGGGATCGGTGTGGCTTGCTGGATGAAAAGTTAGGGATAAAAATCATGCTAGGAACTGCATTCAGCACCCAACACATGAAATCCAGTCCTTGCTCCCCTCCCCAGCACTGGCTGAGGTCACTGCCCGCTCAGCAGGCCAGCTCCGTGGTATTTGGCAGGTAATGGGGAGGAAGGTTTCTTTTTTTGTCTTTAAATTTTGGGGTTTTTTTTTCACTGAAGTCTGTATATAACACAAAACCATTTTCTTCTTTTCTTCAAATATGCCAATTCAACTTTTTCTCTCTCCTCACAAGCCATTAGGACAGCTCCTGTCTCTAAAAGCCCCGAAGCCCTGCTGAGCTCAGAGGCTGCAGTTGCAGCCCCAGCAGTGGGGAAGCTCCGGGAGCATCACTGCCCTCTCTTCTTGCCTTTTTCTTCCCTGTAAAACATCAGCCTTAAGGAAATATGGGATCAGTGGGAAGGACTGACTCCATGTTTGCTTAAAGGTGAAGTTACTTGAAACCTGGCATGGGAGTTGGACATCTGGTCCTCAGCCTGGGATATCCAAACTCTTCAGGGTCTCATCCTCCCCAAAATCATAGATGAAAGCTAAAGAGACCTTTCTCCCCAACAGAAACAGCAAAAGGCAATTATTAATTATCATTAATGGTGCTAGGAGACTTATTAAATATTCAAACAGTGATAGAGCTCCACATTTTCACAAGTCCTTAAGTGATTAAAGCATCCACGTTCCTCTGACTTTTCAATGGTTTGGGCATTTAAGTTGGACAGTAACAATACCCAAAGGGACACGCAGAGGTTGTAAAAACATTAAAGCATATTCCAGCTGGTTTATCCTGGAAATTCTCTTGAGGCTGGAAAGAAGAAATCCTCAAGATCACTTTGTATAACAGCATGGAAGAATGTCAGTACAAACTCTCCTAACTCCATTTGCAGGAGATGCCACTGCAGATCAACCTCCAGAGGTTTCAGAAGGGAGCAACAAGGCAGAGTTTAGTGCATTAAAGCAAATAGAAGGCCTCTTCAATATGGGAGAGAGTAGAGATTCTAAAAAGACAGGAAAAGTTATTTGGAAATTTCAGAGTGATATCTTTAATGCATGTGAAATCTTTGATGTCAAAGAGATTTCATTTTTTGTTGGTGTGTCTTCAGAGCATTTTGTCTTCAAGAATAAATTATGTTTTTATCTGTATCAACGCCATTTTCGTTGTCTAATTTCAGGCAGGCAAGTCAGAAAGGTGGAAATTCAGAAGGAAAAAAAAGGAGAGCAGAGTTAATACTAAAATGAAATAAAGTCTGTTATTCCAATGCAGTTGAACAGCATTTCATTTGAATCACCACAACTCGACATTTTTTTACAGTTTTTTGACGAAATGCAGATTTTTGAAGGAAAAAAAGAAAGAAGAACAGCAAACATTATCCAGCCAGTTGTCTTGTGAAGCGTCATCTGACAGACTCTGGGCCGCAAAGTCCTTGCAGGCCACTGCCAGCCTGGAGAGCAGAAGTCGCCAACTCGACCCAGCTGCGGCCCCAGCGCCTGGTTTGGGGGAGCCTCGGCATTCCGTGCTGGCAGCTTGGTTTGGATCCCGCAGCTTTCCCCCAGACAATAGATTTCTCCAAAGGAGGGTGGTGCTGAAGCAGCTGCCTCCATCGGGCACTGTGTCAACAGCTTAAATATTAACAGTTCCGTGTGTTCTCACCAGCCCCTGGGAAACGCAGGATCAGCCGGAGGATTTCGCCTCCAATCCCACTCGTGGATTTTTCTCCCCAAACGGAGCTGTGCAGTCACGAACAGCCTGGAGAGAGCCTTCCAAAAGCCAGCTGTGATACTCCATTTCTCACACCAAAAGGCTGTGTAGGAAGACAGGGCTTTTCCACAGCTCCAGGGTCTGCTTGGGCAGGCGGCTCCAAACACACTCAGCATCCCGGCTGTGTCTGCTGAAGTGAGGAAGGCTCCTTCTCCATCAGCCTGAAGAACTAATACCTCCAAAACTGGGGCTGTTTGGCCAAAAAAGCCCCAAACCCCTGCTTGACACAAAGTTAACGTGCTCAGGGACAAAAAACCCAGCAACAGATATTGCTGAGAAGCACCCTGTCAGGGTCTGCACCAGCCTTGGAAAATGGGGTTGCTTAAGTCTCAACACCACCCTGAGCACAGTGATGGAGTCTGGCCTTGCCACAATGAAGGCACAAATTAGAATAGCAATAGTAGCTGGAAAAAGAGCCTCCAGAGAAGTTCCTGGTTAAAAAGTGTGATTTATGGCAGTGGTTGTGTATGATCATCTTAATTCTAGGACCAAAACTTCACCTCTGTAGCCTATACGGGAACTATCACTCTCATTTGCGTGTTGTGTACTTACAGGGCAGGTCCTAGACCAGGATTTAGAAGAGGTCCCTAAAGCTCATTATGCTGTGTCAAGGAAAGGTCTGACTTCAGCCAGGATCCTGTACTCTGTGGAAAAAGGATCCACCCCTCCCTTTTTTCTGTCTTTGCACTCGTGGGACAACAGAAGAGCTCATCTCCAGCAGCCTCTGAGGTGAGAGGTGTCAGGTAAACACGGAAGAACAATCAGAGAGCGCAAGCCGCTGCAAGAAGAAGCAGAACCAGCAGACAAGGCAGACACGAGACGGTTCTTCATCCACCACGTCCAAAACGTGTGCTGCACAAGCCCTGAGGGAAGAGCTCTGTGCACGCAGAGAACGCAGCATTTCGGTGCTGCGATCCAGAGCTCGGAGCGGCGCTGCCTGGAAAGGGCCCAGGCACCGATTCCCGGTCCCGCTGGGCAGATCCGTCCTCACCCACCCACGGCCTCACGCTGTGCATGCTCTCGCTCCGTGGGTTTGCCGGGGAACGATGAGCACATTTTCAGCTGGATTCCTCTCCCCGTTGCCATGGGGAGACGGACGCAGCCTCGCCGGGGCGCTGCGAGCAGCACAGCGGGAGCTGCTGCTGGGCTCGGCCGAATTCTGAGCGTAAAGGTGCGCGCTGCAGGTGGAGCTTGTTTTTAGGGCAGGGCAGGAGGTGAGCGCTGTGCTGAGCAGCCCTGACCACGCTCCCGCTGGGGCAGGAACTGCTGTGGCATTGCAGCTCTGCACCTGGACACTCCCGTTGGCTGGCAAAGGCATCCCTCGCCTGCTGCGCACCTGCTGGCAAGGTGGTTCTGCTGCTTAACACTGGAGGATACACAAATACTAGCATTGTTTCATATTTTTATTCCTAGTCGCTGTTCCTTTTCCCAAGACAAATTCTTCTCTCTTTTTTTATTCTTTTTTTTTATTCTTTTTTTTTTATTCTAAACTTCGAGCAAAATCCATCCTGCCATTTTGAAGTCAGGCGGGTGAAAATGAGCCAACTTTAAATCAGAGTTGCCAACTGGTTTAATTTAATCTGGTGAATTAATCATGAGCCTAGTTCTAAGTCCTTCTTAAAAAAAAAAACACAACACAACAACATGTTCTTGGATTCATGGGAATATATCCAGGGCTGTGTTTGCATTTAAAAACAAAAAGTAAGTTTCTGTCATGGAGACAAACTCTCATAAAGGCGACTGCTGGAGCCTGCTACCAGACGATAAATTAAAGGCATCTGTCATTAAATGACTATTACTGAGGTAATAGGTTTCAAGTTTCAAGTCAAAACCAAGACTTTGGAGAAGCAAAAAGGCAAATAACTCATGATTACTGAATATTTGTGTCTAACAGTTTTCTGTAGCCAGTCCAAAACCTCCTGAGGTCTCTTTCCCCACAACATAAATGTCCACCCCCAAAACCCCACAGGAGAATAGAAGTGCCTCCTCTTGGACTCTCTCACCACCGTGTTTCTGACCAGCTTTGCTGGACACAGGAGAAAGTGTAATTAATGCAGTACGAGCAAGGGTGGCACTGAAGTGCAGGGCTGCTCATTTCTGCACTTCTGTTGGGTAAAGTTTCCACCTGGCTTCATGTTACGAAACAGCCACGATGATTCACACTCCTGAGTGCCTCAGGACAGGCATGAGCAGAGCAAGAGTGACCACCCAAGGATGGTATAAACAGGAAAAACAGAAGTGTGGAGTTCAGGCCTGCAGAACCCCTGGTGCAGATCCAAATCCACCGGAGCACGGCAGAACCAGAGCATTTGTGGTCCTGGTGGGGAATGTACCAGGATTCCTGCCGGAAAGAAGAGTTTGCTCCTGCTCTGGTGATGGTTCAAAAAGAGGAGATAGGATTGTCATCGCAATGAGACAACACTGCTTACTGTCCAGATGGAATAGCAGCAAGTATTGGAATCCTTGGAGGCAGGAGAAGGCATCTGCTGTGCAAGTTAGGAAGGAACTCCCACAGCCCATTATGACAGTGTGAGTGCTGCACTGGCAGAAGCTGCTGTGCACCTTAGGTCACCCTAATTGTATGGAAAGGATGTCCACAGGAGGGTGTCAGGAAGGATAATGGATTTAAACTTTTAAACTTTTAGGAATCCTTCCCTGTGAGGGTGGGGAGGCCCTGGCACAGGGTGCCCAGAGAAGCTGTGGCTGCCCCTGGATCCCTGGAAGTGTCCCAGGCCGGGTTGGACAGGGCTTGGAGCAACCTGGGATAGTGGAAGGTGTCCCTGCCCAGGGCAGGGGGTGGAACTGGATGGGCCCTTCCAACACAAACCATCCTGGGATTCTGGGATCAAACAGGAGAGGACGTTTCACCACCACCTCGCCACCCCACGTATTTACACACACATTGTCCTACCTGCCACTACGCAAAGTTTCCAGTTCATGTTGAGGTGCTGGGATAGTGAAAAGCATCTTCACAGACCTTCGAGGCGAGTGCCTTACAGAAGAGGATCCTTCCCCTGAAAATGTCTTCAGACCAGCACTTCACGCTCATTCTTTATGTCAGGGGAGGGATTGACGTGTAGACAGGCAAAAGGAAGATGGAATTCTCACCACTGAGGGAATCTTTTGCAATTTCCCCTCAAACCTGTGCCTGGTACCTTTTCTTAAAGAAGGTCATTTACAAGAAAATCCCCTTCCATATGCAGCTCCCTCCAGAGCTAACTAGATGTTCTTGTACGGCTTATAAATCATAGAGGCAGCTGTTCCCATCAGCATTTTCCTTCTCCCTTGAAGCACTAGCAGCCCCAGCAGCTGCTGAGTCTGAAGGTAATTTCACAAATTAACCTGAGAGCAGCCCACAGTCCCAGGACAGCAACCCCACCTGCTCCATGCATCTTCCTGGGAGCTTGCAGGCTCAGCACTTCTGTAAGCTTTCCAGGAGGATGGGGAAGTCTTAGGAGGGGGAAACCAAAGCTGGATAAGTGTTTCAGCCGAAAGGCAAACAGAGAAGATGGGATAGATTCATTGTACAAAGGCAAAGTACAGAGCAGAAATAAAAATGAGAGGGGAAAAAGGCTCATGAGAGCACGGATGGAATGAAGGACATGGACAGTTATCAGCTATACTGAGAAAATAAAGAACTAGGAGTAAGCCTGGAGCTGGAAGAACTTGGTGCCAGTGGCAGCCACGCAGGTCACAGGAGCCAGAGTACTTGGCAGGTTGAGCACCTTTGTTTTGTTTAATGTTCTGTCAGTGTTTTCAATACCACGGTGAACTCACACCCCAAATTTGCCCATGGAGATTTCTCTTTTGTGTCTCTGGGGTGTGAAAGCTTCTTGTGAACTCAGCCCCAGCTCTCCCCAGTTCAGCTGCCAGGGGCTGAGCCATGAGCTCGTTCCTGTGCTGCTCAGGTGAGGTAAACACACTCCATGGTACCCAGAACTTCGGAGTTCGGGTTTGCACAGGGAGACATGGAAACTGGTGAGCTCTGTTTCCTTCTGGCTCAGGAGAAAATGGGGCTTTGTTAAAAGCCCTGCATGACTCCTGCAGGCACTGCAGCTGGGGCCAGGGCCTGGAAAGGCAGGCAAAGACGTTTGCTAATGGAGATGAATGAACGGCGAGTTCCGGTAATGGATTTGGGTTTCTGTCCCTAGAAATCCACTGCCGACATTGGGGTTTCTATGTCCCCTTTCAGGTTGATTAATTAAATGATTCATTGCTGTAAATACAGAGCAAGAGAGAAGGAAGGTGACTGAAACAAGCAGAGCGGGTTCCCTTCGATGGCCAGAGGATGCCCGATTTCCTCACCCCAGCCGTGCCCAGGGGAGTCCTGTCCTCCTGCCTGATCAGCAGCTGAGGGATCAGTATTGCCAAGAGTCTGGGTTGCTCCTCAGCTCGTTGTAGAGAACAGCTCTTGTTGGGGACCTTGGCAGAGAGGCTTGAGGGGCTGTCCCCTGGAGGTGGTGACTTTGTAGTGAGCGCGGTGAAAGCGTGCGTGGCTGCACGAGCTGCGCCGGTCTGGCTCCAGCTGGTCTGAGGAAGGAGAAATCTGAGCAGGAAATGGGGCCTTTTCCTGAGCACCCAGGTCCCTCACTGCGCTCAGCAGGGAAAAGGGGAGAGCTGTGCAGGTGCTCTCCTGTCCTCCTCGATCAGCAAGGTTCCTCTGGTCAGGAACTTTTCCATACGGTGCACGGGGCTATCTCATGATGTCTCCACAGGTGAGGAGTTTCCCTGACCACAGCCAAAAAGGCCCTAAAGGCAGCCAGTGGAATAGCAGAGGGGATATAGAGCCTGTCTGCCTCCTACCATTTCCCAATCCTTTCCTAGACACAGGGTCAAACCCTCTCCCTACTTGCTGAACGTGCTCTGGGGATGCAGCCTCTGCCTCCTGTGACCATTCTGTCACTCACGGAAACTGGAGAGCCACGGAAATGGGAAGGGTGGAGCAGCCTGCCGTGCCCTGCCCACCCCAGGGATGTGGGACCTGCTGCTTCCAACCCCTTCGGGCAGAGGAGGGAGCTGGGTGTGACTAACTGCAGAGCCTGTGTTGGGATCAGGATTTTCCTTCCGCCCCAGTTCTGTGAGACTACGTAGTTTCCTCATTTCTTTTCTGCCTATGGGGCTAAAAAAAGAATTAAGCCTTCTGTATGAAATATCTGATTCAGTGTAAAGCCGTACACTCCTCATCTCCCACCCTTCTGCGAGAATTGCTTCCTCACTCTGACTAACAAAAAATAGCGTGTTTGCGTGAGCACAGCCCTACTTACAGGAGGAAATGAAAGTCCAGCACTGCCCACAGTTTGGGGCTTTGATATCCTTGAACATATTGTCCTAAACAAAAAGGGTTCCAGCTGTCCCACATCCCGAAGGGGGATGTGTTTGCAGCAGGTTTGACCATGCCAGGCCTGCTCCTGAGGGGGCTGAGCACCTGCAGGATGGGAAGTGGCAGAGGCGAGGTGACACTGGGCATCCCTTGTCCTCCTGAGGAGCAAGGACCAGGAACCTGCTTCTCCCTCAGCTGCAGCACCAGGCAGGGATGTGTGCTAGCCCTCGCATCCACTTGTGCTTTTGCCTCTGATAATTGTTCTTCAGTAAGGAGCACTTTGATTAAAGGAACTAATTTACAGAGCAACAATAAGCAAAGAAAACCCTTGTGTGAGCTCTCTGCAGCACTCACAGCACCTCGTTGCTTCTAAGCTCTAAAGACCAACTTGACATTTCATTCCAGCTCCTGTGCAGAAGCAAGAGGGACAATGGGCACCAGAGAGGTCATCAAACCCTCAGTCCTCCGGCTCCTTCAGCACCCAGCTCCTCCTGTGCAGGGTCGTGATTATCCCAAAGCAACATTTTCTCAGGAAGCAGTGGGGTCCCACACATTCTGCCCCTCAGATTCCACTTCAGGAGGAGTTTCTTGTGTAAATCACATTAGACTTGCACCTCCTGCCTGCTTCTCTGCTGCTTCGCTCAATAAACCTGTTCCAGGGCTCTGTGCTGGCCTCACACAGCTTCCACAGCTCTTTTTCTTCCCAGTGCCTGTCCCAGCTTTCTCAGTCAGGACCTTCAAAAAGAGCTGCCAGTCTCACAATTAGAGGTTCACACCTTGTTCCTGCTCTTACGTGTGATGTCCCCTGGCAGCTTGCTGGCCAGGGAAGCTGTGGATGCCACATCCCTGGGAGTGTTCAAGGCCAGGCTGGATGGGGCTCTGAGCAGTCTGATCTGGTGAAAGAGTTGCTGTTTTTACAGGGGTTTAAAGGTGGCATTATATTGTATAGGGGGTGGGAAGTGTGGACTGACCATCTCAGAAGATCCAACACTATGTCCACACTGAATACTGGAAAGAGAAGCCTCTTTTGGGGACAGCTGCTTCCTGAGAATCTTCTCTCTTGGTGTACTCAGCCCAACACGTCTGGATCTGAAGCTTGGTCCCCAGGAGGTCTGGTTTTGGGTTTGTTGTGCTCCAAGCTGAGGCTCTGCAGAGTCTTGCTTTTCACAGAGGACTGAGAGCTCTTCTTGGGTCCATGTACTTCCTTTCTCGTTTAATTTGGTCCTAATTAATTTTCACAGCAAGATGATGGGAGGCAGAATTGCAACAGAAGAAGTTCTGTTAGAGAAAAGGAAAAAAATTTCCATAGTGAAGGCAGCTAGCCAGCAAATCACAGGCCCAGGTCAGCAGCAGGACCTCGCTAATTGGAGATACTCATTATTTGACAAAACAGACCTGAAGACCTAAGTTAACTTCAAAGATGGTCAGAGCTTCAGTGTTGGGGAAGCCCCTGGCACCACAGGACCCCCAAGGACGTGGTCCAGACCAGGGGAAAGAGCTCAGATGTGCAGACATGGCTCTGGAACAGCATTCAGTGAAGCAAACTGATTTGGGTGGAGGAGAGTAAAAATAAAGCACTGCCTTTATCAGTGGGGCTGTGTCCAGAGGCCAGGAATTAAACCAGAAACACACAAGCATTGGGATGGGGAGTTATTTAATCAGCTGGAATTAGCTGTGGGGTTTGTCACTTCAGCTTTTCATGTTTGGACAGATTACAATTAAAATGCAAAGTTCTGACTGTTTCAGTGCTCCGTGCTAATTGGGGGATCAGTGGGCTGCCTTTTCCCTTTCTCTTCCAATTTCTTTTATGGCTTTGTTTCCGTCGCAGAAGGTGTGGCAATCCCAGGGATTTGAAATGAGGGAGAGAGGTGGGAAATGCCAAATAAAACCTGTGTGGGCAATTCCTCCAAAGCTGGCGAGGGAGGGGAGCAGGGGCCTTTCCTGCACAGGGAACAAACCTTTGCAAAGGGGTATGATAATTCTGCTTTCCTCTCCCCTGGCTGCTTTTGGTCCAACAGCTGTGGGGATCAACTGAATGAGATGGTTGGTCAGGAGCTTGCTTGTTTTTACAAGCTGTTTTTGTGGGGTGAAAGAATTGCTTGCCACTCAGAGCAGCCCTTTTCCTCCCCGGCGGGTGCTCTCTCAGGGAGAGGCCTGGTTTTTGGAGAGGGCAGCTGAAGGACTGTCTCAGGAGCCTTCTCCACACCCCCACCCAAGCGACTGCGTGGTTTGCAGTCCTGAGGCAGATGTGGGCAGCAATTATCACACCCACATAGCTGCCCCCATCAGCATGACGCTTCTAGTGCCTGGAAAAGGGAAAATCCCACTTGGATTGCTTGAGTGAAGAGTGAAAGGGAAGGATCCAAGGCCTCCAACAGGAGAAACATCAGAACGGCGATTTCTTCGTGCACAAATAGTGTCTGGGGAAGAGTCTTGGGCATGGTGTCACTGCAGCGGGTGGTGGGGCCAGGCTGCAATTCCAGCCAGGGGATTCCTGCTCCTGGTGCCAGCGTGGCTTTGGGCCACGCTTCAGCACCCAGCAGGCAGCAGCTCTGTGGTGGGGTCAGCATTCAGGGGCGTTGAGGCACCAGCACCACAAAAAAAGAAAAGCATCAACTGCCACGATGAGCAAACGTTGCTTTTCCCACCCAAAATCTACACTGTCAGCTCTGCTTCACAGAGAGCTGTGGTCAGCAGTGATGGGCAGCTGGGCAGAATCACTTCCATCTGCTGAAATCATCTTTTAAGCAGCTGAATGTTCCTCATGCTTGTGCCTACCCCAGGCTGTTGACAAGGTGAGGTGTTACCCCTTCCTTTTGGATGGAGAGCATCAGCTTATCCCAGAGCGCAGCTGAAATCCGTCCAGGTGATGCCAGCAGGGAGCAGAGCTGGCAAAAAGCTGGATGATCGTGTCAGAGGGGCTTGCAGAGCGCAGGGAGGACCAGCCAAGAGACAGCCAGGGGTGCAGCGAGTCACAGGAGGGAAAATGGACCTGGAAAGGCCCTCCTGAGGGAAGCGTTACACAATTCCCCACAAACTCCACGGCAGGAGCTGTGGGAGGGCCGGCATTCCACAGCTCCTCACCAGGAAGCAGCTGCAGCCCTTAAACTGAATAAAAAAGCTCAGGCTCTGCACCCTGAATCCCCCTCCCCAGGACAGGCTGCCAGGGTGCTGCGGGGCTGGGAAGTGTCCCAGGGAAGTGCCCACCTCCATCTGGGGACCGGGGACGGCTCTGGAAGGGTTGAGAGGAGGTGAACCCCTCCTCAGAGACACAGAGGAGAGCGAGTGAAGGGTGAGCTGCCTCCACCGCGGCCAGGGCCTGCAGGAGGCCTCTAATGAGCCTTCTCTGCCCAGCCAAGCACGTCGGCAGAGCAGCCCCGTCCCCGGGGAAGGGGAGGAGGGGTCCCAGGGGCTCTGCCACGGAGCACCCCGTGATGCAGCTCCTGCTCTCGCTCCAGTGGGCTCCGGAGATGGGCAGCTACGTGTGAAACGCGTTCGACTTTTGCGGGTTTTTTTCTTTTTTTTTTCGTGAATTCAGCAAGATTTACCACCAGAAAGAGGGGAAGGAGGAAGGAAAATATCTTCTGATCCTAGTGCGGGGGGGCAGGGACGTGGAGTTGAGGAGGGAGAGGAGAGAGGAGCA
Organism: Machaerirhynchus nigripectus; assembly: GCA_013397975.1. NCBI lineage: Eukaryota > Metazoa > Chordata > Aves > Passeriformes > Dicruridae > Machaerirhynchus > Machaerirhynchus nigripectus. Next base: position 378,666 of record VZRQ01001494.1, read on the forward strand.
GCTGAGGAAGCCTGTGGGTGTGGGAGCAGAGGTGCTGTGAATGCACCGCCGCTGTTGGGATGGTTTCTCCTCATCCATGCTTCTCCCAGTTCCCCCACAGGCAGAGCTTCCCTCCCACGTGAGGTACAGGAGCTCATCCCCCCAAACCCTGAGCCCAGAGGGAGCTGTGGCAGGGGTGGCTCTGTGTCTGAGGCTCCCCTGGCTGAGCACAAGGGCCATTTCCAGACCCAGGTCCAGGTGTGCCTGTCCCCATTCCCCCTCCTTGGCACCTCCCCACAGAGCTGGGGACAGTAGTGGCTGTCCAGGTACCTCGTACCAAACCCAGCCCCAGCTTCCCCCTCGCTGCAGACCCCCAATTCAGGCTTGGGGGCAGGCTGGGTGAGGCCAGAGCTTCCCAAAGAGCTGGGAATTCGGCTCGAAACAAGGACAAGAGTTTGAGATCCATGTCCTTGAAGCAGGTTGCCCTCACTGCGAAGCCCACAAGCCACCTCCTGTGCTTCTGAAGGTGTGCCCCGAGCTGCAGGGCTGGCTGCTGGTGCCCAGGTGCTCCTGGACAGCTGCCCAGTCACACAGGCCCGCAGCAATTGCGAGCAGCAGTTCCCACCGGGGTGGGTGTCTCAGCTGCAGGCTCCCTGGCCTGGCTCCCTTTGGGGTGCAGATGTGTTCGGGGCGTTGCTGCCAAAAAAAAACCCACAGTGAGAAGAACTGGAGCAAGAAACCACATTGGGTGTGGTGTGGGGGAGGGATTATGATACACACAGCTCTCGTTTTCCGGTAGCCTCCAGAGCAGCAGGGAGGTATTTAATGGAAATGTGCTTGGACTGGCAGGGGAGGAATTTTTCTTTAACATCTCAATTCGAAGTGCTGTAGAACGAGGTGTTGCTGAGGCAGACTCTAAACTGAAGGGCATGAGGGTTTCCAACGTGTCTTCCTGAAGGAAAGCTCAGAGGCAGAGAGAAGCAAACCATGCTTGCCTAAGAGCCCTGGATTTTTATTTTTCCCCACTTCCAGCACCCAAATGAAAGCATAGAGGGAAAGATCAGCAGCATTACCAAGTCACCTGCTTGAAAACAGCTGTGGGTGGCAAAGGGACTTTCCAGAAACCACAGGGAGAGTAGAGACCAAAGCCAGGGCTAGGATCACCCTGGGCTCTGCAGGGATTTGGTGTGTGTAGTGTGGGAAGGCAGGAGGGCAGAGCTGGGGTGAGGAGGAGACACTGGGGGCACTCTCATGGTCTGGAGCAACATACAGCTGGGGTGTTCTCCTGGATGTGCCCCAGCTCTGGAGCACCAAGCACCTAAGTGTGCTTGTAAGGGAAAACCTTGTGTGCCAGCTCCTAAAGGCCAGCCTGATAAGATCCCAGCTTGCACAAAAGCAGAGAAAATTGCATTCAGAGATGACACTTTTTGCAAAGAGGGGAGGACCATTTATAGCTGTTTTCTCAAGTGAGGGGAGGAGAAGAGAGAGGGAGCCACTGGCCCCAAAAAGGTGAAGCTGGAACTCAGGGACTCAGAGACTCTCTTCTGACCACAGCAGGCTGATGAGACTTCTCCTTGTGCGGGCTGGTCCTCACCCCAAAAATAATTGGGGCAGAAGAATGGGGTTGGCCTCTTTTATCTCACTGCTGTCCAGGGAAACCTTCAAACCAAGCCACCAGCACAGGGTTGTGCTTGGAAAGAATTTGGGAGCATCCCCTGGAGCCAAACAGCGCCTCTGTGGCGAGGCCTTGGACTCTGTTACTCCTGGCACCGAGATGCTCCTGCAGCCAGGAGGCACAAGAGCTGCTCAAAGCCAAGGTTTGTGCTCTTGTTCTCCCAACAAAGGCGTTTAAATGGAACCAGAACTGCGAGCAGAGCTGATAACAGCTGTGCTATTTTCATCCCTCCGTGTCTCCCTCGCCTCGGCATCAGCATCAAAGGCAGCCCAGCCAGGAGAGACCCTGGGAAGGGCTCTGGAAGCTGGCAAGGGCACGGGAGGATTTGCGGTGCAGCCCTGTCACTGCTCGTTGGCTCCGTGCCCCGGGATGGGGCAGCGAGGCCTCCCCAGCCGAGCACAAACCACGGGCAGGAAGTTTCCTTCTGCAGGAACAAATCCCAAACCCACAGGAGCCTTGATAAATAAAGAAATAAATAAACAAGGTTCCATGCTCCGCTCCCAGATGCCGCTGCGGCAAGCCAGAATAAGTTCAGTGGATGAATTCCAAATGGACCAGTGTCAGGGAGAGCCAGATTTAGCCTGAATGGCAGAGCAGGGAAATGAGATGCTTTTTGCTCGCTGCATTGAAGCAGAAACATCATTTCCCTTGTGAAGTTTTCGAGTGATCCTCTGGAATGTAACAAAAGGGAGCTGTGGCTCCTCAGCATCGCTGCTTTCTTTAGCTGCCCTTTGCTTGTTGTCCCAGCAGCAGCACCCCCTATGTGTCTGAGGGCAGAGGAGCCCATCTTTGGGATTGATGGAGCCCAACGTGTCCCAGGTGGGCTCCCTGACACCAGGGATGCCTGTCATGGCACAGGGAACAGCAAGCTGAGACCCACTCCCTTCTGCCCAAATTTGAACCACATCTCTGCGGCCACTGGAGCAAAATCTCTTCTTTGCCACGAATCAGGGCAAAGCTTTCCTTGATCTTTGCATGAAGCACATGAAAATGTAAGAAAGGCAGAGGTAATGTGGTAATTTTCCTTCTTTGGCTTTTTTTTTTTTGCTTGTAACATACCTCATTCTGTTTCCCAGCTGATTTTTTCAAGCTCAGTTATATTTTCCCTTGTTCCCCCCCAAGATTTAGCAGGAGGCTGTGTAAAAGAATAAACAAATAGCCCTCCACGAAAGCCTGCAAGCAACACAAAACAAAACCAAACCAAAAAATCGTCTTTGTAACCAAATCGATGTGAGCATCTGTGGAAATGAAATATTTAGCCCAGGATTCAGTGCTTGTCCTCCTGGTGTCGGCTCTAATCCGAGCTGCCACTTCAGAAAATGAGCAAACAAGCGAAAACCAGCCCTGTTGCTGTAGTACCCGGGATGGAGAGATGCAGCACAAACAAATCCAGCGAGAAAATTGAATCCTTTTGTTATTTACGACTCTGCTTATATGCATATCCCCATAAGGTGATTGGTCAGGGATCACCCACCTCCTGGGGTGATTGGCTGAAGTCCTACAACGCCTATTTCAAAATATTTTCTGCCTTGTACCCAAACAGAGTAGAGACAAACACCAGGTGCTCAGATACTGCTTACAAGAACCATCTTAGTGTTTTCATAGCTTGTGTGAGAAAGGAGAGGTTCTCACAGAATATTGCAAGAAGCTGGGGAAACCTTCTGCTAGCAGCTTTTCAGTGTCCACACGGCCCAACCCTTTCCCCGACAGTGCCTGTCGTACTCAGACACGAAAGAACCACGCAGACACCGTTCTGTCAGGATAGGAGCCAGGGCCAAAAGAGAGAGCAAGAAGGGCCAAAAAGAAGGAAGAAAGGGGGGAGAAGCAGGAAGAAGCCGGCCCAGCTCTTTATTTTGTCAGTTATATATCTTTTTTGAGACAACCATGGATTGGAGGATGGGGTTACCACCTCTCAATGACACCGATCAGACCAAAAGTCTCTCATATTTCTCCGCCTTACAAAAAGAATTATAATAATAAAGATTGGTAGGTAAACATGCCTTATGTTTACAGAAAATTCATGAGAAACTCTATTACAGGAATGAAAACTTTGAAAAACTGCAAAACTCAGGGCGACACCGTGTGCTCATCCTGACCCCAAATGCCAGTGCTGACAGCACCCCAGAGGGGCACCAGCAGCTTTGGGCTCTGGGGGGTGTTGAGCTTGTGACGGGACCCCCTCCCTTTTCGGCAGAGGGTGAAAGAGCAGAGGAGGCTGCTGCTTCGCTAAAGGCCTTTATTTGGCACTTCCATCGTTTTCTGAAGGTAGAGTTCGAAGGGGATAAGGCACAGCAGCAGCGACAGCGACAGCAGGCTAAAACAGCTCTTCTTCTTGTTCTTCTTGTCTTATTCTCTAACTAACTTACAGAAGCGCATTATATTTGTTAATTAACCAATAAAACTAACACACAATTCTGTCGCTGTAGCGCCCGGTATGGAGAGATGCAGCACACACAGATCCAGTGAGAAAATAGAGTAACTTTTATTATTTACAATTTCTGCTTATATGCACTAAATTCCACAGGTGATTGGTCAGTGGTCACCCACCTCCTGGGGTGATTGGACAGCAGGTGTTCAGATACTATTTACAAAAACCATCTTATTGTTTTCATAGCCTGCATGAGAAAGGAGAGGCTCTCACAGAATGCTGCAAGAAGCAGGGAAAACCTTCTGCTAGCAGCTTTTCAGTATCCACACGATTCTAGTTTCTTTTCTTAACCTATCCTGGTCTAATTCTAATGATCGTAAATCTTACACAAGTCTTACAGAGGCATTACACAGATTTGCATATATAGTTTTTATCAACTCTTATTGTTTATGTGGACACTCAAAAAAATGTGAACAATATAGTTCCATCTATGTTTTGTCTAGAGTAATGAAATTCTGTGAAGGGGTGAAACTGCTGCAGTACAAACTGTGTTTAAGGTCTCTTTGCTGCAGCTTTTCAATGTTTAAGGCACTTAGCATATATTTCTACTAAGAGTTAAAAATCTGTATTTCTATTTCGCTTTGGTGTGACTTCATGTATCTCAGCTTATCCAAAGGTTTTAATTCAATTCTTGTGCTTTGGTTTTGCTCTGGGCCTGGGTCCAGAGGAGCTCTCACTCCAACAGGGGGGCACTGAGGTTTTTTAATTGTTTTGTTATTCTCTGTCACCGCTGCTCCAGCGCCCTCTGCTCTGCTGGGCACTCGTGCCTCTCCAAACCCACGCCAAGCTCCAGGCCAGGTGTCCGTAACACAATAATCCACCTTGTAAGGGCTCTTTAAACTGACCTTTAAACAACCCCTAACGGGATTCTGTTTGGGGATTTTGGGTTTGGTTTATTTCGGAAGCAGGAACAACAAAAACTCAAATAATATTTTTAGCTTTGGACACCCCAGGAGCACCAACAAATCCAAAAATATTCCTGAAAAGCGAGACAGCAGTGGTCTGCTTTAACCAATAATGCCACAAAAATAGTAACCCCAGGAGAAGCTGCTTTTTTTTTTTTCCCAATGCTAAAAGCAAATACTTTTTCAGCCAAAATAGAAGTTGATGTAACAGATTTGACCTTTCTTGCTGTCAGCTGTCAACCCAGCAGCACCACCATATTCACCGTGTCCTCAAGTGCCACATCCATGTACTTTTTGAACACTTCCAAGGGTGGTGACTCCCACCACTGCCCTGGGCAGCCCGTTCCAGTGCTTTACAACCCTTTCAGTCGAAGAATTTTCCCTGATATCCAACCTAAACCTGCCCTGGCACATCTTGAGGTCATTTTCTCTTACCCTGTCATTTCTTACCTGGGAGAAGAGACTGACACCCTGCTCACTGCAACCTCCTTTCAGGTCATTGTAGAGAGCAATAATGTGCTTTTCCTCCAGCTGAGGGTCTTGCACTGATTATTTAAGTCTCAGGGACTGAGGGTTTTATCTTTCCCTTGTCTCCAGACTATGCTGGACTCCTTACCTGGAGTCTGGTCTGGAGAGTGTCTTCACCTTGCTCCAAACAGGCCAACTGTCCCCGCTTCAGGGAAGTCTTGGACTCCCTGGAGGGCTGCCAGCTGCCCCCTTGTCCCTCTGCACGATGCTGATGCTGGGAGCCAGTGCTGTGTTGGCTTTTAATGACCACAGCAATGTTCTCAGAGCAGAGCAGAGCAGGCTGCATGTGTTTAAAGCAGCAAAATGAAGCTCCCCCTGGCCCCCCATCCCCGGCCAAAAATGAAAAGTACAGCAAGGTTGGAGGGGAAATGGCCCAGCTGGGCGTCCTGCCTGCCTTCAGCAGAGCCACCAGCTGGCTGTCTCTCAAGGAGTTTCCTCCCCATTCAGCCCAGTCCTGTCCCTCGGGGATGGGGAAGGAAGGGGTGCAGGGGGGCGCTGGCAGCAATCAATCTCGATCAATATTTTTTCCGTACATTTATGTCCACTCGCAGGTCAAAATCCATGGCATTTAAATGAGCAACAGTGAAACGAAACACGAAAATTAGCAGGGCAAGGCTTCAGCAGCTCAAATATTCTTGTTTGGCCCGTTTCAGGACTTATTTTTCCATTTGAAATTTTCCTCCTCTTTTGGGCTGAAAAAACCCCGCATATGAAACATGGAAGCCTGAGGCCACTTGGCAAAAATATTTCCCTCTTCTTTTGAATGACTCCTTCCCCAGGCTGCCAGCCACCCACCCAGCTCTTTGCAAAGTCCCTTTGGGCACGAGCAGTCTGCCAGCAGCTCATTCCTGCATTCCCAGCCCTGCAAAATGCTGCTGCTCTTCCCACAAAGGCCTGAGCTCACAGTGGGATGCCCCAAGAAGCTCTTTTCTGATAAGGCACTGTTGGCCGGAGGGCAGGAAGGCTCTGCAGAGGGGTCTGGACAGGCTGGGTCCATGGGCTGAGGCCAGTTGTGTGAGGGTCAGCCAGGCCAAGTGCCGAGTCCTGCCCCTGGGCCACAACAACCCCTGCAGCTCCAGGCTGGGGCAGAGTGGCTGGGAAGTATCCGGTGGGAAAGGCCCTGGGGGTGGTGGTCAACTGCAGCTGAACATGAGCCAGGTGTGCCCAGGGAGGCAAAAGGCCACTGGCACCTGGCCTGTCCCAGCCATGGTGTGGCAGCAGGACCAGGACGGTGACCGTCCCCCTGACTGGGCACTGGTGAGGCCACTCCTCAAATGCTGGGGTCAGCTTTGGGCAAGAAAAACATTGAGGGGCTGGAGCATCACTTCAACCACCCAGCAGAGCACAGCAGGGAAAGCTCCTGGAGCGCTTCCCCTGAGTCTGAAAGGAAAAANGGGGCGATGGCACCTGGCCTGTCCCGGCCATGGTGTGGCAGCAGGACCAGGGCGGTGACCATCCCCCTGACTGGGCACTGGTGAGGCCACTCCTCAAATGCTGGGGTCAGCTTTGGGCAAGAAAAACATTGAGGGGCTGGAGCATCACTTCAACCACCCAGCAGAGCACAGCAGGGAAAGCTCCTGGAGCGCTTCCCCTGAGTCTGAAAGGAAAAAGATTCAGTCAGGACCTGTGTCCTGTGTCCTGCTGGCCAAGGAGTGCAAAGGAGGGACACAGAGCAGCCATTCCCTGTCCTGGGGCTGGCTATGAAGCCCTGAGACTGCCAATGCTGTCCCTCAGGAGCAGGAGGAGGTGCTTTAGATGGTGAAAGCTGGCACGAGGGGTGCACCAGAAGAGGGTTTGTGCAGGTGTCTGCCTTGGCTGCAACTCCATGTTACGTAAAAGTGATGCAGTTTTCTGTGCAGACAAAGCCTTTCCTGGCTAGAAAGGGGATATGAGAGATGCAGGTTTGGGAGAGCACCAGCGACAGGAAGGGGAGGGTTGGGCTCTCTCATTCAGCCCTCGTCACTCTGGGAATTTCAGCAGCTGCAAAAAACCTCCTGAATCTTGTGGAGCAGTGACTTAAAACTCCCCACAGCCACTACGACAATTCCCAGCTGTAGCTGCAGCAGGCAAACGTGCTGTTCTGAGCCCTGGACATCTCTGTCTATCCTGTGGGATGTGTTACTCTTCATGCCAACCTCAGCTGCTCCTTCCCAGCCTCCTTGAGCAAAGCAAAGCATTTTATCACCCCCTGCTTTCCTTACAGAGCAGAAGGTGAAGCCCACCTTAGACTGAGCACTGTTCAAGCTGGACACCAGGAAGGCAGTCCTGGATAAAGCCTGTCCCTGTATTTCTGCTTCCTGTAGCAAGCTGATAACCAGGATTGTGAGAGATTTTGGGCCAGATGAAACAGCTGAATGGGTCACTGTGAAAAGCAAAGCACCTCCCTCCACACAGCTGCACCAGTTACCTGAACTGGCAGCTTATTCAGGTGAACAGTGCCAGTGTGGGTGCTCTCAGTTTGGGTTAAGAAGTGTTTCTTTTGGAGTTATGGGAGTTAATTATGATGTTTTCCTCAGACTAATTCCAAAAAGGGAATTATGGCATCCTCGTGGTGTTTGCCTGTGTCTAATGAAATGCACTTAAAAGCCTGGGACTAAATCACTTGTTGATTTTTTTTTTTTGGGGGGGGGGGTTGGTTTAATTATAGTGGTTTAGAAAACAAGGTCTTCAGCACGTTGGATACTGCTGTGAAAAATTTATTCTTTGCCTAGTTATTTCACTAGAATTATGCTGGTACAAACACTCCACTGAGAACAGAGGAAAAAAGAACAGAAAACAACCATGAGAAGTAACCTAGACCCAGTCAAGCAATCAGCTACTCAAACTCCTCCAGAATTTATGGATGCATTTATATTATTTATATTGTTTATGTGAATGCATTTGTCCTGCTGGTCAAGGGTGGGCAGGCCCTGGCACAGGGTGCCCAGAGCAGCTGTGGCTGTCCCTGGATCCTTGGGAAGTGCCCAAGGCCAGGCTGGATGGGCCTTAGAGCAGCCTGGGATAGTGGAAGGTGGCCCTGCCCATGGCTGGGGGTGGAACAAAGTCCTTTCCAACCCAAAACTTTCTGTGATTGCCTGACTGCCTGAAGTCAGCCCAAAACAGCACAGGGGTGTCCAAGCTGCGTTGGGAAACTGCAGTGTGATCCTGCTGGGGTGCAACCTCCAGAGAACACCGTGAGGGGTAACCCCAAGTTACAGGGGTCTTTTTGGACCCTGGCTTCAGCCCTGAGAGAACCTCAGACATCCATGAACATGTTAAGCAGTGGGCATGTGAAGACAGCGAGTTAATTCCGTTGTATTACAGCTGAGGTAGATTTAGATCTCTACAAAGTCTGGCACTGGTTCCTATTTTTCACCCAAAGTGTTCTCTTCAATCTTAAAAATGGCTTTGATATGTGCTGCGTACCAGAGAGGCTGTGATCAATTTGTTAGAATGAGTTTATTAAAGAAGAGAGTCCTCAGAAGAAGAAATTGGGAACATGGCACCTGTAATTATCTCTGTCAATTGAGATGGATTCTGAAAACCTGAGCTTCCCCTCTCCAGCTTTGCTGCAGCTCTGATCTTTCACACACGCACTGCAGCTCTGAGCTGTGCTGGTTGATCTGCTTCTCTCCCCTGAGCACTGGGAGATTCCTTCCTCTCTCTCCCCACCGTGCCATAAATAATCAAAACAAATATGCCAAATTGAGGAAAATTGTCCTTTCCCATGTAGACCCAACCTGTGTGCAAGTTTGGGTCAAATTTCACAATCAGCTCCAGCCAAAAGTATGCAGGATTGGTTTTGACATCAAGTGAAATGTTTTGAAATGGCCTTTTCTAAACTTTCAACGCTGAGACAAATTTCATTTAGCCTAACATTAAATACCAGAGTAGACGATAAAGGACATTTTTCTCTTCCTATTGAAGGAACCACTTAGGCCTGACTTAGTTTTGCCAAAGTGGTTGACCCAAATTCCCTCAGCTTTCTTTGGGTTCAGCCACTCACATGAAAAATAGTCTGTTCAGCCAATTGTAACTCACACATCTCTGGTTTCTTGCCTTCTGCCCTGGCTTTCCTCCTGCAAGGTCTGTTGCCTCCTTTCCCCACCCAGTTTGGTGTCATAAATCCCCCTTGTTTGTGACACAGCCCCTGTTCCTCTGTGGAGGGCCATTTAATTGTTTGGCATGACTCCCTTATTATCCAGCACCGCAAATGTACGTGCACGTCTCAGCAATGAATAATGGGTGCTAACAATGCACAATTAATTCACGGTAAGTGCGTGTCACAAAGTCAGCATCCAAAGTGGGATCAGCGCAGGGCGATTCCCCATCCCCATCTCGGGCTCCTGAGGAGGGGTTCGAGGAGACCCGAGCGCAGTGTGAGCCCAGGTGCCTCCCACATCACCCAGGGAGGGTCTGGGGGCAGGGGGAGACGCTGTCCCTGTGCTCTCACAGCAGAGGGAAGGGCTGGAAACCACAGAGCCAGGAGCTGGGTTACTCCCACACGGCACTGTGTGAAACTGGGCAGGGGGGCAGCTCCTCCCCTACCTCCTCCTCATCCTCCCTGACCCAGGACAGGACATCAGACCAACACCAGCTGTTCTCCAAGCTCCTGCTGCTGCCAGGGAAGGTCCTGGGCAGAGCCTTGTCCCTCCTGCTTAATCGCATTTGTTCCCCGTGTCAGAACCAGTCAGGCTGGCACTCACACATGACAGCTTTGATCTTCCCAGCCGTGCTGTGGGAAGCCTGGCAGGGCCAGGGCTGCCTGCCGGGGACCATTAAAGCCCACTTGTTAATGTCCCTGATGTCTGAGGCTCTTTGCACCGCGTCCAGGAGGCAGGATTAGCCTTGGCCATGAGCAGGAGTGGGTTCCCACAGCCCCCAGTGCCTGCGCTGCCATCCAGGGAGCACCCACGCCTCCTCCTCCTCTTCTCCTCTTCTCTCCTCTTCTCTCCTCTTCTCTTCTCTTCTCTTCTCTTCTCTTCTCTTCTCTTCTCTTCTCTTCTCTTCTCTTCTCTTCTCTTCTCTTCTCTTCTCTTCTCTTCTCTTCTCTTTCTCTTCTCCACTGAGCTTTAGCAAAGCCACAGAAGGACTCTGGCTGGGACCAGCCAGAAGGATGTGAGGGGAAAGGAGTATCCAGAACAAAGCTGTTTCATCCTCCTGAGTGCCACTGCCAGTTAACAATTCCTGCCTGTGGGGACAGGGAGAATGCCCCTCTGTGCTTCACAGGCTCTCCTGGTGTGGTGGGGATGGACCCCATGTGAGTCCTCCTGTGTTCCCTGATGAGCAGGCAGAGCACTGTTCTGTTCCAGGTGGGCTGTAGGCATGGCTGAGACCCTAAAGGCATGGCTGAGACCCCAATCCCGTGCTGTAGGCATGGCTGAGATCCCAAAGGCATGGCTGAGACCCCGAAGGCATGGCTGAGACCCCAATCCCATGCTCAGCCCTTGCACCCCTGTCCCGTCTGTGAGAGTGAGAGATGCGATGGAGCACAGATTGTCTGAGTTATGGCACGTAAAGGGGCTTGGCCAGGCTCTGACCTCAGCCACAGGCACGGGGAACCCAGCAGCACCAACTTCTGAGGGCAGCCACCAGAATCTATGCCCCACATCTCGGAAAACCCTGCTCCAACCCCATTTCTACTGCTGCAGCCAGACTTATCAGGGTCAGGGACTAATAACAGCTTGAATTATCCGCACAACAGCACCAGCAGTGCAAGTGCTGAGCAACCAGACAGAGCTGAGTGGTTCAGCAACTTCTCTGCTCTTGACTTTCCCCTGACCCTGCTCTTCACATGTCCCCGATTGCAGTTTGGCTGATGCCAAAGCTTCCAAGCCACTGCAGTGCTGCTGCTCTCCACTGCTGTTCCTTCTGCTCCTCCTTCATGTTTGGCTCCACACTCCTTTCCACTTGTCATCACTGACAGGGGAGCAGCTGCTGTCAGCCAAACCCTTACTTAAGGGGAAAAAAGTTTAAGTTGCTCCAAGAGTGACTCCTCTGAAGATGGGCTGAAAGAAAGTGAGTTTCTTACACCAAGTCTTCAAACCAGGGAGCCCTTGGATGATGTGAAGGGAGAAAGCACAAGAAATTTCCTGCAGGAAGGACCTGACCCCGAGTTAAGCTGAGGATCCCACATGTTTCCTGTGCCAACCTGCAAACCCACCGTGAGGGAGCACCGCTGGCCCCAGAGATGCTGGCAGTGCCACCAGCACAGCGTGTCCCACACTTCCCCAAGCCAGGACTCACAGCACAGCCCCACCATGGCAAACTGCTCCCTCCCCAAGCTTGGCACGTGCTGCCTGCACAATTCCTGCCTCGACGTGACGTGGAACAGCACCAGCGCACGAAAGGTCAGCTTTCCATTCTGAGCAATGTAAGTTCTATCAAGCTCAGGAAAAGCTCATGGTTCTGCATCGCATAAAAACACGGTAAAATTGCAGAAATGTGTTTGACAAATCCATCAAGTTACATCAACAGAGAGCCTGGTGTTTCTGGATCTCTCCATGCGTGCTGTGGAAAGCAGTGGGAGTTTGCCAGAGGCTTTCACCAGAGCTGAGCTGCACCTTGGAAATGCAGCTCTCCACAAGATCATCATTTGCTCACAGCCAAGCACAGAAGCTGCGGGGTCTCGTCCTCTCTGTCTTTCTGAAGGGCTGTGCAAGGGACAGGAGAAACTGTGGTTTCTCCTGCAAGGTGACTTATTTCTTTAATTTCTGGATTTTCCTGCTGCAAACTACCACCAGCCTTTGCTGTTTATCCAGTGACAGCCTGAGCATGGGGGCAGGTTTTTCTCCTCTCACCCTCCCTTTCCCATCTTGTCTACCCATGAAAACTGTCAGGAAAGGAAAGCCAAGGAAAGGAAAACCAAGCTGGGAACAGGGGGTGACCACGGTGACAGCAGCACCCTGACCAGCCAGGGTGCAACCTCACCACATCGAGAAAGGTGAGCGTGTGTCACCTTCGGGAAAAGGAAGATGTTGCCAGTTAAGTCAGGAATAGTTGAGGACAAAGCCAAAAACCATGTCAGAGCTGAAGTGTAGCTCTTAAACTGATGGTTGATGCTGGGGGGGGGTCCCAGATGAGGCTGATCCAGGCAGCTAAAGCCTATTAATGCACACAGGGGCATGAAAAAAGCCCTTTCATTTCCCTTTCTGGTGTAGTACGTGTCGTTTTTCCTTTATCAGGCTGTCTGATCATCACACACATTAGCTGTTCTCCCAGGAGAGAGAAATGCTACAGAAAAGGACACGGTAGCAAGGGAGAAGCAAGGATGCTGACAGTGCTCCAGGTGGAAAAACCACGCAGGTATTTGGGTGGGGCAAGTCCCACCCCCACCCACAAAACACACCAGGAACCACTCAGTGAGGGGAAAGCTTGGAGAAAAATCTGGGAAGGAGGAAAATTGAGGTGTCAGGGTGAGCCCTGAGCCAGAACGTGACCGTTATGCCAAGGAAGAAAGGGGCTAAAGTCACCAGTGGTCACCTGGCTGCCACCACGCCATTGCTCCCCTCTGCAGGGGGGTTGCAGCAGCCCCAGCCCTGCAGTTTCTGCAGCACTTCTCTTGCTCTGCCAGGGAAATGAAACGGTGTACCAAGGGTGACAGGCTGGCATCCGAGGACAGACAGCTCTGCAAAGGTCTGCCTGGGCACAGGGAGGATTCCTTCAGACAGCTGGGCTGGTGCAGCACAGGCAGCCTGGCCTGATACAGGAACCTCACGGTTTATCTTTCAGCTTCCAGTATAAAGTCAGGAGCTGTTCCAAGCAAATATTTAGGAAAAGGGCGGCCTAATTTATGGAGCTGAGTGAGAAGGTGTGAAGGCCTGACTGGGCATAAAATTAAGCCTCAGTGTTTGCTGCTTCTCCTCCCTGCCAGGTGTCCAGATCTCTGCTTGGACAAAGCTGGTTGTGCCACCAGTCCTGAACTGGCCTGACTGGGAATTCTCCCCTGAAGTCATTGTAATCCAGGGTGGGTGGGAATTATGCTGCTCACTTAGAGAAACCTGTGGCTGTCTGGCCAGGGATGATAGCAGGGCATATTTCTGTGGGAAGCGTGTGCAGGAGGAGGATCAGACTCAGAACATCTTGACAAGAAAACACATTATTTTTTCTTCAAGCAGGGCATTGCATGGGGTTCCCTTGCTTGAATCATGTGGGTATCACAGTGGATCGTACTGAACCCAAACTAATCCACTGCACCTACCAATCCATCTGAAGAACTCCCAGAATGTGAACATGCCTTCAAGTGTTTAAAACCTTCAAATTAAATGTATTTGGCCTTGCTAAAGGCTTTGTACGAACGCTCTGGAAATGAAGAGTGTTGCCTTTGGTGCAGCTGTGCTGCAGTTTGTGGAGGGATGTGTGATTTTCTGAGCCACGGCATGGGCAGATGGGGTGGGGGAAATGGAGGGTGGATTCAGGATGGGATGGCAAACAGCTTTGACATCTCACAGATTAGGAACTGTGGTTGCTGGGACTGTGTCCCAGACCCTTCATGATTTAAATGCTGGCAGCAAGCAGCAGGAGGAGCTTTGGTTTATGTTACCTGCAGATCACAGAATAATCATGGAATTGTTAAGGTTGGAAAAGGTCTTTAAGACCATCAAGTCCAACTCGGCACCACCACCATGCTCACCACTAAACCCTGTCCCCAAGTGCCACATCCACACATCTTCTGGACACTTCCAGGGATGGTGACTCCACCACTTCACTGTTCTGATGTTTGAAAATCCTTTCCATGAAGAAATTTTTCCTAATATTCAGTCAAATCATCCGCTGGCATAACTTGAGGCCATTTTCTCTGTCCCCGAATACTTTGCAGAGGAACACCCAGTCCTGTAGTGCTGCTATGTACGAACAATGCTTCCTAAACAGGCAGCATCTTCTCCCTCACTTCCTGAAACCTTAAATTTGGAGGGTGAAAAGAGGTGGTGTTTGATTGCCCACCCTCCATTCCTGTGGCGTGCCTTGTCTCAGAAGAACTGGTGTTCACACACGGAAGAGCTGCTCATCGCCAGCCCAGCTCGGCCAGCCCTGCCTGCCACAGCTGTTTTGAGAGAGAGCTCAAAGGGGCAGAGCCCAGCAGGAGAGGGCTGGTGGTGGAGTTGGGAGAGAAGTTTTTTGTTGTGTGCTTTGAGGGGTGCTGTGTGGTATTGCTGGTTAGGGGCTGGCATGGGAAACAGAGAAGTAGAAACTTCCACAGGCACTAATGAGTTTCATTTACAGCCCTGGAAAGAGCTTGGGTTGATGTCATAATGAAGGCACATAGACCTTAAGCAGAAGAATTATAAACCTATGTTTCTATAGTTATAAGTAAGAAAATGTATTGGGTGATATGGTGGAGGGTTTTTAAGTATAGTAATGTGATTTTATAGTTTAAGTTAAGAATCTAGAAGTTCTAATAGAAGTATGTGCGTGTACGTGAGCTGGCCAGTAATTGTTTGAAAGATAGAAAAATTGCACTAAGAAATACCAAAGGTGATAATTTATAAAGTCAAAACAAAGGTTTGTGTTAATTGCTTATTGGACCAAAAAGTTATAAACTGCCACGTAACTTTGAAGCTCGTGACTGTCTTCAGTTATGGCGAATTGTTACCAAACCTCACGGCCTCTGAGACTGATGCCTTGTTGATTTTACAAGTCATAAATCGTGAATAACCGTGATAGTCCCATCTCTTTAATCAGGCTCTGACAGGCTGGGTCAAGCAGGAGGGTTCTGCAGAAGGGTTTGGAGATGTGGATCTGCTGCTAAAGATTTGCTGGAGACTTTGGTGGTGAGGAGGAGGAGGAGGAGCAGCAAGAAAAATCAGGTAAGGAAAGCCAAAATGATGAGGGACTTGTGAAACAGAAAAGTTGGCTTTTGCTCTATCTCAATCTGGAGCTCTGAGCTTGGGCTGATTTAATTTTCCCCTCTGGTGCCCAGGATGTGCTGCTGAGGGGACACTGAGGGGACACAGAGTGGTACAGCAGTGATGTCCAGCAGGGCAGATGGCAGAGGGGTTGCTGCATGCCTGGGTACAGCTTTTGACCCCGCAGGTTTTGAGATCTGCGGGGGAAGGTCAGGCTCAGAGCTGTGTCCTGCATCCTCCCAGGTCGTGCTGCAGCCTTGTGGGCCCACAGTGCCTCTTTTCTCAGAGGAAAAACTGGATTTCCATAGCTGTGTGGGGCTAGAAGTGGGAGGGTTGTGTGGCTTGGCTGTGTTCATGGAGCACCAGCCCTGCCCAAGCCTGACCTGACAGTGCCCGTGGAGCTCCTGATCTTCTCCCTCCCACAGCGTGATCTCTGCTGCTGCAGTTTGATTTGTCTGATGCTCTGTTGACAGTTAATGATTGTTACAATTAAAAACAAACAAACAAAAAAAGAAGTTATTTACTAATTGTCTTTCCCGTGGAGCTGAAAATAATAGCAAAATCAATCTGAACTACCTAACACTAAGAAAACAGATAGATTATCCAGATGACCAAATTAAGCTGCTCACAGAACTCATGGTGATTCTGCTCAGTTGCAGCTGTGGGACTCCAAAATAATCATTGCCAGCAGCCAAGAGTGTGATGGGTTGGGTGTTTGGGGGGGGAGGGTTGGGTTTTCAGTGGGGGTTGTGAGAAGGGAAGAACAAACACCCCACAGAGTGGAAAACATGAAGGTAACTGCTGGTATCCCATAGGTTTGACAACATTTGGAATTGGCTTTTTTTACTACTCAAAAGAAGCACAGAGATGATAGCAGTGATGAGAACCTGCATTTCACCTTGGGGTTGGTGAGTAAGGTTGTCTGGCAGCAATGTGGAGAATCTCTCTTCTCTGGCTGCATGGGGCAGTGGGGAACCTACAGAAACCTAGAAAAAACCCAGCATCTTTTAGGAAGGAAAACAAAGGAAAGGTCAGAAAAGGAATCAGAATTGTGGTGGTGGTGTTTCTGTTTGGGGCTTTTTGCTGGCTGTGTCCTTTGTTCTGGCCATGGCACAGTCAGGGTGCTGACAGGATTTTCCTAAATATTTCTGCCTTTAATGAGGTATTTCTGGTTTATGGTGCTAAAGACCCACCTAAGATGCAGCAGGAGGTCGCATGCAGCATGGTGGGCAGCAGATTAGCAGGAGAGAGGATCCTAATCCCAGAGAAAATGTTCCCTTTCTTTGGAGAGTGACATATCTGGAGGAGCTGCAGTATTGGACTGTCACCCTTGAAGGAAGGCTCCTGGAAAGGAAGAAGCAAAGGTGAAGAGAAGGGAGGGGAGAGGCAGAGCAAACGTTCTGAGCAGAGAGCTGCAGGCAGAGCAAGAACCAAGGGTGCAGTCCCAAGGGGATCATTTGTGCCCGTGCTGAGCCTGGGGAGAGCAGTTCTGTACATGTCAACAGACAAAAAGCTTTGGAGCACGGACTGTACCTTCCTACCCAAACCGCAGCAGCAATCAGCGTTTTGACTTCAATTTGCTCAGGGCTTTTTTTGGGGTTTGTGGGGATTTTTTTTCTGCTTTATCTTTACAAATACTTGCATGACTTCTTGGTGAGGTTATACCTCCCCTGGTCCGTGTGCTCAGTGCAGGCTGAGAGCCAAGCCCCCGCTCCCAGGAAATGCTGGGTGCCCATCTCTGCTCTACAGCAGCAGCTTCCACCTGGGAGCAGCTTTGCCAGATGTGCAGGCCCAGCCTCCTGGTTGGATGGGCTGCCCAGATGTTGGCTGCCTTTGCGATGCAGCTGGCTGAAAGTCCACCTCGTGCTGGGGAATGCTCGTTTTTTGTGAGCAGCTTGAGGCCTCCCGTCAGCCTTAACCCAGCCACGGGGGGGTCCTCCAAGTTGGCAAAACAGCTGGAATTGAAGGTGGGAAGAGCTGCTGGTCCCGTTCCACATCTGGGATCACTGGAGGACACTGGCACCACGGGGGATTATAGTAAGAGTAGGAGTTTGAAGCTTGTCTTCAAGGAGAAATTACAGGGAAAGCTGCATAAACTGATTTATGGAGGCTTTATTTGCTCACCAACAATTACTCCTAAGCTTATACAACTCTCTCCTCCAGTGAAAACTAAGACACAGCTCTCCTTTCTCTATGGCTCTGTCTAAATCTAATGTGGTCCCACCTATGCCTAATTGGGCTTTTTATTACCCATGCCCTTTTGTAAAAAGAAATAAAGAAATACCTAAATTTAGTAACCTCAGGGATTTCTTTGTCTAAAGACACAGCCTGAGGAATTGATGCAAATTTGCTGATTAACATCAGCTGAGGAAAGGAAAGGAAAGGGAAAGTTCCTAGGCTTCCCTTGGAAAGCAGCAGATGTAAGCACCTGGACACTTCAGTGTGGAGTGGCTTTTTAAAATTTTTTAAATTGGCTTTTTTTTTAAGTAGTTCAGAAACTCAGAGAAAAATTGAGTTATCAGGTAGGACTACTACCCCGAGTGAGTGCTGATACTGCAAACTACTCATCCTGATAATGGGAAGCTGCCCAGCTTTCTCCCTTGGTGATGAATGCAGGTGTCTCCTGCTTTTAATTTTTATAGACTTCCCAGTGCCGAGGAAACTGCTTTTGGAAATCATCTGCCTTGTGACAACAAGCTCCTGTAGTTTGAGGCTGGGTTTAGCATTATTTTAGTGTAATTAAGTGGAGCAAGAGGGGCTTCTGCAACCGGTGATGCTCCCTCAAATGTGGAGTACACTTAAAACAGGATTAGCCAACAAGCTGCTTTAGGGGATGGAGTTAGACAATGCAATCCTCCCAAATCTGGCTTTGCATATGGAAAAGGAGCTTGAGGAAGGTCTGCTGAGGGCAGACCTTCTGCCTGGCTGGCAACACCAGCCCTCCCCTGCTGGCCCAGGCTCACCTGGAGGAAAAGCACGGGGAGGCATTCTGTGGTACAAGGAAAAAGTGTGTTCGTGCACAGCTCGGATTATAATTCCGGGAGGCTAGAAGGAAGCAGCGCTCGGAAATTAAAACGAGATTTAAAGGGGTAATTAAGGGTTCTACCACTGAACAACGCTGATGAACTGGCTGGGAATAAATCAGATTTCACATGAAGGAAGTGACCTGGAAATAGATTATTGCCTGTCCCTTAGCCAAACTTCCTCACCACGGGGCATCATTGAATGGAGCGTGAGGTCACCCTGGTTGGAGCTGGGGAGGGCTCAGCTGGGGAGTGAAACCTTCTGGGCAGAGGCTTGGAAGCCTCCAAGGTGGCTTTTGTTCCAGACCATGGAAATCTCAGCTCCGAGTAGACCAGCCCTCATTGGTACAATTTTGCCTCTTGAAAATGCACACAGAATCTTTTATTAAAAACCCTGCAGATGAGTTAACAGCTGGGAGAAGCTGGAATATGATTAATGTCTCGTGAATAAGCCCTGGAGGTACTTTATGGAAATAAGATTTACAACACTATTACACGCCATCCTGAATGTGCTTTACATTTTTAAATGGGGGGGATGAATGTTTCTCTCTGCTCCTCTCCCTTCTCCCTTGGGCCCTTGCAGAGGTACAGGAAGAGGATCCCAGCTGATCTGGGGTGGGAGTGTTTGGTGCTCGGGGAGGTGTTGGACTGTGCAGTTAATTGAAGGATCTTACTGGCCCCAGTGCTGTATCAAGCAAGGAATCAAAATGTGTCCTGACACGTAGGACGCAATTACAAGTCATTAACAGAGAAATTAGGGATGCCAGAATGGAAAGAAGGGATCTATCAGGCTGTTTTGTCCATCCTCTCTGTGCCAAAGCAGCATTGCTCCTGACAGCACATGGCTGGGTGCTTCTGGAATAATTTAGCTCCTGACACCTTCGGAGCGCTGTGGTGCTTCGAGCAGTCCCGTTTGTTCCAGTGGTTTAAAGATTCTACTCAAGATTCTCCTTCCAGACCACAGAGGCCTTGCTGGAGGGAGGTGGCAATCCCTGTGGAAGTGGCAGGAGGTGAAGGCCCTGCCTGGGCACGTGAGGGGATGCTCCACAGAGAGGAAAGGTCACTGTCCCCTCCTGGGAGCTCTCTGCAGCTGGCACTGGGTTACCTCACCGCAAGAAATGCTATTAATGACACTGTCTGGCCATGGAAAAGCTCTCCGATTCCTTTTGTCTGTCACAGAGGTCTTCTCCAACCACAACGATTCCATTATCGACCCAGCACCACCACAATGTTCACCTCTAAACCACGTCCTCAAGTGCCACATCCACACCTGTTTTGAACACTCTCAGGGATGGCGACTCCACCGCATCCCTGGGCAGCCTGTTCCAATGTTTGACAACCCTTCCCATGGAGAAATTTTTCCTGATATCTCATCTAAATATCACCTTGCATCTGGAGAGAAGCTGAGTTCCTGGAGCTGTGTGACCGCCTCGTACAACACAGGCCAAGGGTGCCCTCTCCTAGAGAGAGCGGGGAAGGTTAGAAATGGGCAGCTGAGTGTCTCAGCCTGGTGCTTCTGCTGAAGGAAGGCCAAGAGGAATGTGAAGGAAGGAGAAATCCCAGGAATGGACGGAAAAGGAAGGAAAAATCCCAGGAATGGACAGAAGAGCAATGAACTCCGCACTCCCATCTCCAGAAATGACCACAGGAGAAGAGACCGAACTAATTGAGGTAACTCAGGGTAATTAACCTGGTGGAAAGATGATCTTTGGGGGAAGGTAACAAAGGAGGTGCACGCACTTGGTTGTCTCTACCAAAGCACTGGTTTTACTGGGGACTAGATGATGAAAGAAGAGCTCTGAACCGGCTTTGAGCTCATGCTGGTTTTTATTTACCCCAGATCCAGTACTGTTCCATGAGTACCTGGTGTTTTTAAAAGCTCTGTTTAGGAGGAGACTATTTTGCTAGAACACCCTTGCCATCCATAGGCATCCTTAGGCTGAGCAGTGAGCCCTTCTGCTGAAACCTCTGTCCCAGGCTACCCCAGGTGATCCTGGACCCCAAAATTATGCCAATCAGACCTGCCTCGATGTCTGGTACGACGTCTGCTCCAGCCAAGCTGAAGGCTACAGTTATTCACAGATTTACTGAATATTTTTCAGAAGATTTGAGCAATCTGAGATAAACTGGGGATCAGCAAGTGAAGGTGGCTTATCTCCCCTTTACCTTAAATGCGGTGATGGAGTGGGATATCTGATCCACCGGCAGGCTTATAGGGCGCTAATGTGACACAAAGCTTTTCTGTGACATGTCCAGGAAAAAAACCTTGTTTTTCTCTCTGAACTGCAGTCAGGGAAGCCCAGCTCCGCCGGGAGAGCGTGGATAGCTCCTGGGAAGCTGGATGCCTGCAAGAATGTGGAGCAGAGACTCCCTAAAGCTCCCGTGTGGCTCGTGGCCAGGGTCCCGAGGGGACTGTACCTCGGGCTGGCTCTGCCCTGTGCCCGCAGCAGCCATCAGGTGAAAGGGGCTCTCCTGGCACTGATGAAGAACCCGGCTGCTCCTGGCTGCTGTGGTCACATCGTGTGGTTCCGCTGGGCTTTCAAGGGACCAGTGCCTTTCTTCTGGGCTCACAGGCTGTGGAGTGGAGCTGGGAAACTCCCGCGGCCACGCTCGGCAGCGATGCTAAAGCCAAGCATCTCTTGACTCTTATTTTGGTTTTTATTCCCATCTAGCGGCAGGCCTTGGGAACTGAACGTTTGAATCAAAATGAACGCTGCCCAGAAGGTTGCATGATGTAATCTCACAGCCCCTTGCTCTCCCTTTAATGTTTTGCCCTCACTATTTTTGTTTTTCAGTCGGGATTATATTTCACATTAAATTGGTGCCTTCCCACAAATTCAGCCCTGAATCTCCATGTGGAAAATAATCTTGTTTCACAGCCCATGTCTCCCTCAGTGCTTCACTCTCCTGCAAAGTGTAGCTTTAGGGCAGCAAAATCCTGGCAGTGACAGGAGTTGCACAGGGCACAGGAATGTTCCTGCCTTGTCCCTCCTGAAGGCTCTGCACTGGTTTGAGTGAAAAGCACTGAATCTGCAATCAGGAAATCCAACAGTGAAGTGAATGAGATAAGCACCTGCACACCTGCACTGAACTTTGTTTTTGACTTGACTGCCAATCTGGACAGGTATCTAAGCATCTCTAAGGTGCAAGTCTTCTCTATTTTCCTAAGACAAGCTAAACCCCAAAAGAAACTCTCTTGGATTAAAGTAGTGTTGTCCTCAAATGCCAAATGCCTTTGGACAGATCACCTGCAGGCTTTCTATGCTGTCACTAACATGAAGTTCATAATCTGAAATTGAAATCTTCCAAGAATCCCTATCTGAAACAACATGAAAGCCACCAGGCACTGACCTGAACTCCTACCACGGAGATAAATAATCCTGGAGTTGTACTTTTATAAACTCTGCATGATCTCCTGTATGTGGCTGCAGTTCTCTCAGAGGAGTTATTCTAGGCAGAAGAGCAGTGTTCCTGCTGCTTGTCCTACAGTAATGGAAAAGAGTGGCTGTGACTGTATTCTCCCAATAATTATAAACCCATTATTTCATGCTTTGGGATCAAAGACTGGGGATCTTTTTCTCATGATTATGTAGATATGGTTTGGGGGATCCTGGTTTACAAGCAAAGGACATTCCGGGGCTGAGCACTCTTCTCCTGTGGCTGACTCAGTTGTCCACCAAAGAAGTTCTGATTGGTGCAATGTAGTTTGATTTATCTGTTAGGTGGTTTTGTTGGTGGTTAATTCCTTCATAACAAGTAGATGCAGTAACTGTGCAATAGGTGGCTGGCCTGTGGCTGCTCTTATGAAAGGCTCCCAGGTAAAGGAGGCAGAGATGCCTTGGCAACCCCAATGAATAAAAAAAGGGGAAGAAACAAACAAACAAACAAAAACGGAGGAGGAGAAGGGAATATGATCAGATAGTGAACGATGCAGTCTTGCTGCTAAAGATGCAGTGGCAGAACAGTAAATCTGAGGTACAAAACCAGAAATACAAAAATACGACGATTCCAACTCAAGCAGAAAAAAAGAAACTGGAAATTATCTCAGCTGCTGAAAAACTGTTTTTAAAAGAAAATCAAATCCTATCTTAGATACGAGCCCCTTCTGCCTGTGACCTTTGCTGTTCCCTGTGCTGCAGCACAGCTCTGTTGCTCCGTGCCGAAGGGATGTGCGCGCCACGTGCAGGAGTTTTCCCCGTGGGCTGCATCAAGGTTTGCTCCTTGGCTGCGTTTTTCCCGTGTTTCTGTCATGCTCCACTTGGCTCAGGGCTGCCAGGGTGTAATGAATGATCTGGGATTGCATAACTCGGGTTTCAGAAAAAGGAAGGAGATGAATGAAGTGTGGCTGAGGCTGGAGTCGGGGCGGGGGGGGTGGCGGAGTCTGGCACATCTGTTCAAGGAGAGGAATTCAGTGAAGGAAATGGAGGAAGCCTGTCCTGCATCATTTGAGGTTTATAAGGCAGACTGTGCTCTCCAAAGAAGCAGTCTCCCTGCTTCCCAAAATTCACCATTTAAAGGTGTCTTTCTGAGTGTTTAAGCACAGCTGCCCTCTCTGAACTGGGGAAATAGGAGGAAATGAATGGAGATAGGAAAAATAAGGTGCTTCACTGTTGGTTTGGAGGGGAGAAGGTTTTGTCATGTTTTACTCCTCCCCTAAGGTTTTGGTCTCTCTCTTCCCCAGGATCTGACACTGCAAAGCAAGGTTTTATCAGCTGCCAGAGCAATGGGTGAGCCCTCGGGGTGCCCACGAACTCCTCAGGGAGTGGATGCACGTGAGTTGTCATTGCACGATCCTGCTTTGTGGTAAACAGCCAGGAACAAAGAACAGCAAATGCTTCTGGTTTAAATGTCCATCTCTAGCAGCTTTTTAGCTACGTTCGTGTTGCTGTTTGGACTCTGTGAAGTTTCTGATTCTCTGGCTGTGGCAGAGATTTTCAGTGCTTTGGCTGAAGAGACGCTTAGAGCTGAGGTGGGGTTTGGTCTGCCTGGGATGAGTAAAGGTAATTACCCTGCCACTGGGCACAACTTCAGAAGGTCCCAGAGGGTTTCAGGAGTGAGGAGAGAGAGGTCTGGATTCTCCTTGCTGGGCCCCCACCAGTTTTCAGCTTGTGCAGGGTGTCCCAGCTGCTGGGGAGCTGCACTGGTGGAGCTGCGGGCACCCACACATGGGCAGGTTCTGACTCCTTGTTTCACTTCCGACGTGTGTTCAGATGCCTCCACATAAAACTTTCACCCAAAGCTGCCTTTAGAGCCCACTCATAGAAGATAATTCCTCCAGTCCCTGCAGGGAGAGATGAACTGAGCTCTGGAAGTTGAGGCCGAGTCCCTCTGTCTGTCCCCCCTCCTCTGAACCTTTGAGTTTTTTAGGTCAAACAGTGCCTTTTATCTGCTTGGTGCCTTCAGTCTTTCACGATGATAGATACCAAACATGTTGAAAAAGCTTTCCTGCATTACAGTAAGGTGTTGCACATTTTCATCCCATTTTCATGCCTCTTGTCCTGCCATAAGGTTAAGGCAATTCTGGCTCTCTGCTAACGATCTTTAACTCCTTGAAATGATTTTGTGAACCTTAGCCAACATTAACTGCCAGCCTCTATTTATGGCTCAGCAACCACGAGCAAGTTATAGCTGATAGATGAGGCAAAAGCTAAAAAGGGAAGTTTTCTGACATCACAACATATTTTAAAAAAGTCCTGTGCAGCTATTCTGGGAGCTCAGCTGCCAGGTTGGCACTACACGGGGTGTCACTGTGGCTCGAAAAGCAGTCGTAGCAGCACGTGGAGGATTCTCAGAAGCAGGTTTCAGCTCTGCCTCTGCTTTTCCTGCAATGAAACACACCTGAGGACTGGAAAGAAGCAAAATCCAGCTGAAAGCCTGTGATGAGGGAGGTCATTCCTGGCAGGCTTTGCAGTTTTGTGCTGGCATACCCACCACAACTTATGGCGACTTCTCCACCACGGAATCACTAAGGCTGGAAAAGACCTCTGAGATCATCAATTCCAACCATCAACCCAGCACCACCACCGTGTCCTCAAGTGCCACATCCACATGGTTTTCCAACATTTCTAGGGATGGTGACTTCACCATTCCCCTGGGCAGCCTGTGCCAGTAATTTACAACCCTTTCCATCAGGAATTTTTTCCTAATCTCCACGTCTGATCCACAGCCTGGCCTTGCAGGGCAGTGCTGGTTGATGGTAGTGATGCACAAAGCAGTGAGAGAAAACTGTGGCCACCTCTTTTTTGGTTCCTTTGGCAGCAGGACTGGACCCATGGGTCACGTGGAGGTGGTCCCGTGTCTCTGGGCTGGTTCTGGAGATGTGGGTTTGGCACAGAGGCTCTCACCTCGTGCCCGTTCTGGCACCACCAGTGCCCAGCGGTGCTGGCAGCTGGCACTGACCGATCGTGGTGTGGTGAGCGAAGAAAAAAAATGCAGAATTGGCTTTTAAAAATGAGACAGGAAAAATGATCATCGAGCCCCTCTTTCAACAGCTTGCACGGTACAAACACGATGATGAGAACAACATCTCCCTGCTGCCTGGTGCTGAGCAGAAATGAAGCATTTCGGGGCTTGCAGGAGCTGCAGATGCTTACAGTTTGCTGGTTATCCTAATGTTTTGCCTTGCCTGACCTATCTCCTCGGGGCAGCAATAAAAATAACCAGCTCCAGTCCACTACTTGGCTGCTAATTGTCCACTTGTAGATCTTAGTCCCAGCTGGGCCTGCTCCTGCCCAAAGGCAGTTGTGTTCAGTAAAGTGGCTGTTCCCATTTGCAGCAGCTTCACAATAGGAGCAGGTGGCTGCCATTTTCCATGCAAGAAGCCTCTTTGGAGGAAAGGAAAAGGGGGCAAATGGGGAGAGGAAAAGGGAAAAAAAAAAAATCCAAACAAAAACAAACAATACAAAGCATCGGGGAGAGGAAAGCCTCTGCACTGCTCTGGTTAAAGTGGATAGAGACGAGGAGTGTGGAGAAATTAAAAAAAGAAACCATATTTCAGGGCAGAGGAGGGAGAAGGGAAGTGCTGCTCCTGTCATTTCTCTGCATCCAGGGCTGCTCTCCCTGTTTTCCATCCCGATCAGTATGCAACATCCAAGTATTTCCCAGTGAAGATGCAGCCTGCTCTCAGCTAATTTTAGCCTCCTGATTATGACTTCCTTCAGTGAGCTACCTTGCCTTGACAGCTTACAAGTAGCATGTATTTTCCCTGGGGTGCTGCAGACCCGAGGTGGAGACCTGCAGTGAAGCACAAAGAGAGGAAAATGGCAAGAAATCACTTCACGGCTGCGAGCTTCAGAGCTCTCCTCCCCTGAACAGGTGAAAAAGGAAACTTCTGAAGTGCCTGTCGCAGCCTCTCGCCGCTAACAGGCGTCACCTGCAACGGGGACAGCACAGAGCTTGTCTCTGGGAAGAAACAATAGAGGAGAAGTGCCACAGAAGCTGCTTGTTCAACAGCACTGCTTAGCAGAAGCCAGATTTTTCGTATCAAAGGGAATTCTGCTATTTTTGAATTGTTTATTCATGCAGAAAGGTTGACAATGAAGCCTTTGAAATTTCTGTGCCTTGTGACGACTTGGGAGGGAACCTATCAGTCTCTCAAAAGGCTTTATGTTACTGTACTCAGCTCCAGTATCTGTTCTGCTGTGCTCTGCAGCATCTACTCTGAAATCTCATCTCCCTGCCTGCAGCGTGTGCACACAACATGAGCAGGGTGCAGGCAGTGGCTGGGCACCCACTGCTGGCCTCTTCCCCACTGCAAGCACCTGGAGCCGCCAAATAAAACTGATAGGAGCGGTTTGGAGGCAAGGAAAAGGCTGTGGTCCTTCACTCAGCCTGTGGCTGAGCTGGAGATCTTCCTGCACAGGGACATCATGGGGACCGAGGGTTTACGTGGGATCCAGGGGGAAATGGTCAGTTTCTGAAAGACATCCCTAAAGGGCTGGTAAAGACAGAGGAATTGCATCTGCTCAGAGCCCCAGGAGCTGAAAGGGTTTTGAGGTGTTAGAGAGAATCAATATCTCACAGTCTTGTCTTGCTCTTTACCTTCCTGCCCTTTGCTTTCAGCTTGTGTTAGAAGTGGAACTGGTGGACAGGAGTGTGACTCATGATCACTCAAACTCAGAATTTTACGCTCCCTTACTTTTTTTTTTTAATTCTGTACAAGCTTTTTTTAAACTGTAAAAACTGTTTCTATTCAGGATATAAAAGGCAAATTCTTATAAAATTCCTAAACTGTGTGTTAGAGCCTTAGTAACTGTTTTTCATTCATCTTTGAGGATAAAATGTCAGGTTTGCGTGTTGATGTTGTTCTGTATTTTCACAAGATGTTCTGCCCTCAGGCATACATCATTTTTGAAGCACAGTCATCTTGAGCTCGTGAATTTCCCAGAACAACGTTTAACAGTGTGAACAACTGTCCTGGATGCAGGTAAGGCTTTGATGAATTGTAAGAGCTTGTTGTTCTCGTGTCCAGGTCATCTCATTCCAAAATAACTCCAAGAAGGGAATTTTTCAGAGGGGCCTGGGCTGGGAAGCTCAGTGCTCAGCCTGTCATAGGAGGGATTTTTCTGTTCAGTTATGAATATCTTGTGACTCCGGTCGCCTGAGGCTGTGGAGGCTTCCCCATCTTCAAAGGGCTGAATCTATGGCTGATGTTTGGATGTTCTTGCCGTGGATTTCAGAGCTGGAAAAGGTGTTCCAGCTTTTTCACTGTCTCTGGACAGAGGTGCTCGACACCCACAGAGAGCTGCAGGCTGCTCCTTGTTTCTGAGCTGGGGTGAGCATTGAGGGCTACAGTTCCAAACTTGGATGGGCACTGAGCAAACGAGGGTCTCTGGGCAAATTCCCCAGTGATTCCATCTTTGTGGAGAGGTTTGCTTTGCCAGGAGTCCAAAAAATCATGGAAAAGTCAGAAACTGGCTGGGGAACACAGGAAGCAGTGGGAAAACAGATTGGAAACCAAGCTCTGGGGTCTGAGAGCTCTCTAAATCACAGAAGACAAGTTTGTAATTATTTGTGCAGATTCATCTGGAGATATCCAAGCAATAAATTCCTCCTTTACTGTTTTACTTGGGATGAGGAAAGGATGGATTTTACTTTGCTTGGATCCAGTGATGGTTGCAGGGAAGAGCCAGTGCCTGGCCTCGGGTCATGCCTTGATAAAAGTCCTCTTCACTTCTAGGGCATCAGCAACCTCCTGCCTGCGCTGGGCTGAGCTGTGAAACTCGCCAGAAATGAGATTTCACTGTGCTGGCAGCCAGAGCATGAGCAGAGGGCAGTGACAGCCCCTTCAGACCTTCCCTTCTCAGTGAATCTAGAGCAGATTGATGTGTGACAGGTTGGGACAGCACAGCAGGCAGTGCTGGCAATAGCACATTGTGAGAGCTGGGGAAGAATGTTCCTGAATAGCCTGATGGACCTCGGTAGCACCTCTGCCATTCTGGCCATACCCAGTTGCTGTTTGCTTACGCAGCAGGAGAAGTGTTTCCTTGGTTTAGTAGGTTTTTCTCTCTTTTTTTTAATTTTTCCTCTCCCAGCTCAGATCTGCTGAAGGCAGTGACAAGTTGCCATCCTTCAAAAATTCAGTTTAACTTGGAAACAATGAGACTTGGGGATCAGCAGTGATTGTATTAATATTTGCCTGGCAGATTAGCTCTGAGGAGCTGATAATTCACGAGCTCTTTGTTCACCGTGGTTCAGTGCCCGTGGATTCTCTCTCTGGAAGTGTCTTGCTGCAGCATTTCTGTCTTTTGAGGTCAGTGCAATGAGCTGCGTGGGTGTTTTTAGACATGAATCACATGCAAAGGCTTTTTCTCTTTTTCTTTTCTACTTTTTTTTTTCCCCTGACATACTAGGCAGCTTAAGAAAAAAAAAAAAGTAAATGAAAAAAAACCCCAACCTTAGAAATTCCCAGACTTCTTTTTCAGCTGAAAAACAAAGTGAAGTTTTACACCCATTAATGGTTCTCTCTCATCCACTGTGGCTCTGTGCATCACAGCTGTACCGGGGTCTGTGCAGACGTGTCCTGCAGGGCAGGTGTGAACCCCGTGGAGCCCTGTCTCTGTGGCACTGCAGGGGTTGCTCAGCCTCCCCAGCTCTGTGGTCAGCACAGTGAGCTGTTCCTAAAGCCAGGTTTGGGCAGGAGCAGCAAGGAAAAGAGCAGAGGAGGAAAATCTTAGCAAGAAGGAAAGATCAGCAGCGAAGGACACAGGGAAATGCTTTGTTGAGGTTTTCAGACATGCTTGGCTTGTACTTTTGGCACTGAACTGAGTAAGTCCAGACTAAAACTGAGCTTTGGTTCTCCACTTGAATCTACAACCTCTGGGAGGAAGGGAATTTTTAGGAATTGCAGTGGAACATCCTGCTGCTTTTTGTTGCTCTCAGCCCCCCTTCCTGGCTGCCTCACCAACACTGCTGAGGCTCAGAAACATTTTCTTCTGGAGCACTGGTCCCCACTGGGCCCCCAGGAGGAGCTTGGGAGTCTCTGGAAGGGTTTTCTTTGGTCCAGGGTATTTTCTCTGATACAAACCACCACTGAGCAACTGCTCAGGAGGCAGGGGAGAGGCACACAGCCTTCTGTGTTTGACTTTGGAGCAGATACCCATCTGTGATGTGGCTTTGGGGACAGCGTGCTGAGGCAGCTGTGCATCTGGGAAAGAGCAGGTTCGCTCTCCTATTTTTATCATCCTCTCTAAGGATGTGCTGTTTGATCTGGAGCCCAGTGTCTCTTCCCCATTGATGAGCTGTCAGTCCCAGGGCTGGGAGCAATGCTTGGATAAACTTCCACTGTCATATTAAGCTGCTTTTACAGCTGATAACCTCGGGCTGCTTTCAAAATCCATGTCATGAAGTCTAATGCAGCAGCACAAGGCATCAGATGTGCTGTTGCAGGGCAGGGGCTTCTCATGGCCGTGACAGAGGCAGGTATTCAGAAGCAAATCAGGCACTGGGGCCAGCAGAGCTGGGGTGGGAGGTGAGGGAATTTCATGGGTGTGTGTCTGCTCGGCTTCCCATTAGAGTCAGCGGGGATTTCAGGGTCATGCAGCAGGGAGGAAAGGTGGCACTGAGGCTGACAGGACACAAAAGCCATCCGGAGTGATGGCCCCCATGGTTGTACCTTCGATGCCTTTTTCAGCCTAGAAATGGAACCACACATGCTTCCGAGGTAATATTAATATTGGAGGTAATTAAAAATGGATCTTTAAGGAAGGCCTCCAGGGGCAGGTGTGGGAAAATGCCCCAAAAAGCCTACCCCCACGGGGGGGGTATACATTTTTATATGTTTTAAGCGTTTAGCATAATTGACAAAAATCACCAATTAGGAGGACAAGTGGTGATGCAATTCCCCCCCAGGTCCCCTCTGGAGCCCCCCCTTGGTATGAGCTGTATTTTGATTATGAAAATGTGTCTCGACAAGCTGTTTTCAACCTCGGTAGCCAGGGAGAACCAAGATAGGATAGGGGCCCTTGGAATCTGTTTTTTCTTCCTGCATAGGGGAAAGGGCATGGAAAATCACTGGGAAAACTAGCCACCAACAGGCTACCAGTACATGTGTACGCAATACAGAGAATATAGAAAAGAAAAAGAGGTAAAAACCAAAACGGCATCACCTCCTCCCCTCCCAAATGGGAGTGGGCTGGGTTCTCACAGAGCAGAGGAAGAGCCCTGTTTGCTTTAGCCAAGCCTGTGGCACTGCCCTGTCCTGCTCCGAGCAGCTGAGTCCCACCGTGTTGTGGGACAGTTGCTGGGAAGCCCAGAGTGAACCCTTAGCTCTGCTCTGTGTCCCTCAGCAAGCCACGGGGGGGGGGTTTATCACATCTCATTTTGAGTAACTGAATTCTTGGTGGCTCCACAAGGATGCTGGTGGTGGGCAACAGCACTGGCTTGTTTTACTCCAGGGGCCTGAACATTCAAAGGTTCTCAGTTTAATTCAAGTCAATGCAGCATTTGGGATTTTAGAGTGGGCACTATGACAGTTCTGGGAATGGAAAACAAGGTGCTTGAAAAGCAGCTCTCATCAAGTATCAGATTCTCATTTGAAAGGTAGGAGTCTTCGTGCAAGTGACTTTTTTATTAGAGGAGCACTGTCAAGGATCGTTGTGATACTATATTTAGCTTTTAAATTAAGTGTTCTCTGAGATCTTCATTTGCTGAGTGCTCTGAGCCTTTTGTCTGCAGCACAGTGTGGAGCAAGTGGTCCACCAAGAGCTCCAGGATGTGTGGACTGAGGTCTGTGTGATGCTGGGCAGAGGCTCTGGAGCTGCAGTGCCCTTGGAGTGAAATGTTCAGCTGCTTTTAAGCTAAGTCCTGGTCTGCAACCTCTCTGTCCTTCACCTTCCGAAGCAGCTTTTAGTGCTTGGATGTGTAAACACTTTACTGTTTGGGCTTAGAAACTCAAGGTTTGGAGTAATTGTGTTTCCCTTTCTGTTTCAGGAGAGAGAGGCTGTCAGGAAAATGGACCTTTCCAGAAATGTCCTAGAGGTGAGATGACAGGTGTGTGGGGGACGTGAATCTTCTGTAAACCTTGCAGTTGTGGCTGCCAGGCAGGGGAATGGGCTTTCCCAGACAGCTCTGCGGTGGCTGTTGTGCTCTCAGAGAGGCTCTGTGCGTGCACTGAGGGTGGCAGAGGGTTGGGAATGAGGTGAAAGCCTCGAGGTATGAAGGCACACACACACACAGAATCATGGAATGTGCTGAGCTGGGGGGGGGACCCATCGGGATCATTGGTTCCAACTCCTCGTCCTGCCCTGGACACCC
Organism: Machaerirhynchus nigripectus; assembly: GCA_013397975.1. NCBI lineage: Eukaryota > Metazoa > Chordata > Aves > Passeriformes > Dicruridae > Machaerirhynchus > Machaerirhynchus nigripectus. Next base: position 409,781 of record VZRQ01001494.1, read on the forward strand.
CAAGAAGGCACAGCCAGATGTGAATCACTGAGCAGCTGCTGAGCTGTGCTGCTCCGTGCCCTGCCTGGCACCGTCGGCAGGACAGCTTTGTCAGGAAATAAAGGAGGCACAAGTTAAACAGGCACATTCGTGCAACTGCTCCCTCCATCCCCATTTTCACGGCCTCCTTTGGATTTGCACCACCAGGTCCACGTCCTCCTGTTGCTGCGGGCCCCAGAGCTGGGCACACATTGGGGTGGCTGGAAGCAGCACCTGCGTTTCCCCACCAGCCCCCTGCTCAGCAGCGAGGGGCTGTCTGTGCCCTGCACCCCAGACTCTGTGGGGACACGGATCCCAAACTCCTCCACCCCAAGGCGAGGGGTCTTTTCCATTATTCCTCTGTGCTGGTGAGGAGCAGGAGCTGCCTGAGCGCTGTAAATCCCTTTTCCTGCCGGAGCGCTGAGGCGAGGGAGGAAGCTCGCAGCCAACCCTCACTATCAGACCTTGAGTTCATTAAGCTGCCACTGCTGAGGGAACCGGCTCCTGCCCCGCACAGAGGACACAGCCCGGCATCCCTCCGGCAGCCACACGATGGCGGAAGAACCAAGGATCACTGCGCGGCTTCTAAAAAATCCCTGCTGCAAGCAGGGAAGGCACCGGGCACCTGCCTCTGGGCATGAAGCTTCTTCCGTGGGCTAGCACAGAGCCCAGCAGGGATTCAGCGGGGCCGAGACACAGCCGAGGGGGCCGTTCCTGCCGGCTCCTCTGTGGCTGCTGCACAGGGGGGTCACAGCTTCCCCCGGCCGTGAGGGAGGCCCCACATCGCACCATCACCCAGCCCGACAGGCCCCGAGCAAAGAGTCCCAGCGTTTCGAAGCATGAGGCAGCTGTAAACTGAGCGGCACAGGGCCCGAGCAAAGAGTCCCAGCGTTTCCAAGCAGGAGGCCGCTGTAAACTGAGCGGCACAGGGCCCTGAGCCGCCTGCCAGAACTGGGCCTGCTTCGTGCAGAGAGGTGACATCCAGTCGTCCCTTCCGCGCTGATTTACTCCCTGCACCAACCCATCCCCGGTCAGCCTCTGCAGGCAGTTCTGCCCCAGCACCTCTGCATGCTCTTCCCTTTGGCAGCACGGCCCCAAACGAGCTGCTTTGGAACTAGAATTGCCATAAAGGTCTCGGAGTAATCTTCTCACCACGCAGGAACTGCTTTGAACACCCAAGAGCTGTGCTCGCAGCCCGCAGGGAAGGTGTTTCCCCCCTCAGTCAGCTCCTGTTCCCTGTAGGAGATTCCAGAAGCACTAAACCAGCTTCTGGTGATGTCTTTACAAGAAAAACTTCTACAGCAGGGCATTCAGTGCCCAGAGGAACCAGCCAGACTTCCAGCTGTCAGGACATGGCAAAGCAATCCATACAGCCCAATATCAGGTGGGAGAAACCCAAAGGAGTGCAAGAAAATATAACCCCTTGTGTGGTACCTGACCAGGGGAAGCCCTTTTTTAGGACAAAGTGCTTTTAGGCTGAAGATTCCCTCCCAAAAAACTCATGAGCTAATTCAGCTACTACCAAACCCGAACTCAAAACCTACAAGCTCTTTCACAATCTAGGAAATCCCAGAGCAGTTTATTTTCCCTACTCTTTTGCAGCTGGCTCCTGGCTGAGACAGGGGTCTTGCTGCCTTGCCAGGGCTTTTTGTCAACTCTAGAAATTAGGGTGGGTCACAACTGCTTCGATTTCTTAGGTGGAAATAATGGGTGAAATAAAGCAGGTACACCAGTGCAAACACTCCCTCACGTGGTGGCACACTCACATTTGCACTGCAATTAAAGGTGTGGAGCCAAATACTCTTCATCTTGTGCACCCTCTCTGGTTTAGTTTGTTTTTGTTTTTGTTTTAATCTCTTTCTTCCCATTTCTCTGAGCTGTGGAAAAGAACAAAGAGGTGTCAGCATTTCTGTTAAAACTGTATCACGTCAGCCTGGTCTGCACTGAGGTTTGGCAGCACACAGCAGCTGTAAATGAGCGTGGTTTAGCTCCTCATTTTCAAGCTGCAGCAAAGGGATGGGATAACCCAGGGGACAGGGATAGGAGCCATTACTGCCCCCAGGGCTCTGAGAGTCACTGATTGAATTGGTCTGCAAGAGGGAGGGTCCTGACTCACAGACAGATGGGTTTAGATGATTTTTTTTTCCTATTCACCATTTAAAAAAAAAAATAATACCCTCAATTGGTATAAATTAAGATATTCTTCTGATTAATAGTGGTGATAAGCTGCTGGTATGATCCATTAAAGGATAAAATTACAAAATATCATTTTGGTACACATTTTAGAATTATGGAACTGGAACACAGTTTTGAATTTTGTCAGTATTACAGACATCTGAAAGCGTGCTGCTTCTCAGAAGTTAAAATATAAAGTAAAATTTGCTCTAAGTTTGAAAAATCAAAACAGGAGAGGTCTCATGTGCAATGAATTCCTTTTCCTACACAAACTGCAGCAATCCCATCAGTGCTTCTCCTCCTGTAGCACCCTGAACACCAGTGGCAGGTGAGGAGGGTGTGAGTTGAGCTCTAGCCTGGAAAAATCTGGACAAGAGGGTGAATTAAAATGTTACAGGTGGTTTCTGCCGGCTCCCAAGCACCCAGCTCCGTGTGGAACCTGCTCCCAAGCACCCAGCTCCGTGTGGAACCTGCTCCCAAACACCCAGCTCCGTGTGGAACCTGCTCCCAAACACCCAGCTCCGTGTGGAACCTGCTCCCAAAGCATCCAGCTCCGTGTAGAGCCTGCTCCCAAACTCCCAGCTCCGTGTGGAACCTGCTCCCAAAGCACCCAGCTCCTTGTGGAACCTGCTCCCAAACTCCCAGCTCTCTGTGGCACCCGCAGCAGGTGGCACTCCGTGTCCGCAGGTCCAGGGAGCTGCTCCCCGGTGTCCCCAGGACCCGGCTCTGGGCAGAGGGGCGTCCCCCGCCGCAGGGAGGAAGGGAAGAGCCCCGCACTGTTCAGTCGTTCCCGCGGGAGCTGCAAAGCCCATCCAGCTCGCAGCTGGGAGGAATAAAGGCAGGATTAGCCGTGGGCTTTGGACACCTAGAGCCTCTCGCTGAGCCAAGTGAGAAGGGTAACTCGAGGCATTTGTGCTCTGAAAAGCCCGGAGGTTTGGCAAAGGCGGCCACTCACTCAGCTGTGCAGCCTCCTGTAAACTGAAATGCCCTCTTAATGCTGCTGAAAAGAGAAAATAATGATTGCGCTGGAGAATAAATAAAAGCCGAGGCTAAACATGAGATCATAGTGCTGGCATTAGCAATTGTCACCCCAAACACCTCTGCAGACTTTCAGCACGGGCAAAAGGTGATCTCCAATAGCAGAAGCCTTTAGCTGACTTTCTCAGGTGTGGGCTGGAGTAATTCCTTTAGTTGAATCGCATCCCAGATAACAAACAAACAAAGAAACAAACAAACAAATAGTAGGAGTGTTTTGTGTCCCTTTGGCTAGGGACAGACAATTCACACATAAAACTTATCCACAGAAATCACAGGTCGTTGCATTCAAATACAGCCAGCTGATTTTTTAGCACTTTCCCAACTTTCACAGAAGTTTGGGTTCTGAGGGCTGGTGTGAGCAGCATCAGGATCTTCTGCTCTGGCCTCCTGCATAAACAGGCTACAACATTTTTCCCAGAAGTTGAACAGATTTTATCTGGGAGATGTATTCCAAACAAGGATACTCGATGAGCTCACCCAAGCAAGACCTTTCAGTGTACAATCCTATTATTATTAAGAAATCACGCCTTCACTGGAAATGGGGAATTCCTGCTTGTAGCTGGGCTAGGTGTGTTTACAAACTCCTTTCCAGACCTCCTGATTTATAAGTAACTCAAAGTCATACAACCTCTCTTCTATTTTTTAAAAAATAAACTAAAAAAAAAGTAGTTTCTTAAATTTAATCTTAAAGATTTTAAGTTTCTTTTTCAAGTTTCTTTGAACTCCCTCAAGACATTCCAGCTCTTACCACAAAATTCTACAGCTGGCCCTGGAACTGGAGCCCCACTGCAGGGCTGAAGCTGCTGCTTTGCCTTTATATCACCCTTACCATGTTTGTTCCTCAGATCACACAGGCTCCAGCACTGTGGGTCTTCTACACCATAAAGAAAGAGACACTCAAAACAAAGTTACGAAGGGAAATGGACATTTTCTGGTGCTCAGGAAGAAGGGGAGAAGAAATGGTGTGTGAGGAGGGAGCAGGCAACACTTCTGGGTGTGAAGAGATTGTTTGTGCCGCTGGTGCTGTTCGTGTTCACCCCCCTGGTGCTGAGCCATTTATGGGGTCTCCCCAGTATTAATTAAGAACAAACCAAGTGATAAACTGTGCCCTCAGTCAGTCAGTCACATCTGGAGAAATCCCAGCATGTATTCACTTCACAAAAAACAAGTGACCTGCCTGGGCCAGAAAATGGAACTGAAGCTGAGAAGTCTCTACATTTGAAAAGAATTAAATTGGCAACACTGAGCCAGACTTAAACGGGGAGAAGCATCATGATTCTCCAAAAGTAGACATGCTTCCCTCAGACCCAAAACAGGCCTTATCCACCCTTTAGGACTGAAACTCCTGGACACCAGCAGGGCAGTACTCAGTGCTTGTCCTTTTCAAGCATGCACTTTTCATTAAGTAACTTTTTTTTAGACAAAGAACTTTTCACAGGAGGATGAGAGGCTCTGCCTGATGAAATATTGACTCTCCCAATTCATATTAGATTCTCAAGCATCATTCAGCAACTCTGAATTGACTAATGGCCGTCACAGCAAATGGATTTCCACCTTAATCTTTAGTTCTTGTCTGAATGATATTAATACACATTGTTTATCACTAATGAGCTCTAGAATATGATGTTAACAGAAGCAATTAAGGCCCAGAATAACTGTCTGCAACACTGTGCTGGAGCTGAATGCACGGGTAATGAATCACTTCCATAGCTCAGCTCCACTTTCCTCACTGCAAATCGTCCCTCAGGTCTCATTGAGCTCACCTCAGTGTCCAGGCTGTGCCTTTATTTTTAACTTGTGTGTGTACAAGAGGTTGCTTTTATAAGAAAGAAGAAGAAAGGTCTTTTGAAGACCTCAGCCTTGTGGGTTTTATTTAGTGTTGAGTGATAGCAGCTACTTCTAAAGAGAGGTATCATATTTACACTACTTTATTCCTGTACCTCTAGGTTTAAACTTCTTTTCAGGTGTTTAAGTTCAGGAGAATAAATCTGGATTCAAAGCGCTGTGTGGCCAGGACTGCCAGACCCTGACTTCTTGTGCAGATAATCACAACAAAGTGGTCAGGCTTTTTTGCCTGCTCGAGGCAGGAGTGTCTCTTTTAAAGACCTTTGGTGGACTGCTGCCTTCAGGGAAACATTTCCGTGCCACTTGTGGCCACAAAGATTTAAAAGCTGAGGTCCAGAAGAAAGGCAAAGTACGATGCTACCCGGCTAATTTTGAATCTGCACTGTTGCCCTGTCCCAGCACAGGCTGAACACACCTGTCTTTAGTGAACTGTATTAAACACTGAACCTTTGAGGGGTTTTGGAGCCAACCCCATCCTGAAGAGGAAACAAAAGCTGCTGCTTGACAGCAACATTCACAGAAGTGAGGATGAGAATTGCTGTAAGCCTCCAATACCAGACTCGGTCCTACACTGGAAGCTAGAGCAATGTTACTGCTGACATCAGTAGGAACCTGTTGTAAATAAAGCTCAACTTGGATCAACCAAGCTTTTCTGCTGTGATACACTGAAGAATACACTCATCTGGTCTTGAAGGAGAATTAAAGAAACCAGAAGTATCAGGCAACAGGATCCTTTGTTCTCATACTACAAGAAATTGTTGAAACAAGTCAACACCAGAGTGAATTTATTTTTGCTGTGTATTTTGGCCGGAGGCTCAAAATCTGCCTGAAGGTGCTCTGTCAGTCCAAACTGAGAAAGTGTCAACAGCCATGAAACCACTTCTGTTCAGCCACTCAGCTCCTTGCTTCACTGCAACAGAGCATCCTACATCTGGGATGTTTTCCTTAAATAAGCTCAAAGCAAACAGTTTTGTCCATAGGCTCACCTGGAGTGTGCTGCACTGCTGTTTCTCTCAGCCCCAGCCGTGGCTGGTGTTTTTAAAACATCCAGTGGAAGTTGAAATGTAGATGTTCAGCCAGCAAAGTGGAACACACTTAACTGCTGCAGGTGAACCAGATTTTTACCTGTCTTCACCTACAGATGTTATCATCCCGCCTTATCACCAAGCAGGCTCTGCACGTGGACATTTTTGATCTCTGGCTGATGCTTAGTACCAAATTAGACAGCAGTTCCTCTTTTTTCTTGTTTTTAGGGAGTTATCTATCTAAGGACCAAGATCAAAGCAGCAGGAGCATCATTCCATTGTGCTGGCTTGAATTGCAGTGTCACTTTAATTTGCAGCCACTGAAGCAGAACCTCAGCAAGTGCAAAGGAAATCATTGAGCAATTAGCCTGCACTCAGCCCAGGGCTGCAGGAGCCACACCACGGAGCTCTGGGATGTCCTCAGCACCCAGCCAAACCTGCAGCTGAGGGTGCAGCTCTGGAACACAGGGCTGTGGCACTGCTGAGGAGAAAAGGAGACTCCCTGGGACACCCTGGAACAAAATTATCTGGGAAGGAGCTTTAAGGAGTCAAGCCCATGCTGTTATTTTTTGTTTGCTTGCTTGTTTGTTTTTGATATATGTTAAGGGGAATTGGAAGAAGCTTATTTCATGCAAATTTTAACTTCAGTAAAGGCAAGGTTATTAAGCAACTTCTGGTTACAATTCTTCTTGAGATGAGTGTGTGTTTCCACTGGAAGAGATTAGAAGTCCTGTGCTCTAAACAACTGGGAAAAAATCCAGCAGTAACAGCCATTTACACACCTCTTGTGCCAGCATGTGAGGGATGAGCTCCCTCTTCTCCACGCTCAGTCTCCTTGTGCAGTTCCCTGTCACACCAGGCTCCACGGCTGTCCTCTGGATTCTCCAAACCTGACTCAGTGCTGCAGGTCTAAAGGGGGACAGGGAGAGGCAGAACATGGCACATTCACAGCTCAGACGTGGACAGCAGCAGCACCGGTGTCACCTCCATCACTGTGCATCAGCAGGTCTTCTGTGTCACCCACGTTACTGCTGGCACTCATTGAAGGCAGGAATGTCCTCCTGTGCAATCACACACACACACTCCTGTCTCCCCAGATTTGTACTTCCTGTCAACAAGGAAAGAAGAGAAAAAACTTGCCCTCTGTTTCACATGGAGGCCAGCTGAGACACCAAGTGGCAAAGCAGTTTACTCAAGGTGTGCAGAAAACCTGGAATGTTGTTCCAGAGCAGACCTTCACCAAGGTGTGAATTTGGATCTTGCCCAAGACCAAGTGGGCAGTCAGCTCCTTTCAGGGCCACCAGGACTGGACAGCTGGGTGCCCACCTGCCCTTGTGCCAGACAGACACAGGTAATTCAGAGCAGACAGGTGCCCAGGGCTTGTTTGCCCATGAAGATGTTGGGAAGAGAGTTTGAGCTCCTTCCCAGCTCCCTGGGCAGGAGTAGCTGCTGCCTCTGTATTTCCTGACCGCTCAGAAACGCCGCCATCCATCCCAACACCCACTTTTCATGACGCTAGAGACCGAGCACCAAACCCCCTCACTGCTGGGTGACCAGGTTTGCCAAGGGGGGTGGAAGACGCCCATCTGCAGCAGAGACACCCCTAAAAAAGCCAAACCCCGAGCAGCCATGGGCTGCCCCATTCCCCCCAGCCCATCTGCCCGGCCACAGCCGCCCGGCCGGGCCCTTTGTCCGGCCGTTCCCAGGGGCCGGGGGCGGCCATGGGTGCTGTGTGAGGCACCTGCGGGCCGGACAATGGGCTGTGGGTGCTCGGGGGAGAGACAGATTGATGTATTGTGTGTGGGGGAGGAGGGCTGTCACTGGAATCCATGTGAACCCAGGCTTTTGGGGCAGGGGAGATTGACAGCTTTTGTAGGGCGCAGCTCTCTTTCAAAGCTCTGCTTTACAGACAGTAGGTTAGGGGGGCCCGGGCTTTCACTCCCATAATTCGAACAGGGCAATCATCAGCACTGAGAATCTCTTCCCTCTCTCTCTTTCTCTCTCTCTCTCTCTTTTTTTTTTTTTTCCACCCCCTTGTTATGCATTAAATGATTTCAGTGGAGGAATGTGCAGCATTAATTAGAATTGGTTAGCAGATACCGAGGGGAAAAGTTTCTTCACAACAACTAAAGGAGGTGTCAGTGCCACAAAGGCGGTTTTGTTTTCGCTCTCCCCCGCATTATCAGTGCAATATGTAAGGTAGCGATTCTTTTCATTTAAATTAAGTGGAAAGCTACTAAATCTTGTTTTATCCACCCCCCCCCAAAAAAAAAAAAAAAAAGAAAAGGAAAAGGTCCTTAACACTTATCTTTTAACTTCTTTTATTTTGCAAGGTTAGTGTTTACTTTTGCTTTCAGCCCTCCCCATTAATCGGCCTGCAAAGATGTGTATCCAGTTTTATGTATCATTTAGCTCTTACAATTATAAGCTCGTCCAACTAATATATAAGGATTGTCTCCTGATTACAGCAACAACTTTACCATTTAAAATAAGAGGCACTCGTCTAGAAGGACACATTGAAATTCAGAAGTGTGGCTGGCTGTTCTCTGCAGGGATTTCCTTGTTTCTTTCAACTTTTTAAATAGAAGTTAAGCTAAAAGATGGGCTTGAGCATATAAAGTAAGAGCTTAGAAGAAAAGCTCATTAATATATCTATGTACTCTTTTTATTTCATTCCTTAAAAACTTTTTCCCATCGACAACACGCAAATAAATATTAGCCCTGATATTGTTTCAATATTTTCTTCCATCCAAAGTACTCAACTGGTTTATAAAAAGGTCATTAGAAAAATGAAAACTAAAATAGTCTTAACGAAAGACAGGGTTCTAAGTGCTACGCCACGGGGTCATATCCCATTCCTTGTTTTCTGTTAAGGGTTTAAAAATTACCAAATTATTACCACCATAAAGCAGCATCTCTTAAGACATGTGAAGCCAACTGCTGTCTCTAGAAGTGAATTACCAAGGCTCCATGCCATGCAGGGTCCCTTGCCACAAATTCCTCTGGAATGGAAAGACATTTACACTTTGCCCACAGCACCAGTCAGCAAACGCCTCTTGTGTTTCTTTTTCCCAGGAAAAGTATCACTCCTGCTTCTTTCCCCTGAGGGAGGGCTGGGAAGGGCAGCCCCGGGCAGGGCTGGCAGGAGAGAGCCGGTATTCCTGGAGAGGGAATGGTGCTTCTCCTGCAGGGCTGATAGCAGACCCTCATTTTTTGTCTGCCATACCCGGGCAGTCTGGCCTATGCATTATACAGCCAAAATCACAGCTTTAAAAAAAAAAAATCTGCTATTCAGTATCTAGATCTCAACAAGCTTGAGTTTATCTCCACCTTACTGATAAATCAGGAGTTGCCAGTGGGAGATAGGATGTTAGAGCTTTTTTTAACACAGCTCAGCACTGCCACAGCAACTTTAAGAGCTGAGCAAAGATGAGCAACACAGAGCCTGTGCAGGGAAAGAGAGGAGCAGTTTCTACCAAGAGCAGGATGCACTTTTCTACGTAGAAATTTAGCAGTATAAAACACCAGCTAAAGTATTTCACCCTCTGGCTGGAGACTTTTCTCCACCATGAAGAAGCTTACTAAAGTTCTGACATTGTCTTGCCAGAAAAAGTCCACTGGGTGCGAAGAGTTATTTTCCGCAGCACAGAGGAAGGGAGGAGCAGTTTTGGGATGGTGGAAGGAAGGATCCCTTCCACCATCCCAAAACTGCCAGTTCAGCTTCGGCAGGTGGGGTGTGAGCTCTGGAGCCTGCCCCACCGCCCCGAACGCTGTACCAGCCGTTAATGAATGAATTAATTAATCAATCGGGTGCCCCTGTGCGGAGGCTCTCGGGCAGACACGCTGTTTGCTGCCTCGGACACGGCGCAGCCCTTCTCCGGGGAGCCGGGGTCGCTGCCCAGATGGGTTTGAAGGCAGGGCCAGCCCCGGGGTCAGGCGAGGCAGCCCGGAGCTCCCCCAGCATCCGTCCCTTCGCCGAGCCCTGGCACAGCGCAGCGGGACCAGCTCCTTTCACACATCCAAAGCCTCCGCACGGGAATCCCGCGCCAAGTTTTCCCGTGTCTCCTTCACCCTGGCCCAAGGGCCGGCTCCTCTCT
>VZRQ01001494.1:420081-433948 GCA_013397975.1 Machaerirhynchus nigripectus
CCCCCCACTTGGAAACGTGCGTTTCTCAGTTCTGAGAGGGGCGGGAGAATGCGGAGGGGTGAACGGGACAAACCCCCAGCTGGATGAATACGACGTTTGTTTGTGTTTATTCCAGCCCGCACTTGAGACCTGTGACGGGCGCTTTTGAAGGGACAGAGCGGAGCACAGGAGTTACTCTCTCTCCTCCGCCCGGCATAAACAAGCGCAACGCATGCCCGCAGACAGCTCCGTGTCCGACTTCTCCCACGCGGAGACATTCCTCTTCTTGCTCTCCTTCCCTCTGCGTGTTCTGCGTTTAAAAGATCACAGGACAGGCATTAGCAAATTGTTATTTACGAGGTCCTGTACGGCACAGCCGCAGGTCGCACAGCCCGGGCTCGGTGACCAGCTCCCACACCTGGCTGCCCCTGAAATTGGTTGGTTGTCACTGCCTGTGCCAGCGGAATGTGGCCTGGACAGCTTAGGGTATGGTGAGCACTTGAAGGCAAACCGCTCCAAAGCAATGTTATTAATGCCAAGTATGAGTTCATTATGGTTACATTTAAAATAGACATTAAGGCAAATTGATTTGTGAATATTCTGGGGCTCTTTAGAGGTCTTTTCCCTCTGTTGCTCTTTTTTCTGGTTTTGGTTTTTTTTTTTTTTCCCTTTAGCAGGATTAATTATTAGGCACTAACTGTTGCTAAAATGACTTTAATATCTAAAATTACGGTGTTGAAAAAACTCCCAGTGTCCTCAGTGGGAATTACACAGCATTGAGCTGTGAAAAGGAAAAGAAACAGACATGAACACTTGATTTTGAGGATGGTTTCCCTTTTCCATATCAGTGAGGGAGCTCAAGTACTGAGCTATTACAACTCCAACCGAAATGTATCAGAACTATTGTCTGTTCAACATCTTTAAAATTTGGCCTCAAACCTTCCTTCTTTATTTGGGCACAGAAATACCTGTGAAACTGCACATGGAAGTGGTTTCTCATTGAGGTGGGATGCAGCTGGGAAGAAGAATGGCTTCCACAATTCCATGTGTGCACAAAATTCCAAAAGGATCATGAGTAACTTGTGCCCCAAGCTTGCCCCAGTTTTTACTGACTTCATCTAGAACCCCGCAGGCAAAATGCATAACTTTTTGCAGTTAAGAATTTGTGTTTCTCATTAGAAGCATGTGGAATGAATAGAGAGACCTGCTGCTTTGGTGTTGCACATTCTTAGTCCTGAATTATTGGCCAGACACAAAGGTGAGTGCTGGAATTCCCTGATCTGACAGAAAATGAAGGAAGATTTGCAGGAAGTCAGAATGAAAAACTAAATTGCTACTTCTGCGTATAACAAAGTAAATTTTTTTCAGTCTATTCGATTAATTTCATGCAAAGATGGTACAGAAAGTATCTTAAAGAATACACAGGTAGACAAAATTTTCATATAAATCACCTGCCCTTTAAATTTGGCCAACAGATGGACTCAGCCACATAAATCAAACCTTGTTCAGAAAATAACATTCAGAGAAGCACGGAGGGAGAAAAAAAAAAACCATCTGAGTTAAAAAGCAACATCTCATACAACGGTGTTAAGGGAAAGACATTCTGGAGCTCACAATTCTCATACACTTCATCATGGAAGTTGGATAAACAAAATGCTTTCAGCTGCAGATGTCACCAATAGGCAGCTGACACGCTATTAGCACATTTTCATAAAGAACCAAACACCACTCAGGTTGAAGGACATTTTTTTTTAGATTTGTTTTCCAATTAGCATTTTAAGGTATTTAAGGGCGATGCCTTCTTAACGCACTTTGGGGTTTTCTTTTTTTGGTAATGCAGTGCGGAAGAACAATTCTTTCATCCAGTATAAAAGAGAAATAACCAGTATAAAATATCAAGCCACTCATGAGATATCGTTTTCGTGTCTAACTTACCAAACCAAGAATAGTTAAAAGCACAAAGCCACTTAAATCTCTCTTCCCATGTCAGTGGGACACACCACCACCCAAAGGACCATTTTCTGCATCCAATCCTAACCCTGAAATGTTTCCTCAGTGTGACTTCTTCTCTGGTGCTTTTACCACATTACTTTTCCTCCCCTGTCCACGCATGGCAGATATTTGGGGTGGTGGATATTTGGTGATATTTGGGTTGGGGGTGCAGTCACGCATCAACAATTCCAATTCCACCTCCTGGGAAAGTGGTGGGACTTTCCTAAGGTGTCCCCTCAGCAGAGAGGCAGGAGGAGATGCACGGGGCCAAGTTCTTTGTGCTGGAGTGCACATGAACATTTTGCACGCTCCCAGGCTCTCTAACTCAGCCTTTTCTCCCCGTTTCTGTGCAGATTCAGTGGTAAGGACATGCACACCTTGCCTCGCTCTTCAAACCTCCTGCTTCTTTCTGTGCTTGGCTGCTACCAGCAATGGCACAGGTGAGCCGGTGGGGGATGGCACAAGGTACAGACACCAGCCACGGAAACAGCAAAGATCTGCCTGTCTTGGTCCACCAGCTCTGGCACATCTGCCTTTAGGATTTAACTGCAGGTGAGTTCTGTTTTCACTAATCAGTTCTGATTTTCACAAGCCAGGATCTGACTGCACCAAAGCCTTTGCCTTTCTTTCAACAGAAAACATACTGAAATACACTTTGGTGCAGTTGTTTTTGGTTGCAGACTTTTTTTCTTTTTTTTTTTTAACAGACAGAGATTAGGTAATTAAGGAAATCATGCACCATGCCATGTGGAGGCCTCCTAACAAATACAACTTTGGTGGCCATGACCCTGGCCAGAGGAAGAAGGCTGTGATGTCACCTCATCCCCAAGTCCCAGTTTCACGGATAGTATCTCTGAAAGGAATTGTCTGAAGGAGATTGTTCCTTATGAAAAGTTCACATGATGGAGTCTGAAGGGCTTGTTTCACTTGAAGCCCAGCAGGACAGAGCTGTTTGGAAAGAAGCATTCAGTGTGTTCTGTTTTGCTGAAAGCTGTCACAGTGAACAAGTACTTAGCAAACAGCATGAACAAGGATATGAACTAGAAAACTAGCAGGGCCCTGACAACATTGTAATAGTGAGCTCGTCTGTTCAGGGCCTCTGCAGTGACTCACGGGGGCAGGAGAAGGGGAACAGAAGAACTGGACTCCTGTACCTCTCATTTTTTATAAAGGTGACAGTACCTATCACTGCTGCCACCTTGTTTGTGTTATCGTGGTCGCTTCTGGCAGCGGTGGGAGGGAGCAGCCTCCTGGCCAGGAGGGCTGCAGGGCAGGGGCACAGCACATCCCAAGGGGGGAGCTGGCTCATTAACTAAAAAGCAATCAGTTCTCTTCCTCTTGTCCTGCTCTGTAATGCCTTTGCTGTTGTTATGATGGACTGCCTAAGCTGTCACTCCTGACATGTCTAATCCACGTTTAGCAGTGGAGAAAAGCTGCCTGAATCCCAGTCCAGAACTGGAGGAGGGTCTGCCATCCCACACCTTTGAAAACAGGCCACTTCCACTCCAAGTGAGGTGATGACACCACGTAGGTATAAACTATTGAACCCATTAAAGAACCCCCCGCCCTCCACCCTGTCAGAATGCTGAAGGCAGTACAACACCCAGAGACATCAAAGCAATACAGAATAAGAATATGGTAAACAGAAATACTCCTTTGGCTTTTACACACGGCGTTCAGGTCCTTGTTTCTCTAGCAAGCCTCAAAACCACACTAACCACACCTTTCCCCCCCATCCTGACAGTTGTCTGCTCAGGACAAGCGGCATTTCAAAAGCTGTGAGAAATCTTTTTTATTTATCACTTCTAACAGGTTGTGCTTTTTTTTTTTTTAGACAGAGGAAGTCCCTAAGTGGTGTCCTTTGCTGCAGAGGACTGACTGTGCCTTCTCCAGATCGGCTTCGACTTAGCAATGCACACAAAACCCCTTTTCCCTCATTCCCTTTGCAAGGACAGAAGATGTGGGATGTTGAAGTGCCCAGCACAGCACCCACCTCTTGCTTTACAGACCTCCACTGGCTCAGGATACAAAGAACTTTCCTACCTATAGGAAATCCTGATTTTATCAGGTCCTGGGATGTGTTCCTGGACCTGTCACCCGCTCCCTTCATACTCTGCCATGGCTGAAAACCTCTGGTAATAGTTTGTGGGAAGAACACAGGTGAAGGAAGGAGGAATGAAGAAGCAGCAGCTCCTACACTGAGATGGATCAGAGTCACTGCTGCACTCCTGACCCTCTGGCTGCCTGCACTTCCCTTCTCCCTTCACGGCCAGGGACAGAGTTATTGCTTCTGCCTGGAAATTTGGATCTTAATTCTTAATTTATAAGGCAAAGATACATTGCTTTAAAAAGGTTATAACCTGAATTTTGTCTGGCCTCCTGCTTCAGTGCAGCCCATCTTGGCATCTGAGGAATATCTCTCTTTAATCTGAGGCTTCTAAACCCTTTAGCATTAAAGACAGGAATGTTTTTTAGTAATCCACAGCGTTTCTGGGTAAGTTCTCCACTAAGTCCCTCCACAACACTGATAGATATCCAGCTTTAGGATGAGCTGTATTCCAGGGAAATCCAGAGCTGTGACCACCAAAGTGACAGGCTTTGTCTGGATCTGAGGAATATGTTTTATCACTTTTATGGTAATTCAAATGTTTTATTCTCTAGTTCACATGTAAACTGGGTATCAGGTGTTCTCAGGCTCAAAAATACCTCGTGGGATTGAACTTACTTCAGAGATAGGCAAAGGAGGGAGGACTCACTGCCTCTGATAACCACAGCCCTCAGATCCAGGGAATTCTATTACAAGTTTCTTATCACTATAACAGAGTTTCTTCAGCAAAGCAAGTGTGTTTTGCAAGGAGACCAATTCTGATAAGACTTTTCTTCCAAAGATTTTTTTTCAGCTGCTCCCTGAACCAGATAGCATGTTTTCATTAGGGAAAAAAAAAAGTGATTTTCCCCCTCTTGTTCTCTGCCTCTTTACAGCCCAAATCTCCTTTCATTCCAAGTACACTACAGTGCAGGAGTTTGAAACAGAAAGGACTAATGAGGCTTTATCAAAAATGCCAGCATTTTTTATTATATAGGGACCTGTGTGATAAACACTTTTAGCAAGATTTCTTGGATTAGCCAGGAAAATTTGGTCTGTAGCAAGAAAATGTTTATGTGATGCCCTCACCACAGGACTGAGAGTGAGCACCCATGCAGAGGTGACCTCCAGGTAGAAGCAGGGACATTTCCAGCTGGGCATTGGTGGCTACAGAAGATGCCACCACTGATTCGGGACATCTGCAGAGGGAGAGGATGCAATTCTATGCCCCACATCTGTCCCTCGACCTCTATAAAATACCCATTGTCACTTTTATGACTTATACCTCTGCCTTTTGTCTCTAAATCTGCAGAACTGCTTTGCCCCAGCTGTGCTGGCCCTCGCAGCATCTGGAGCACCACGAACAGGATGGCAGACACAGACCTGCTGCTAAACCTGTCCCTGCCTCCTCTGCCTGCCTAGAAAATCACACCCAGCAACAGGACTTTTTTTTTGTCCTTCCTCAGCAAGGGAAGAGGACATTCTTTCTGTCATTTCCCTCCCCACAGATATCCCATATTCCCGGTCTTTAAGCTGTTCCATTGCCAGGCTAGCCTATCTTTAACCCATGAGCTGTTTGAAACTGCAAAACACAGAGCCCCTTTCATGCAGGGAGGGATGTGTTCCTGCCAGGCCCCAGTGTTCTAGGGAATTTGCCAGGCCCCTCAATAATCTGATCCTCTGCCTTTTGGCTCGGGTGCTCAGAGCTGGCTCTTTGGTCTGAGTTCTCCCAGAACAGGATCTCCATCCCCTCCTGCATCGTGCTTTCCCCACTGCCTGGTAACCGCGTGCGGGGTCCAGCCCGGTTTAGCATTCCCTTCCCAGCAGAGCAGCCTGAGGAAGCAGCAGCTCCAGGCAACACAGGCAGGAGCAAGAAGGAAGGATTTCTAATTGCAGTGTCCCATCGAAGCTTTCTGGTGCAATAAATGCGCTGGGTTTGATTCCTGCAGCACAAACACAAGGCTGCAGGAATCCAGCAGAGTGCCAAGAAGGAGGAGAAGGAGAGTGATGTAAAAGATGGTCCAAACAGGGCCTGAAAAGGAGACCAGGGACAGCTGAAGTGTTTTATTCCCTATACTGAGTCCCCAGTACTGTTAGGAACCCTGGCTGGGGAACTCAGCTGTGCCAAAGATAAGAGATGTCCCCCACCCTCCGGAGCTGCCAATTAACCATTGTGCACATGCTGAGGAAAAAGCCCGTGCCAGCAAGCCTGCAGCAGTGCCAGCCTGAGAAAAAAGGGAGGTGCCACCCTGTGTAGCTGCTCTGTCACCACCCAGAGCCGGGGCTGGGGGATATTGCTGCTCCAGACATCTCCTGTCTGACTTCCCTCACCAGCTCTTGTTCCCTCTCCTACCCAAAACGAACAGATCTTGCAGAAAAGGAAAGTAATTTTAAAAGTTCCGAGTTAATCAAATGCTTTAAAAACACGGTGCCTGTGGTACAATGGATCAACTTTGTCCTGGGTGTCAGTCCATTCACTCCAGCGAGCTCACACCAGAGACGAATTTGCTCTGGTGCCTTTGTCAACAAAATTCTAGATTAAAAGACACCCTATGTAGAGCTGGTCCCAGAGGTAATTGCTAGTTAATCAGCCAATTAACTGACCCAACGAGTAGGAAGAGGGGAAGGGGGAGGAAGGGGGGAAACAAATCAGTCAAGGTACGGTAGAACGTAATTCCTTGGGAGCTAATGTTAGAAACCTTTTCAAAGGGATTGCAGCCTACCTTGACTCACTCCCCTTCTTCTCTCCTTGTCCTCCTCTTCCCAATTTGTAATTGTTGGTTCCCCTAATTGGCTGATTAACTACTTATTACAGACAGAGCTGGAGGTATGTGGGATCCCCTTAGCCACGTTGATGGCACCGAGGGAAGCAAGGCTGAACGCAGCACAGCATCTCTGTGGGCTGGCTGTCCCCTACCCAGCCTGATGGCTCCGAGTCAGCAGCATTTCACTTGAGAAGACCCTTTCCTAAACTAGCTTCTGTTTTATTTATGTAACGCTACAAACAAAGTGAAGGATGGGTTTTTTTACCACTCTGTTATGCAAACAGAATGATTTTTAGCAGTGAGGTCTGTACACCCCGAACCAACCTATTTCCTATTCACGGGTGCACTAGCAGCACTATCAGGGTGTTTTAATGAACGAGCTGTTACAGCTGCCTGATGTTACAATCGTAAGTAACGACAATAGAATTAACCTCTATTTCCCTCTGATAGTGTTACCAGGCTGTTTGCTGGGAGACGAGTCCCAGAGGTGAAAAGGGCAAGCTGAGAGAGTTCCCCTCATTTCCACTCCTTGGATTTCTGTGGGGGAAGAGAGCAGAGCTCCCCCTTGCATTTGCTGGCCTCACATGAGATTTATGGTAGTACCAGGGAGTTCTGCTACCGCCTGAAACCACACAGCTGAGGAGGAGCCCAAAGCTGCTCTCTGGAGCTTCAAAGAGGAGTTTTGCTGTTGTTCAGGAAGGAAATCTTCCAGCCCTGCCTCAGCACACCTTGTCCAGCAAAGTGGAGACAGAGATGGAGCTGCCACACGTAAAACTGCGACATCAGGGCTCCGAGGACACTGGGTTTGACCTCCCCGAAACAATCCCTGCCAGTGCACACAGGCAGGGTATTTCCTAAAGCTGCTGGATTGCTTTGGTCTCTCACCCTCCTCTGTAGATAATAAATAATATTCTTTTTTCTCTCCTCCTTTCTTGAGCTGCAAAGCAGCAACTTCTCCAGGGAGATGAGCAGAGAATGGAGTTCTCCTGACAGAGCCCCGAGTGCACAAACTTCGTCTTCAAATTCCACTTTTCTCCTTCACCTTCAGAAGGGAGTTTGGGAATTTAATTCTATTTAATATTTGTGATGATTTAGTCCTCCTACCCCTCCTTTCTCCCTCTACAAAAGGGCAGGCTGAGCCCGGGCAGCCCATCCTCAACTGCATGTAAATCACAATCTGATTAGGCAGTGATATATTCATCTCTAGCTCCTGTATAAAAGTTATTCAAGTATTTTGACAAAATAAGTGCTGTTTACTTTATACATTTTCTGCTAATTCTAAAGATTTCTGCAAACCTAAAGGATCTCATGGAATTTACAGGCTTGTGGCTTTGCTATTGAAAGTATAAAAGCATGCTAAATTAAGTTGATTTGCCTGTGAAAGAAACACGTCCATTATTCATGTCAGGGCCCTGTCACATCAAATTGAGGGAGTGAAGAAAACCCTTTTTTATCAACGTTTAGAAGCCAGGGAAAAACCGACCATTCAGGCACTGAATTTCAATTGGGAGAAAGTCAGCCTGAAAGCAAGGTTAGGGGGGAAAAAAAAAAGAGCTGGGGATATGTCTGATGTTGGAAATCAGCAAAGGGTGGCTTGATTTAACTTTGGCTGGGATCTTTCAGACAGAAAGCCAGGACGAAACTCAAAGCAGCAAGTGGAACACACAGTCTCCATGTCTCTCATGTGTAAACTTGTCACAAGTAGTTAAGCTAATTCAGATTTAAAACTTTCTGGACCCTGTTCTTCTTGGATGCTTCAAAATAATGATAAAAACTGTTAAATAAAGCATTGCGTTTGTGCTCAGCTAATTTATCCACTGGCTATTACATGATTTAATTCTTATTAGCAGACAACATGTAGGGGGTTTAGAGTTTGATGAGCTGACAGAAATTGGAAGGAAAGGTCGGTTTAGATATGGTTTTTCTTCAGCTGGGAGCTGATAGGATCAAAAATAGTCAGGACTGTTTCCTGTCTACTATAATATATCTCTATAGATATATTTATATAGATATTAAATATATATATATATATATAAAACTTCATGTAGCCAGAAAATCTCCCAGTTTTTATGATACAGTGTGTGGTAGGTACAGACAAAATAAATGGCACCTGCCATCTTTTAAATAAAAAATTTGTTTGCAGTCTGCTCAGCTATCCCAATACACACAGAGTTAAATGAGAAACCGTGAGGGGAATTTTGTACACTGAAATTCTTCTCACTGTCTGACCATAACTTCTCGTGTGTCCTGCTTATTTAGCAAACGAAAAGCTTACAGTTCCTTCCCCCTACAGTTGGTTTTTATAAGCTTAAAGCAGCATGTTAAGTGGCATTTCACAGTCTTCTGCTTCAAGCCTAATTGGTTTAGACTGGACACTTTAAGATATTCTTTAACAGCAGTCCAGTTTTTATGCTGCTGACATTATTCTACTGTACAAAGGCCAGCTCAGCCACTCAAATCGTGTTTCTGGGTACCAGGCCCGTACATCATTCCTGCATGAGATTTGTTTCCCTGCCTTTTGTTTCTCCCCAGCCCCAGAGCCTGGGGGTTAACATGTTTTCTGCTTTAAAGCTCTTCTGTGAAAGACACTTTGCCACCTCATCCAGGCTCTCTCTCAAGCTTCCCAGCTTCAAAGTCTCAAGCTGGGAAAGCAAATCTTAAGTCCCAAATGCTGGACTTCTATAGGACCCTCCACTAAAGTTAAGTTCTTGTCTTTAATTGAAAATTGCAGTCAGTGTAAATAGGAGATAGTTCGCAGCAAGCTTGTCACAAAGGGAATTACCTCGTGGAGTGGCTGCACTGGGGTAAACAGAGGGGATAAAAAAGGGGAAGAAAAGGAGGGAGAAAAAAAGCCAGGAGTAAAAGAGAGAGGCATTGTGCTGCGGAGGTAGCATCAAGACAAGGATTAATGGCTGGAGGAATTGTATTTTCCGTGCTTTCCGCGACGTTGCAATCTCCCAAAAGTAAGTGTTGCTAATAAGTGGGCCAGTAAAGAGAGGTCAGGGCATTAAGGGAAATAGAAAAACCGGGCTCTGAAAATAACAGGAGCCTTTTATTCTTTAAAAACCAAGCAAAGTGGTGCTGATCTCTTTATTGGTAGTACTTACATTTGGGTCAGCCAGTGAAGTTTGTTATTTCAGAGAGCTGACAAGTGATAGGAAGTGATACATACACACCATAAATGCCATTTTATGCCAACTTAACTTTCTTCCTTGTGCCTGCAGTTTATTTAGTTCACAGTACCTAGCTGGGGAGGAGAAACTCATTGCACTGTTGATGTTTTATGCAGATTTAGGAGTGAAATCCAAGCAGCTGTGCTGGAAGAGTGCCAGGCCCTGGCAGACCAGAACCAGGGCAGTGGTGGTGGTGGGAAGCAGGGCAGGAGCCCTTTCCATTCTCAAACCTCTGCTGCCCTTGGGACTGTACCTGTGGTGTTGGTACAGGCTCACAGAGCATCCTCAGGGCTCTGCAGCCACTCAAAAAGACGCAGCAGGAAAAAGTGAGGGGAGCCCTGTGGCCTTCTCCTTTCTGCCACTCCCAGGAGTAGGGGTGAGTTGGGATTTTGGCTAGTTGGACCCCCTGCTCTGGGTCAGAGAATCTCCTTTTTCAGTGAATCTCCTTTCTCAGTGAATCTCCTTTTCCAGCAGGACCTGCAGCTTCAGCAGCTCAGCTGCATCATGGAACTGCACCCTGAGACTCACTAACTTTAGGCTCAGTTTAGGTCCTTTACCAACTCCGTGAATCAGCCTGGATTTGTCTCTTGATCCCTCAATGATGGAATTTTCTGCCTGCAAAATGGGAGGCAGAACTCTTCCTCCTTTTCCAGCTTCTTGGCCTTTTCCGTACAGCCCTCAGCACAGAAGGGACACTGCGCTCCTGGGAATCCACTGAGCAGCTGGGATACATTATTTTTTTGGTATTAAAATGATTACTATTTAAATGATTCTTTAAGCAAACACGCTGACCTATGTCCTGTGTTGAGCAGCTCACTTATGCCAGGTCACGTCGCTCCGTAAGAGCAGAAAGAGCTGGAAGCTGGATGTTCTGAAAAGCAACAGGATGGATATTACCAGGCAAAAACACTGTTCCACTGCTATCAGAGCACCTACTGCTGCCTTTGTTTGGGTTTTTGGTTTTTTAATTCATAGCTCAGCATATTCAAAATGCAGGTTTTTGAATGGAAGCCGGTGGAGCCAGAGTCTGAAAATCTCGTGGAAGCATAATTGAGTCTGTTCATGCATAATGCAGAATTACAGGAAACTGTGATGGGATTCAGGAAAATACACTCCACGACGTTTTTTCATGTTACATAACCTATTTTAAATAAAATACAGAATCTGTGAGTTTAAGAGCACTGCTGACACTAAACAGAATCCTACCATTATAGAGCAGGGACTTGCATTTGTTTGCACTCACTTTTCAGTGCCTCACAGGTTGCATTAATTCAAAACTCCCTCAGAGGTTCCTGCAGCGTGAATCCATTGGATGTGTCTGTGAGAAACAGAACTGATTAAAAATTCAGAATATCTCCTAACTAGCCTAACAAACTAACTCAGAACTGGCATTAATTTTGAGAGTTCTAGAAATGACTCACTTAGCCAAGAATTCATTAAGTCCTCTTTCAGCTTCTCCTCTTCCACTTGAATATTTGCATACTTTTTGGATTCTTGGTTTTAATAGAATTTTCCTTTTTCTTTTTCACTGTCATGGGAAATAATTTAATCGTGCATGGGGTGAGACTCTCCTCGCGTGTACACAAAAACAAACTCCACGCCTCTTAAACTGGGATCTAAATGAAGCCAGAGGGAGAAAACCCTCAGCTTGAGCCATTGCCCATTATTATTCTGCCTACAGTACACACTCGGGAAGTTTTCCTGTTCATAACTCACTGTCTGCAGAGCACTGCACCTCTCAAAGATATGCAAGTTCATTCCAGCCTTTATCTGCTCTTTTCTCCTCAGGAGTTCAACTGTTTTTCCGCCTGATGGTTAGAATGAATTGGAGATTTTGAACTCATCCATCAGATTTGGAAATGATCCCTGAATTGATGAGAGTGTTTAACAGCTAATTGAACATTTCTGTTGTGAACTTTCATTGTTTCAAAGTGCAAAAAACGCCTCACCCAGGGACGTGGGCAGGGAAAAGAGGATCCAAGGCACGTCTTTGCCCCACAAATATCTTCATACTCTAGAGCGCAGCAGACTTTTAAATAATGGGGGCATCATTCTGGTCTCACTCTTGGATATCACAAGTAAAGAGTGATCTTGAAAGGACTTTCATAGATCCTGAGACCCCCGATGTTCTGCTGCAGGAAATAAATTCTCATTTTTCCCAAGAGTCACAAACAAAACATACACATTCTGCAGCCAGCAAGGCTTTCCAAAGGGCCCTGATGATGTCTGTAAGTATTTAGCTGCTTTTTAACCTTAATGTAATCCTTGTACCTCACTCTTTTAGTTGACTTTGAAAATTCACACCTGTAACCAAGGGGAAAAAAATGAACGTGGATTTTTTCTTTTGCCTTGATAGTCATATAAAAACAAAATCTTCCAGACTTTTTGCTCCCTTACAGCGCTTCAGGTAAGGAGAAATGACTGTTCTCCATTCTAAAACTTCACCAAATTGCTTACTTGAAGTTCACTTTTCTCCTTTTCACTGAGGCTTGTGCATGACTTTTAGAACAGGACTTGAATTCCTTCACTGTGCTCTTGTGGAAGGTGTCCCTGCAGGAGCTGGAACGAGATGATCTTTAAGGTCCCTTCCGACCCAAACCACGCTGTGACTGATCTATGGCAGGGCCTTAACTCAGTGCCACTGCTTCCTGCCACCCCTGGCACCCAGCAGAACGTTGGTGACGTGTCCCAAAAGCTGGAATACCTCCACCAAACTCAACTCCTCCTCACAAGGACCTTGGGAAAACTCATCCTGCCCTGTGCCCCTTGCAGCCCGTGGTGCTTTCCCACTGCAGAGCTGCCTGCTCTGCTCCACTGACGAGCCTAATTCCCTAATTCCTCTGGACCAGCTCCCTTTATTTAGTAGCTTTCTTTTTCCAGCTCCGAGATCGTTCCTCTGTGCTGGATGGTTAATTAACTCTCCTGCCAGGTTTTCCAGGCTCCTGTGGTGTGAGAAGGCTCGGCCCTGCAGCTCTGGCTAAGCAGTCACGTCCCCCAGCCCCGTGAGGTGGAGGTCTGGGCTCAAGTTCCCTTGGAAGATTGCAAAACAGGAACAGTTCTTTCCAAACTATATTTCTCCCCCCACTGTGGGAAACTGCTGAACGTGAATTTTATACTTCCAGGGATGACAACCAATTTTTTTTGTAGCGTAAATTCTAATGCAGGACAAGCTTCGCTCAGCACCAGCTTGGTGAAAGGCACTCGGCCCGGGGCTAACAGTTCACATCGCCCTCTCCATCCCGGTTTTCTTGTTCCTCCCGTGCCTGTGCCACAAGAAATTCACACACACGCAAATCAAACCGTTGCCACCCTCTGAGTCCCTGCCGTTCCAGGCGGAGATGGAGCAATGGGAATGAATATCCCGGTGCAAGGCGCGCGCAGGAGCGCACGGCGCCTCACCAGGAGAGGCACAGCCCCGGGGAAACACCGCCCGCTGCGGTGTGTCCCTGCTTGCCCTCAGAATGGACAGTGCCGAAATGATTTCCAACTCATTCCCGGTGACAACGGCCCCAAAAAGGCAGGGATGGCGCGGAGGGGATTCGATTCTGGGCTACAGCGATGTTCTGTGAGTTTGAAACACGGCCGCTCCTTTCATCGTACTGCAGCCAGCTCTGTGTGGTTACCTGCGTTTCTCTCTAGGTGTCAGGCGTTGTATAAAGCACATAAAAGCTTTAATTTCCTGATTTTGCCCGTTTTCCACTCTTTTTTCTTCTCCCCTCTCCGCCGGGCCGGGCCGGGCCGGGCTCTCCTCCGCCCCCTGCTGTTCGCGTGGGGGAGCGGCACCCCCGAGCCCGGCTCCTGTCCCTGCTCCTGTCCTGGCTCCTGTCCCCGCTCCTGTCCCCGCTCCTGTCCCTGCTCCTGTCCCTGCTCCG
>VZRQ01001494.1:434327-463848 GCA_013397975.1 Machaerirhynchus nigripectus
CTCTTTTTTCTTCTCCCCTCTCCGCCGGGCCGGGCCGGGCCGGGCTCTCCTCCGCCCCCTGCTGTTCGCGTGGGGGAGCGGCACCCCCGAGCCCGGCTCCTGTCCCTGCTCCTGTCCTGGCTCCTGTCCCCGCTCCTGTCCCCTCCATCCCCTGCTGTCCCATCTGTCCGTGCCTGTGGCTCTCCACGGGAACACTCGGGGGGTTATTCCTCCAGGGTTTTATAGAATCACTGCCGTTTTTATCTCACGTCAGGCGTATACGAGCCCAGAGGAGGCCACCGAGATGGTTGGAGGGATGGAGCAGCTCTCGTGCAAGGAAAGGCTGAGAGAACTGGGATTGTTCAGCCTGGAAAAGAAAAGGCTTTGGAGTGACCTCACTGTGGCCTTCCAGTGCCTGAAGGGAGCCTGAAAGAAAGAGGGAGAGGGACTTCGTACAAGAGCATGGGATAAAAAAAGGGGAATGGGTTTAAAGTAAGAGAGAGAAGGTTTAGAGCAGATATCAGGAGGAATTTCTTTGCTGTGAGAGTGGTGGGGCCCTGGCACAGGGTGCCCAGAGAAGCTGTGGCTGCCCCTGGATCCCTGGAAGTGCCCAAGGCCAGGCTGGACAGGGCTTGGAGCACCCTGTGACAGTGGAAGATGTCCCTGCCCATGGCTCTCATCACTCCAGGCCTTTAAATCAGAGTTGCATCTTCTGTAGCACCAACAGCAAATACAGAGAGTGAGCCTAAGGAAGGAGCAAAGGCAGAGGGCCAGATCCTCAGAGGGAAGAGAGAGAGACAGACGGGCTGGGAGGGAGTTTCCAGTCAATGAGCTTCATCTCAGTTTCATCTCAGCTTGTAATGAAACGAAAGCAAGAAGCAACAATTCCTGTCCAGTCTCACTAACAACGACAAACAGGTGAAGTCCAGGATAGTGTTTCACTTCTGGCATTGGCAGTGCCCACATTCAAATATAACCAATCCCAGCATGAGGCCAGCCTAAAATTAACCCTTTCAAGGACTGTTTATAGAAATCATAAAATTCGGGGGTTTTTTTAATGTCCTACTATTTAAAATACCAATGTGTACCTGCTTCTCTTTGAAGCTGTGAATTACTTTTAAAAACTCTCCATACTATAGAAACACGAGGTTCTTGGGAAATGCCCTGATTCCACAAACCAGTTAACTCCTCCGAATTAACAGTATTCTTCCCCAAACTAAAACTCAGTCCTTTACAGTGTATTAGATCTGGGTACAGTTTGTTAGCTAGCGATACCAAGAAGCACATAATAAGAAAACCAGTGTAATAATTACAATTATATTGTCATATCCAGACAGAGTGAGGTTAGATGCTTTTAACTCCAAAAGGATTCCTGCCAGCAGGTCTGGAGCTGAGTAGGGAGAGGAGAGGAGGTAATTTCACAAATAATGACAAACAGATAAAATTCAAGGTGATGTTTCACTTATGGCATTGGCAGTATTGACATTCAAATAGAACCAATCCCAGCATGAGGCCAGCCTAAAATTAACCCTTTTTGGGTCTGTTTAGAGAAATCATAAAGTTTATATTGTTTTTTTTAAATTGTTTTTTTAAAAAATTTTGTCTGCTGCTGGCTGGTTATGACACAGTGGGTGTGGGAATAAAGGACCCCTGCACACACCCAGCAGCTCCTATAAGGACCCAGCAGCTTCAAGCTGCAAATATTGGTCCAACCCCCAGGGTTTTACCAGGCTGCTAACGGTGCTGGTTAAGGCACAGAACACTTCAGACACCCTTGAGATCCATATCCTGGCACGCAGGAGGTGCTGAGGGGAGGAGGGGCAGGTTTCAGGGTGATGCTCTGCCCTGTGGGGGCTCGGGATGATGTGAAGGCTGTGAGTGGCTTTAGGGATGAGCCTCACCAGGTAACCCGCACCTTTCTGCACGGGCAAATATTTACAGATCTCGCTGTTATCAGTTCGTGTGGCAGATCTGGGCATTACCCAGCGTGACCCCGGGGGAGGCAGCCCTCAGGCAATGGTATGTTCAGCTCTGCTGGATCTCCATAGAGGGGGCCTGGAATGCATGGGGGAACAATGCCCAGGGCTGCACAGAGCAAAGGATGAAGGGCAGCAGAGTTTGATAACCACATTAAAGCACTACCAACATCTGTTCAAGCCAGAGACAACACTATCTCCAGGAATTAACCTCCTGAACCACTTAATCATTAACCTCAGCAGAGGGAAAGTTAGACAACAAGAGCCTATTTGTCAGCAGCCCCTCAGAGAGATGCAGCGAGCAATATTTTACTGAGAACAGCGTGAGAAGGGCTTGCCCAGCTTTATAAATTTTAAACACAGAATATATTTGTGTGGGAAACAAGGGGACAATGGATGTAAATAAACAGATGATCCTACCTTGAAGCCTCAGTCCATTTACCCTGTTTAAAGTGGCTTGAACTGTTTTGTCCTGCATTGTGTAACAGCATTTCCTCCCAACGAGCAGAGGTTGCTTCAGTTCTCACTCAGAAATATTCCTGGCTGTGGAAAAGAGTTACAAATGGATAGGATGTCACCATTTTAAACTTGCACCCGTATCCACGAGTTTTCTACTGAAAAACAAATCAGGAATTACTGCTTTGCAAGAAGAAGCAGGGCTAGAGAAGTGGTTTTGTTTAATAACTACTTTTTATCTAGACTGTTTCCCATGTGAGGTCGCCCATTAAGTTACTCTGCTGCAAGCCGGCCAAACGCCTTTCCTCCACATGGTGACAGTGGGCGGAGGTTTTGTGTCTTTTGGGTTTGATTTTGTTTTCCAGAGGAGGAAAGGATTTGATTCCTTCAAACTGCAGCGCTCCGTATTTGTGGCAGAACTGCACCGTGGTGCGCTGAGGCTGGCACTTGACTTCTCTGGAGCTCAGGTAACCATTTACCGAGGGGGTGTAAAACGCTGCCCCATGAGAGTGATGCTCTTTAACGCCCACTTTGCACCAGTGGCCACACGAGGTGTGCATAATCAGGGCCCAGATGTCTGCTGAGATATTGCCACAGTTGGAAGGGGCAGAAAGAAGAAAGAAAACAAAACAAAAAAAAGTTTGGGAAGGTGACTGACTGAAAGGCTGGAGACAGAATCTGCTCCAGCCCAAGAGCTGTGTGATAACAAAATTGGGTTATGCCAGAAATAACCCAGGGTCTCAACCCAAAAATACCACACTCAATTAAAATACATTTTCCAGTTGGCAGACTGTTCCCTACTGTCCATGTGTGGGGCTCCTGTGTGTTACTCCTTACACTTTCCTACTTAAAAGAAAATCACGATGCCTCTGGTGGAGGAAAAAGGGATGGTCTAACCCCAAGGGAAGAGGAAGGAAGATCTCAGCCACTTTTTTCTGGGTTAGTTTTCTGTTGCTCAGGGCCTCACGTGTGTCAAAGCCAGGGCAGCATCACACAACCAGGGACTGAGATTCTCTCTTTCACACAGCAGCCAGATCTTGAATCAGCTGAAACCACAGTGTATCATTTATACATTTCATTTTTATACATTTCATTTTTATACATTTCATTGCAAAGCAGACTGGTACCTTCAGCAAAATGGAAAAATAATGGTTAATTTTTCAAGGAGTGGTACAATATTTACACCCTTGGTACAAAAATCATCATTGAATGGATATAGAAACTGAATTATCCACTCAGACGAGGGCTCAGACTGGACAAAGCGTGGATTTTACCTGGTCTGGAGGCACCAGCCCTGCGTGTCCTCCCTTACCTGTGCCTGTCCAGACATGAGGCAGAGACACCACAGCCCAACACTAATCTATGTTATTTTAGCCATGAATTATGCCCCCAGCTCACCTGACCTTAATGCTTGCAGTGTGATTAGTGGTGTGCTGGCAGAAATTTTAAAAGAACCATAATAATTACCCATTTTTAAATCAGAAAAAGGTAAACAGCGTTGGCTCCCCAGAGATGATCACATTTTCCAACACGCTGGGAAGATGCTCCTCTGGTCAAGACATCCCAGAGAAATGTTCCTCAGACAATTAATTTCTCCAGCAGGACGATCCATCATAGTCTGTGCTCCCACAAATTGATTTCTCGAGGTTTATCATGGTAATTTCACCCTCGCCGCTGTCTCCTGGTGCTCTTCAGAGCCTGAGCTGCATAACTGGTTTTTAAACCACTGTTTGTGGAGAAGACTAAATTGGAGCAGCAGACAAGGCCCTCTCCTTTCACTTGGGTCGCCGAGCTCATTAACGTGGATAATTAATTGGAACTTTGCAGCCCTCCCTTTGTACACCACAACAGACGAGTCAGGGGAGCGGCGGTGCCCCCCTCACCTGAGCGCTCTTGCACAGACACCTGCTGCTCGTAATTAAGATCCATCGCCCGAATTTGCATACCCTGATTTCTACCACTCAGCTCCCGGAGACAAAGGACAGCACTTAGTGCAGGGAAATGGCAGCTTCAATGCTGCTGCTCCTCGAGCGTGGCTCGCCTGGGCAGCTGCTTCTGCTAAAAGACCCTGACACGAACCACCAGAGCATTTCTGTTTGAGAAGTGTATGTTTGGGTTGGATTTAAAGAAAAGCACATGGTGGTTTCCCCCTCCGGGGGATAATAGGCTTTTCACTAGACAAAAAGTGTCAGAAGATGCCATAAACTTCAGGGCAGGCTTTGTTTAAGGCTCGCAGAGCTCAGCAGTGAACCTGAGGTGTTCCCCCCTTCCCTCCCCACCCTGCAGGGGCTGGTCAAGGCTGTGCACCTGGTTTGGGGAGAGCAGGCACCTCACAAACCAACGGGGAGCACCTCACCCTCAGCTCAGCTGGGAAGGGGAGCCTGGAGCCCACAATTCAGAGAGGTTAATGTGGCACAGGAGAGAAAGCACCGGGGGTCAGCTGGCAGTCTCTGAAATACAGTCCCAAATGCCAGATACTCCTCTGCGGGGCAAATGGAGCAGGCAGCTCCCTCTGATCCTTCAGAGACAGGGTTTGCCACGTTCACACCTTCATTGCAGAGGTGACATCAGCTGTTCCTCAGCTTTTTGGGGGATGCTCGCAACTAGCACGGATCTCCTGGTAACAGCCCAACTTGTTCCTCACTACATTTTTCCTCGGGGCTGCTGTCATGCCCCAGGGCAAGACACAGCTTTTGCTGGAAGCCTTTTAGAGCCTTCACTGGGTTTAAATCAGTCACCCAGATGACTAAAATTATTCTGATTTAGTCACATACCAAACGGGGGCGAACCCAAAACAGCTGCCAGGGCAGGACCTCGATGGCAGTGGGATTTGGATTTACAACTCGCTTCAGCTCATTTCCAAATGCAGAATTCACATTCAAACGTGTTTTCACCTCATACCGAATAAAAGGAATAAAAATAAAGCCATGAGTGGGAAACACAGAGTGAACACAGGGTGAGCTCAGTACAAATATCAACGTGTGGTGTAAATCCACGGGGATCTGCAGGAAGTCCAAGGGGTGGTGGTGCACAGCCAGACCACCAGAGACCATAACTGGGGTGGGTGTCACCACGGCCCTGCTCTGCTCCTCAGCTGAAGCTCGAGAAGGAAAACTGATTTTCATTCTCGCCTCACTGCTTGCTCTGTGCTTTACTCACATTTTATATGAGCTAAGCTAAAAAGTGAAGGCTGCTCTCTCCCAGCCCTCCCAGTTCTGCCCAGAAAAATGAGGTAGCATTCAAGACAGAGAACCTTGAGAAGCTCTGAGGGTGCTTCTGAGATTCTTTCCCCATGTCCCTTTTGGAAGCACTTTTCCTTTCACTTTTTCCTTAATAAAAAACCCCACCAGCTATATGTAAGGTGCATTTTTCTGCTTCTTGAACCTCAAAACAGAGAACAGTTCTATTATGGGAGCTGGAGTGATAAGGTAGATACACCTGAGGGCTGGTCCAGCTTGAAAGTTCCTCTTTTCAAGGGTGAAAGCAAGTTTGCAGTTTGTGGCATCTTGTAGAGTGAAGTTACACAGTGACTAAAAATTATCTAACGGTTACCTAAAATTATCTAAAGCTACCTAAAATTATCTAAAGCTACCTAAAATCATGACTGTACCTGAAAATAATAAAGTGATGGGTGTTTGACTGCTTGCATTTAAGAGAAAACAAACTAATTTCGATGGAATTAACCGCTACTAAACTTAATTTTAAAAAAATTAAGACACTTCAGAACTAGACACGAAAATGGTGCATAATTCCTTATCTGTGACACAACTCCAGAATCCATCCCTGGGAGTACCTGTTCAGCAGCCTGTGGCAAATGAAAAAGACAAAGAAAAACATTGCACTGGGAGTCATTAATTGAATTAATTAACCTAGTGACATTGTCATAGGAAGAATTTATCTGGCAACCAGCAGGAGCTGATCTCCAATCGTTTCACCATGGCTAACAGATTAACACTCACAGGAGCCCCTGGCAGCTGGCTGTGAACGTTGCAAATTATCAGAAATTAATTAGCCAAATGCTGTGCACCCATGTGGATATTTTGGGGTTTAAGTAAAGATTATGAAGCCAATAGCTCATCTGATGATTTATTGAGAGGAAACATCTTTGTTTGAACAAATAGGTTGCAGCGTGGCTTTCTAATGGGAAAAAGAGAAGAAAAAAGGGAGGGGGGGGAAACTTACAGCCAAACCACAGTAACAAAAGCTAAACACTTGTAAACAGGAATTAAACAATCCTCTCTGAAAAAAAAGGATATATACAAATTAATTCAGAAAGACCTATTACTTTTGGAGAATAGAAACAATTCTTTTTGCGTACTTTACAGAATGATTGTTTCCTCCTTCAATCCATTAAGCTGGGATTCAAATATTCAGAAGTGCTTCTGCAAGACAGCTTTGTTCATCCAGGTGTTAATGGCTGTATCACACAAGAAAAACAGAATTTTAAGGAAACTGGGAGAGCAGCATGAAGCTCAACCTTATTTTTTTCTGCGACCTCCTGTCAGAGTAACAGGCAACAAACCAACAGCACTTTGGAAAGACTCTTTTAGATACTGCAGGGCTTCTTAGGAGTCACCAAGGACTTCTCTAAAATAAAGTCCTTATCTCCATGTGATTTAAACAAAAGTAAAGCAGATTCACACTCACAGATGGGTTCCAACTGTCCTCTTCAACAGCTCTATTACTTTTGCCTTACAGTGTTTTATTTGTTTGGTTTTTATTTAAGTGGACTTGGAAAACTCCAGGAAGAAGTTTTTAAACACACAAAATCTACCCTTAACCATCAGCTGGGAAGTGCAATGTACCTGTAGTTAAGAACCTCAATAATCCACGTTTTTGGAAGAGTGGGGTTTTATAGAATACAAACGGTAACAAATTTAGCCCAAGAAAGCAGAGATTCACTGGGACACAGAGCTGCTGTGAGGGGCAAAGAGGGGCAGGGGAGAAAGAAAAGGAGAACAGAAGGATTGGAGTGGGAGAGGTCTGGAAACACCGAGGGGATGTTGCTGACACTCAGTCCTGAGGCTCTGGGAAGGCAATCCCAGGTTTGAAATAATATCTTGTGAGAGACCCCCGGGGAAACGCCACTGGCCGGGTCACCAGGCTAATGTGGAGCTCTTCCCCTCGGAGCTGCAGGCTCACAGGCTCAGGTTTCCAGTCCCCCAGGGGAGAGGAGGCTGAGAGGGTCTTTCTGAGGACAAGGCAGCCCTGGGAGCTGGGCAGGGGCAGCAGATGTGGATGTGGAGCTGTCCAAACACATCCGGGCCGGGGCAGGGGGGAGGATGAGTGATGCTCTCCCCGCTCTCAGTGAGAGCAAAATTATCCCAAAACTACAGATCACCAGCCCCACCTGGGCCAAGTTACCCCTAACTATAGGTGTGGAATCCTGGAACTGCTCAGGTTGGAAAAGAGCTCTGAGATCACCAACTCCAACCATCAGCCCAGCACCAGCACCGTGCTCACCACTAAACCACGTCCTCGGGTGCCACATCCACACGTTCTTTGAGCATTTCCACAGATGGTGACCCCACCGCTCCCCTGGGCAGCCTGTTCAATGCTTGACAAGCCTTTCCATGAAGAAATTTTTTCTAATTTTCAGCTTAAACCTCCCCTGGCACAACTTGAGGCCGTTTCCTCCTACCCTGTCCCTCCTTACCTGGGAGGAGAGACTGGCACTCACAGGCAGGGCACGTCACCACCTCAGCCTGTCACTCCTACCCTGTCCCTCCTTACCTGGGAGGAGAGACTGGCACTCACAGGCAGGGCACGTCACCACCTCAGCCTGTCACTCCTACCCTGTCCCTCCTTACCTGGGAGGAGAGACTGGCACTCACAGGCAGGGCACGTCACCACCTCAGCCTGTCACTCCTACCCTGTCCCTCCTTACCTGGGAGGAGAGACTGGCACTCACAGGCAGGGCACGTCACCACCTCCGCACGCTCACTTAGGCTTGATTGAATATGAAAACTTCTCTATATAGGATATTGGAGGTTCCCATGTTACATTTGGCATGGGAGCAAGGTTCACATCACAGAAACTCCCCTAGAGCAGGATGCTCTGTACCAATACCCACCCACAAAAATAGGGATGTTCTGCCAATTTTGCCTATTCCTTGTTTGCCCAGCTCCCTGGCAGGTAACAGAAAATGTGCAGGGGCCTTGACTGGGAAACACATCACACCCACAAACCTGAAACTCTCAGACACCAGCAATTTCCAGTGCTGCTAAAGCAGCCTTAAAACCCTGCTATTTTCCAGTTTATTCCCATGCCCCTGCCAGGGGATGTACAGGCACTTGTTAACACGTGCACTGTGCTAATTTTAAACAGCTGCTTCTCCTCCTGTGCTTGACAGGAGTCTTAGGGGATAAACACCACGGAAGTAAAATAAAAGGCAGCTTCTTGAAAGCTGATCCCTCAGTTTCTTGCTTCTTGAGGTGCCACTTTATCACAGCATGGATCTGACTGTCACATGGCCCAAAACATCAACTCAGGGGTTTACAATTAAACTCTTAAATCCACATTTATTAAAAAAAAAAAAAAGAAAGCAAATACCTTGATTGTTTGAAATGTTGATTTCTCATTGCCTAGCAGTAGAAACCTGAATTTTATACCATTATATCTACATATACATTATACCTTTATATTTGCCTAAATATAAGTTGTTTCCTGCTTAACTCCACTGGGAAAGAATGAGAAAAGGCTACAAGGAATAAGATGGCTAAATAGAAAAACACAGAGAACTTAATTATGGGATAATTTTCTCAGGACCTGAACATTTTTCAGCTAATTTTTAATACTATATCATAAGTTGTTTGACTTCTCACAGACCTCTTCCAAGTATTTCTCCTACAGGACTGTCGTAATGTCCAAACTACATATACAAATAAATTTTTAAATAAAGCCATCAAGTATTTAAAAAAAAAAAAAAAGATAACACCATGGTGAAAACAAGCTGCAGCTGAACTCTTCTTTGCATAAACCTGTTCGACATTTCTAATTATTCTGCACTCCAAGAGAAGTGAAAAACGAAGTGGAAACCACCCCTCCTCTAAGCAGGTGTATCAGGATTTCCAAGGGGTTTTTCGGCTGCAATCCTTGTGCGTGGATGCTCAGGCAGAGCAGCAGTGGAAGAAGGCTGGGCTTCATCCTGAGAATAACTCTGTGAAAATTTTGTGTCTCTTGTCCTGAGCATGGCACTGAGCAGAGGTAAAGGGAGGGACCCTGCTGGAAGAGGAGCCTTTCCCCTCAGGTCCGTGAAACCCAGGGGTATTTTTCAGTAATTTTTTGCCAGAACTGTACTTTTGAACAGCAGAAATCTCCAGCATGTGTGATGTAGTTACACAGGTGTCTGATTTCTTTTGTGGATCCTGTCTGAAGCCCTCGTGCCCGTGTGTGCAACGTGTGTTTGCTCCCACATCACAAACGTGATGCTCTCCTTGCTGTCCCTCCAGCTCCTCAAACCCAAACAGGAATAATGGTCCCAAGGGCTTCCCCTGCGAAAAAGCTGCGAAAAACCCTTTCTGCACAAGTTTTACTGTGCCCACACGACAGTAGCTTGTGTTTTTTCTACGTCAGGAA
This sequence comes from Machaerirhynchus nigripectus, assembly GCA_013397975.1. Lineage (NCBI taxonomy): Eukaryota > Metazoa > Chordata > Aves > Passeriformes > Dicruridae > Machaerirhynchus > Machaerirhynchus nigripectus. Next base: position 444,317 of record VZRQ01001494.1, read on the forward strand.
ACCTTTCCATGTGTTTCCCCTCCCCTTGGCTGCTATCAAACACGCGTTCTTCGGCGCGGTGTGAAACAAAACCTGGGGGAACGCAGCGGCTTTAACAAGAAATCTTCAGAAAAATATGGTTTTTGTTTCCCTGCACTTTCCTGGGTGACTTGTCGTGTCAAATAGTGTCAGTCACATCCCATGAGGTGACTTCGAGGCTCTGTGGCTGCTGCACCTCGATGTGGAGCTGCCAGATGAGCCACCCGCTGGGAAACTCAGAACACTTCCCAAAAAGCTTAACCCTTCCTGCTCAGAGCCCGGCTGCACCCTCGTGTGCCACCACAGCCACGGCAGAAAGGCTCACCACCCTCTCCAGAGGGGAAAGAAGCAGCATTGGCTTTCCAGAAATGAGTTTTTGACTTGGTATTAACAGACCAGACAGCAGCTCAACACCCGCTGTAAATACTTTTCTCAGTAAATTCTTAGTTTTTCTATAAATCTAGAATATTTTGCTCAACATTCCCATGGAACAGTTAGGGCAGATTGGTTATTTGTATCGTTTATCCAGTTTTCCAGCTTGCAAAACCGAGTATCCAGGTGGTACGTTGCATTTTCTGTTGAGGAGTTCTTGGCAATGCTCATCTGCAGCTGCAGCTGCTGAGGCTCTGCAACCAAAACAGCAGCAGGCACTTCATGGAGAAACAATCAACAGCTCTCCATGGTTTTACCAAGGCATTTTTTTCTGCCTAAATACGATGTTTTAGTAAAATATTAATTGGATGATGGAAAACCTGGGAGCAGGCCACATTATGGTTGTTTCCCCCTTTTATTTACACACACCGATGAGACAGAGCTGCTCTGAGATGTATTTTTTGAGGAGAAACTTTTCCCATCAGGTTTTGAAGGTAATTTACTGCTTATTATATTCAGGAAAAGAGGCACACAAAGCAATATACACATGGTATTATTCCTCACAGGTTTCTGCTTTCTTGAACAAAGGCTACTACAGATACCTACTTAGATACAATCTGACAACACAGAAATAATTGTGCTGCATTACACTAATGCAAGTGTTTTACCCATAGATATTAACACATTTCAACATTAGCTATTACCATATGATAAAGTAATTTTATTTTCTTGCTTTGCATGATGATTAGATCTCAAAAAAAAAATCCCACTGTTTACCTGTACAATCTTCATTTTAGCTATTTTACCTATTTAAAAGCAATCCATCAGTAAAGGAAATGGATATTTTCTTGGTTGTAATGGTATTATTTTTAGAGTTAACTAAAGAAGACTGGGCCAGCAATACAAAGCAAGCTGGATGGCTTGGTAAATTGTGCACAAATATGAGCAAATACACATCTGAGTAGAGCCAAATACAAGATTACAAACCTGCAAATAAAGTATGCAGGCTGAGAAGTCTGTCTGGGGGGCTGGAAACTTTGAAGAAAATCTGTGGGGCTGTGGATGAAAATTAGTCTCCTGCGTAATAAAGGAGTGAGGAGCCAGCGTGATCTTGGGGCTCACAAGCAACAAAACCTCCAGGAACAGCAGGATTTTTACCCTTATGCCCAGAATTGGTGCTACTGCTGCTGAAATCTGTGCACAGTTCTGGCCTGTACAACGCAAAAGCAATACTAGAGAAGCCAAGGGTCAAGAGAAGAGGCTCATGAATGAGCAAAAGGCGTTTTTAAATATGATATTCCACTGAGGTACTGACCTTGCAGCAACAATTTGTAGGGGAGTGCAGGGGAGTGCACTGCTAAGGTTATTCATGGAGAAACAATCAACACCTCTCCATGGTTTTGCCAAGGCATTTTTTCTGCCTAAATACGATGTTTTAGTAAAATATTAACTGGATGGTGAAAAATCTGGGAGCAGGCCACATTATGGTTATTTTCCCCTTCTATTTAAACTCAGTGATGAGACAGAGCTGCTCTGAGATGCATTTTTTGAGGAGAAGCTTTTCCCATCAGATTTTGAAGTTAAGTTAGATGACCACAATCATTCCCATTGGGTTTCAAATCCATGGCATCCACTGAAGAGTGGGCCCTAAGTCTGGAAGAAAAAATAATGCTTGCATTCATGAAAACTGGACACAAAGAACCACCCTAAGAACAATCTAAGTGCAATGCTATTGATCATGAACTTCAGTTTGTCCCTTACAGCCAAAAATCAGATAATTTGGGTTGGAAAAGACCTNCGAGTTCACAAAAAAATCACAGAATTGCAGGATAATTTGGGTTGGAAAAGACCTCCAAGATCATCAAGCCCAGCCTGTGACCCATCCCCACCTTGGCCCCCGCCCAGAGCACCGAGTGCCACATCCGGATATTCCTTGGCCACCTCCGGGGATGGGGACCCCAAACCTCCCTGGGCAGCCCCTTCCAAAGTTTAACAGCCCTTTCCGTGAGGAAATTCTTCCTGGTGCCCAATAAATGCTAAGAAAATCCCAAGAAAAAGACTGACAGAGCATCTTCAACTCTACAAGAGCTGCACAAACGGCTCGGATCAGTTGTTCCCAGGGGGAAGGGGAACCCTGGAAGAAGGGAACCTTAGGAGCCTCGTGCTGTTGATCAGCTGCACTCAGCAAGGACAGCACTGAACACTGAGGGACCTCTGCCAGCACTGCCAGTGCCTTGCACTGGTGTAGAAGACCTCACTGAAGAGAGGAGAAGATTTATAAATCTCTTTGCTGAAAAGAAGTTGCATTCCGTTGTTAAAATCCAATCCAGTTTTTTACAGCTGCGGAATTTATTCGGCTCTGCTGGGAGTACAGGACTGAAAACCATCCTCTAGAAGCCTTTGCTTGCATTTATCCCACTCTTCTGACAATGAGAGGAGCCCGGGAGTTGTCCCAGCATTGAGCCACCTTGAGTAAAACCTGCTGCAGCCTTAGGAGATTTGAAAGGAGACACTGACTGATCAACAGTTCATTCCTCCACTGGATCATTCCCTTATTTGCTTGCATTCCTCAGCCAGGGCTGAGGTGCTGTGAGCAGGCAGCCTCCTCTGCAACTGCAACCTGAGAGGAAAAACACACTGCACGATAAATTCCCACCTGCATCAAACACTCTTATCTTCTTCCCATTTCTTGTGCCCTCTCCCACTCACCTGGAACTGAACACTTCCCCTTTGTTTTATCTTATCTTGGAAACAAGGAAATGCCACGAGTTACATGTCAATATGACCTCTGTGAACTAGGAAAAAGCTGTCTAATGTGGTGCCTTGTGGCTCCATTAAACCAGTTAAAGATGCAGCTTGAATTCTAGCAGTGCTGGGAAAAGAAAATATGCTTTAGGCTGTGAGTTTAAAAAATGTAAGGAGACTGGGGATGAAGAGCTCCTCATAAGATGAGCTGACATAGAAGTTGCCCACAATTACCTTTAAACTCCTTTTTTCCCATTTATTGAATATTTTCACACTATTTTCATGGATTAAATTGAAAATGTTAGCATTTTAGGCAATCTAAAGGTTAACTGGGGGAAACTGGAGTGACCTCTAAGAAAATGGAATTTTCTTTCCATAGTTTAGCAATCAGTGAAGCAATAAGCAAGATGAAACATTTGTATTTTTGAGATTTTCTGTGCTTTGTCAATGTAAAATTCCTTCCCCCGTGGGGCCTGAGTTTTCCTCTCATCTCTCCTCTTACGCTGCCACATCAGACTACACTTTTTGACCAGGAAAAGTAGAGGTGCATTAATTCTTTAATACACATTAGTACTTTAATAAATCCTCCTCTAGGCCAGAGCACATGGTCCCATTCTGGGCTTCCCACACTGACCATATTCAGCGTGCAGCAGAGCAGGTCTGTGCTGGAGGAGCAAAGCAGGAGGTTGATCCTCTCCAAGGGCATCAGGAATGGTTGTACAGTCCTTGGACTGTGCAGAGTAGAATTATGAGAGGGTTACCTGGAAAAGTTCTGCTCTCCTGCAGCTGCTTCTGACCTGTGAGTGGCACCAGCACCAGACCAGTGCTGCCTGAAGCCAAGGCTGGCCAAGCCTGAGAAGCACTGAGCACCCAGATGAACTTTCTGATTTAGACCCCTATCCACCAGCAGCGACCTGAGTTTCCTGATGCTGTGGAGGTAGAAAAAGTCACTTTTCATTACAACATTAAACTAAGCAAAGTCAAACAGACCTTAAAAACGTCTTAGGATCTGTGGAGAATGGAGGAAAACAATGATCCTGCATGAATCTTTTCTTACTGATGTCCAGACTTATCTGAAGACAGGTGGCATTAGATATATGCCAACCACATTAACACATTTTCACTGGACAAATTACCACAGAGACCTTTTCCACACCCAGCCTCTGCAGCACCATGCACTGTTTTGATGGGGGATTCGTCTCACTAAATAGAGAAGTCAGTATGAACTTCTGTATGGGCACCTATGTAAAGATCTCTCACACATCAGACCAGTTTTTTGCCTTTCCTATGAAGGAAAAGCTGCACTGAGTGCTTACAGTGACAAGTTTGGTGCCTGGCAGTACCAGTGTAACAATACTGGGGTTTAGGAGCACAGGGTAGTTTCTGGGGGCACATAGTGCAGCAGTGTCACCAAGATTTGACAGAAAGTTTGATTACCTTCAACTGCAGCTGCCTTTGATTTCAGTCTGACCCATGCAGGAAAATAATGAGTGAAAAATGCGTAATGTAACAGAGGTGTTTACAGATTACCTGAAAATGGTTTGTGTTTCTTAATTTCCACACCACAGGTGAGGTCAGGAAGCCGCCTCCCTGTGGGTCGGAGTGCAGAGAGGACCTGCAGCCACTGCTCTGCCACATCTGGAGATACTCGATCCTGCATGAAAAGAACTGGTGACTTTGATGGATGCTTTGCTGAGGTGAAGCCTGGAAGCCCTCAGGTGTGGCAACAAGATGAGCTGGCAGATATCCCAGAGAAATACAGATCCTGCTCCATCAGATGGCATTAAACTGGATTCATATTTCACCAGCTTCATTTTAAGTCCGAGGGAGAAGTAACACATTTACTACCCTGAATGCAGAGGGACAGCACTCACAGATTCCCCTCCTCACCCTCCCAGTGGGAGGTAACTCTCCCAGGAGTGGAAGACGGTGCAATTGCTAACAAGGGAAGGAAATTTCTCCATGAAAGACAGGTGGAGGGAAGATCATCAGCTGGCAAATGAACTTGTAGCAGAATGGTAAGAAAATGCAGTGTACTGACAACAACCAACCCAACAGACACTCAGGTAGCAAAGCTGCTTATTGACATTCACCTGGCTGGGACATCTTCTCTGGACAGTAACAAGGTGCTAAGTAACAGTGAGCCAGTTGGAAAAGAAGAGTTTAACTTCTGACCAAGCCACTGAGCTTTATCTGTTAGCAGATAAGAGGTCTCAGATTAAGGAGATCACTGGTTTTAGAGACGGGTCTCAGGGAGAGGAGGAGGTAAAAATGCCAGGTTTCCTCTCCCTCTGGGTTAACACAACAGGAAGGGCACAGAAGCAACAAATTTGAAACAAACCTTTTATTAAAAGAAAAGGATACTCAACTCAGGTTCTCAATCAAATGCTTCACTCCCTGCACTTTCACCAGCAGTTTCAAAGACAAGTAATTTGTGCCAGTTGTATACAAAAAAATTGATGTGAGAGACCACATCCAGTGCAAACATCCACTGTGGGCAAGAAGGAATCAGCACATTAAAAGTCCTTCTGTACCTTCTCACTGTTTAAAGTTAAATTTAACTACTTCTTACACTACAGAGATAGCTCTGATTAATCTTTTTTCTGTCCTCTGAAACAAAACACATGGATTACCTTTTCTAAAATGGTATTCTATGAAGCATCCTTGGTCTTGGAAAACAGCTAAATGTTTTTTTAACATCAGTGGAAACAAAGCAAGGGTAGTTATTCTGTTTTATAGCTTTTCATATATTCCAAAAATCTTTTGAAATGGGAGAGCACCTATCAGCCTCTATTTTAATAAGAAAATTTAGGGGAATATGAAAGGCATTTAGCTCCTCTGCAGAATGAGTAATTTGGGAAGCATTTCCTCTGAAAGAAAACTCAGCTAATTCCTTCTTGCTTCTCCCCCACACCATGCACACACACAAGGAAATGTTTGGAGAAAATGACTTTAATATTGCTGTTCTCCTTGCAACAGAGGCCTTGTTACCAAGGCAGGACTCAGAGCTTGGGGGCACCTCTCTGGGGCTGAGAGGTGAGGCCAGATTGCTGTTTAACTTTGCAGGATGCTTTGTAAACTGGGAGAAGGGAAATGTGAACCAGAACAAGGAAAGGCTGTGACTGGTCATAGGGAAAGGTGCTGGGCTGTGATGGGAACAGCCAGGAACAAGGGATGCTGCAGGAGCCTGGCAATCCAGGGCCAGTCTGGGTGGAAAACGAGGCACAGAATTCCTTGACCTGCAGTGGGAAGAGGGGAAGGAGATTCTGTGGCAGCAGTGGACAGCCAGCACAGCAGGGCTTTGGCACTGGTCAGTGAGGAAGGCCAGGAGAGGAAGGAAGTGTTTGTCCAGCTGGGAGAAGAGTAAGGGGGCAGCTACCAGTAACTCTGCAAGTGTTATTTGGGAGTAACTCACCATCTCCACTGGATTTTCCAGGTGTGTCTGGGATCTACAACCCCTGCATCTGCAGACTGAGCACACTTGCCTGTATTTGGGTGTATTCCCTCTTTATATTCACTTCCAGGGTAGTTCTTGCTTCGAATTTAAGGAAAGGGGACGAACACATAACCTGGGACATGTTGTTAATGAGATTATCCCATGGACAAGTGGCACGATTGTGCCACCAGAATGAAAACGGAGCCGAGCTGACAGGCACATCACTCTATCAGGCATGAATTTTAATGAATTTTAATGAATCTAGAGTCTGTGGCTGGTCTTAAAAGTGCTCAGTAAAACTGCACCGAAGTTTCCTTTGCTTATAAATTACTGGCATTTATTTCACCAAGGAAAGATACTGAAACAGCACCTTTTTGATCAAGACTTCATCTCCTTCTGTTACTACTTTCTGCCCATGCAATTAATTCAAGTAAACCTTGTAGGATTGTATTGATGTACAGCTATGAGGCGAAACAACCCTTCCTCTGTTTCACAGTTTAAGAGGATCCTTCCTGGCTCATCCAGTGCAAAATTCCTGCTGAAGTCACAGGGAAAGGAATGAAAGATTGGGGCACTTTGAGCTTGTTATTGTTCAAAACAAGACCTCTGAAGCAAATAGAATGTGAAGTTCCAGTAAGTGATAAACTTGGTCTTTGGCTGATGTCATTCAGCCTTTTCTCCTCGCTGCTTAGTCAGGATTCTCTCACCACGGAATTTAAGTGTCTCCCCTCACATTTTCGGGTTGTGGTTATTCCTGAGGACAGCATTCACAGGGACCAGCTCAAACCAGAGCCCAGAGACACCAGGAAATCACACAACACAATTACTGTGTTTTGAGAAGCCTCTGATTTTCTGTGGGAAATCTGTGAATTCCTAAGAGGTTAACCCTGATCACATTTGAGAGCAAAATCTGCCTTGATCCCCTACTGTGACGTAATTAATTAGGACAGTAGTTGCCTACACCCAGAGTCCTGAGTCCAAATATGAACGAATGAAACTGTTTTTAAAATCATTGAATTCTCATTACAGTCAGCAGGAGGATCTGGTTTCTCCAAACATCAGAAAACCTGAGCATTTATTCATTTATCAGATGCAGACTTAGAACCCTGATTTGAAGTGATTAGATTTTGTGAGACCTCATGATACAGCTCACTGATAAAGGAATCCAACCACACTACAGGTGTGAAACGTTCCTTGACTCTAAAAAATGCAGAAAAATCCTTTTATTCTGTTCTAGTTCTACTGTTGGTCTCATCACAATATCAGCCTGGAAGGCAACGAGGAGCCTGATTTCCTATGTCTAACCAGATGGAAAACACTGTAATAATGTGCAAATACTCTGGGCAAATTCATGCTATCACTTTGTCCTGCTTTTGGAGGCCCTTTTGGCTATGGATGATGGTACTCAATATCAAAATATTAAGTGTTTTATTTTACAGCACATACTGTGAATGCTAAACTGCAATGTTTACACCAGCTTGTGCGTGCTGGGGCGGCTGCTTTTTGACAGACAAAATCATGAGAGCAGCTCATGAAGCCAAGAGTCTTCGTGTTTCCAATGTCATCCAAGCTGCAGAGATAAGGACAAACCAGCTCATTACTCCTGTGGAGAATCTGGATCCACAATTAGACCTACACAGACAAAAAATGCGTCCTTTCTGAAAAACCTTTTTTTTTTTTTAAATTGAAACTTCTTAACATACTGTGATTCACATTGTTAACAGGTTGTTGTATGCAGCCAGCAGAGAAAATCCTGAGTCATAAATAGGATTTGTGGTAGCTAAAATAGTAATCATAAATTTGTGGCAATGAAACCACATAAGAGCATCCTAACAACTGGGCCTAGAGCAAGACATCAGCATCTTACTGAATATTAATCACTAGGAAATGTGTGCTCATCTCTGCCTTAAACCTTTCCTTGTTTAAAATAATTAATCATCCCACTCTGCTCGCGTCAAGCATTGCTTCACTCTCTTATTTTTGTCACTTCTGAAAGCTCTGAAGAAACCCCTTCGCCTGAGGATGTGTCCTAAATCAAAACTGGCGCTCAGAAGTGAATCCCACTTCCATTAGAAAGGGCAGAGCTGTGATTTCAGGGGTATCACACAAATGCATCTTCAAGACCAGTTTGGCCCACAAAAGGGAAATATGTAACTTTAGAGGAAAAAAAAAAAATGAAATCTACTAATGGAGGGAAAATATTTTTGTTAACATTCACCAAGCTCGCTTGCATTTACATTTTACTTGTACTGAATCACTAAAAGGATTAGGAGGGCAGTCAATCAACTGAGGAGGAAAAGCAAAGTTTATGCAGGGGCTATTTTTAGATTTGCAAGCCCCATCACGAGGAAGCTCCCAGCTCTGGGCACAGCCAGGGAAGCACCGGGGCTTTGCAAACGAGCCGCGATGCAGATACATTTATTTTCAGGATGGCTATTTCTGCCCAGCTTTGTGGGGGAAAATCAATATCTTGTTTTCAGATGTGTAAATGCGGTCGTCTCTCCAAAGTGCCCCGGTCAGTTTACCACACGTTCAGCAGCTGCTTCTTTCCAGGCTATCCCACGATTCCCAGCCTATGAGGATTGACAAGGCAATGATAAACTAATGTGCCCCCTCAGCTCTGTGCTCAGCCCATTGTTCCGGCAGCTGAGACCCTCTGCTTCTATTTGCTTTCTCCCACATACATTATTCAACAGCCCAGGAAAAGGCCAAGAACCTCTTTCATTCAGGAATTCTGTATTAAAATAATCAATTTCAAACTGAAGCGGGGAAGGGAGGCTTGCTACAGGCCAGGCCTGTTAAATAAGCCACCAGCCCATGCCATGTGCACTGGAATCATGCTATCATCAGGCAATATATTATTATATTTCTTATCCATTAAAGGAAGAGGAAACCTCAGAATACTTTTCTCTCCTTCTCTGCAAGAGCACTAATTGTAGCAACACCTTCCTGATGGCCTCTTTTGGCACGGTTTCCATTTATGAGGGTCTATATAACAGGCTACATAGGCCACAACTTGATTTAGGAATTCTTAAGGAGGGAAGGGGATTTATAATTCCACAACAAACAGAGAAGCTGGATGTTAAAATTAGCTTATAACTCTTTGTTTTAATGTTCCAGCAGAGGGTCGGAGGCCCATTGTTCTGCGAAAGGTTTTCCTGGCATTAGAACATATTTGGTTGTGCCAGAAGGTGCCCAACTCTGTTAAGCCATCAGCCACATGACTTTCAGGTGCAGCATTTCTCCTCACAGCACTACCAGAAAGGGAACACGGGGATAAAGGCAGGACAAGTCATCATGGGTGCACATCATGTTTGGTTTTTTTACTATGGCACATTTAGGAAAAATGAGACCACCACCTTCAGAAAAAGGCAAATGTGTCACTGCTACAGCCGAACAACAGCAACCTCCTGTGAAAAAATACCCTGAACAGAGGCACTGCTTTTTGTGGTACTGATTTGGTCTCTTTATCAGGGCCACTTATGCTCACTCACCACTTCCTACTGCACTGCTGAGCTCTCAGTTTAACTTTTCCCCTCACATTTCTGGAGTCGTGCACATTATTGCCAACAGCACTTTTAATTTCCTCACCCTTGACATCCTGCAGGTCAACAACATAAAGGAAACACTGATATCAAGTGATAAGAAAGTATGAAAACCCCAGGTCCATGGCTGGGGGAGCTGATGGGAGGCCTCTCACTGCCTACAAATGGTGCTGATCATTGGTCCCTTCTGTGATCGTGTTTTCCCTCCTGTTTTATTTGACATACCACGATAGCTCCTCGTTATGCACGTTCCACCCACTCTTTGACATTTCTGCTAACCAAGGATTGTCACTCTTGTTTAGAAATGATTGATGGCAAGACTTCAATGAGTAAAAAACTTCGGTGAGTAAACTTTATCTCTGCTTTACCACTAGCATCATCAGCTCGGTAAGCACAGGGATGGTGAACAGTTAAAGCTGGTGGTGAACAAGCTCTGCTCAGCTTCATTAAAGGGGAAAAGCTGCACTAAAGGACCCCCAAAGTCTCTGCCCGGTCTGGGCTTGCGAAATCAAACAAAATATGAAACTTCAGATGCTGCTTTCAAAAGTCTGAACGTGCATCCCAGTGGGGGATAGAAAAGAAAGGAATTTGCCCCATTCTGATAGCAGACAGAGGATTTTTTACCAGTCTGTTCTGACGCTGGCACCGAATCTACACTTCAGAGGTTGCTATCCTGGCAGGAAAATCCAACGAATGTTTGATGCTGGAAGCACACAACCTAAAGTGAAAAAGGCCAAATGTACTGGGATTTGTGCTCATGAGTCACTTCCACGGCTCAAAATGCTCAGTGAGTGAATAAAACATTCCAGAAAGTGCCGTGTACAGCATGAGGCACGCAGCCCCAATGAGCTGGTGATTTTTTGCCAGCCGATGAGCAGGGCCACAGAACTATTCAGACTTTTGTTTTGCACTCTGGAGAGTTTGGTTTCGTAATTCTGCAAGAGACGTGCATGAGACTCACCTAAAGCATTTCACTGTGTCCAGATTTTCCATGGGCTGAGCATGCCAAGCCCTCCCATTTCCACTGTGCAAAACAAATCAATCCCTCCTGTTGGCACCAGCAGTTCTGAGGGTAGGAAATCATTGATATGACAGTGGGGAGTAAGAGAGGAGAATTTAAATCTCACAGCTTTGCACAAACTGTTCACTTGGTAGAGCTGAAAGCAGCTGGGAAGAACAGAGAAGAACCAGTTTAGGACAAGATAAAGAATATTTCAGTCCTTTCTCCTACCAAGTCGTGGTTTCTGTGGGAAGGAGATTTGGCAGCAGCAGCAGCAAGGCTTGTGGCAAACTGACCCAAACTGTGCAGGTCAAGAGCTTCAGTCCTGGAAATGTCACATTTTGTTACAAAGCTCTACTTCTGGACATAGGCACCCATTACCATTAAATCTCTAAAATTAATACAGGTTATCTAAAATATAGAAGCAACCCCAAAACATTCCCAACATAAACAGCAAAGCTGGTCCTGAAATGCACAAGCAGTTTCTAATAAAAGTAAGCATGCAATTCTTGCATACTGAATTTGCAGTCTAGAAAGCCTCCAAATTAAACCAACCAGGGTAATAATATAATTGGGGGTAGAAAAAAAACTTTAGGAAGTGAGCCTTTCTTGTACAGCTCACTCAGTGTTTAAAAGAGTGAGATATCTCATAACGTGCCAAAATCTCGTGGCCACTGTAAACCAAACTCTATTTTTCATTCTCTTCTAATGAACTGATTCAAAATGCACATTGTTACAAAAAAAGAATGGAGTTCAAGAATCTATACAGGCAAACTACAGAGTTCTTTTTGTGGTTCTGTTTACCTTTTATAAGTGTCTCACTAAGCTAAATGCTTTAGCAACTGTGGGCAGCTTCAGTTGCTCATTGTTAGATCTTTGATGTAATTCTTCTCCAGTATTCAGCACGTGAATTTATTCTGCAATTTGCACTCAATGCCTGCAGTAAGCCCAACTTGTACAAAGACAAAATGCTGTCAACATTTATCTGCTGCTTTACACATGCCTGGAGCAGAGCAAAGGGAAAGTGGCAAGCATTTCTATTCCTGGACTCAAAACAAGCTGCATTCACTTGGTGCAGGATAAAAGGCAGAGTACAGAGATGAAAAAGTGAAGGGGAAGGGAAAGTGTAAGGAAAAAATAAGAGACAAAAAAAAAAAAAAAAAAAAAAAAAAAAAAAAACAAAAAACAAAAAACAAACCAACCAAAAAAAGGGAAAAAAAACCCCTGTCCATAAGAGAAATAAGGACAAAATCAAATACATGATCAGAGAGAGAAAGAAATCTAAATCTTAAAAATAAACTCAGCCCTGTGACGTGCTGAGTTCCCCCAGGAGCAAGCAGAGCTCCCCATCACTGCTCAGAGGAGCCCAGTGGCAGCAAGATCTGACCCCTGCCAGCCTGGGTGACAACAACCACCACCAGTGACACACCAGTGCCAGGCAGCAATTCACACCAAATCCAGCACCAGCCTCAGCTCCATCCTCAGCATCCAAGCAGGAGCAAGAAAGGATTGTCTGCAAATGGGCAAGAACAAACTTACACGGGGGGAAAGAAATTTCCTACTCAGACCTCTGAAAACTCGGCAAATTGCAGAGAAAATGTCCGGGTATCTCTACAGGATAATGAAAAACATTATTCTGGTACAGTTAGGAGGGAGAACCTCACAGAATGAGTAATTCAAAGATAAGCCATATGGATCCTGTGCAATTATGGCTACTTCAAAGCACATTTTTTTTCCTTGGAAATTGATGTCTATACTAAAAATCTTAATGGGGATGTTGTTAAGATCCGACACATGTACATGTTCCTTTTGTTTTTCTGAAAAAAATTGTCGAAACATGTTATTTCTACAAGGTAAAAGTGAATACGTATTTTTAGAGAATCCCATCATTCCAAATTCCAAGGTTCTAACTTTCTGTTATGTGCAGTAACAAAGGCTTTGGGCTCTCAGAATTTTTGCACAAATAGAAATTCCATTTTTTATTGCTGCCCTATTCCCTCCCTCCTTCCTTAACCAGATTTTGAAGCAAGAGAGGAAGACAAGTAAACCCCGCTGTGCACTGTGCTTGCAGACGAGTGGAATGGTTAATTACATCTCACAGGCCAGTCCTGGGAGATGCCAAATCCCACTGGAGTTATCCAGCAGCACTGGGACTGGATGGTGCCCAGCACTTTGTTGGGAAGATCCCTGCCAGGTGCTGTGATGCCCCAGAGCTGCTCCAGAGAAGGGCTGAGCATCCCCAGCTCTGATGACCTCTCGTGGGGGCAGGATGCAGCCTCAGAGCTGCCTGGCACATTATCCCACCCCGCAGGGTGATTTATTTCCAACCAGAGCGTGCGGGCAGCAGAGCTGGTGTGGGGGGATGCACCCCCAGGACACGGGCAGAGATGTGGCCAGGAGAAAGCAGGGCAGTGCTGCCGTCCCTGAGGTCCCACACACGGCCCCCGTGGGCACAGTCTGAGCCCCCGTTATCATCGGGGGGAGGGGGATGGGGTCTCGACGTGTTTTCTGTGCTAATCTGAGAGCTGGCCCAAATCCCAGCACTTGGGTCACTTGTACACAGGGTTCTCATTGTGAAGCGGGGGGGAAAATGGCAGCCTCGCAGTTGGGCTTTGAAACTATGCATTTTTTAAAACTTGTGTATGCATAAGCCTCTTATTTAATGAATGACTCCCTTTGTATTTACATGTTCCACCATCCACAGGACAAATAGGGTTTAGTGGTTTGAGAATGAAAACTTCTCGTCCTAGAGGGAGGGGGGGGTGGAAATAGTTGCAGCTATTTTATGGAAGTGGTAAAAAAATCAATTAGCCTCTTAGTTGCAGCTCTTACCTGATCTCCAAGGCGTTCTGTGGACATAAACGTATTCTTTCTTAAGTTACATATTCCACAGCTTGAGATCAGAAAAAATTCTGGTATAAATCTAACTGAAACTCATTGGTTTCAATGCAGCTGAATTCAGATCAAAAAGTGGTCAGAAAAGTTATTTTAGGCTGCTCCAGATCATTATCCTAAATTAGAAGGGTCTTACCAGACCTGAAGCCTTCTTAATCTTACACCATTTTTTAGTCCTCCCTTTACATTCACCTGATAAATGGAACATGTGAAATCATAAATAAATATAAAATATATGGCAGAAATAATTTCAAAGGATTTAGCAGCCAAGATAGGAATGCACAGAAAGCAGCATTTTAAGTTGTCTTGATTTCCAAAAGGAAATAGTTATAAATTAGTTCTAGGGCACTCTGATTCATTTATAAGAGTGGTTCGAGAAACTCTTCAATATTAATTAGTAGCCTGTGAATTCAGCCTATGCAATTATGATGAGACAGTTCTTTGGGTATGAAAGAGCTAACTTATCATATTTTTGAATTCGCCATCTCTAAGCTTGAATATTTTTTGTATTTCCATATTTCTCAAGTAGCACTTAATTTAATCTTATCCCCATTTCTTTCAATAAACCATTGTTGCGTCTCTTAAGCAGCACAGCTTCCTCCTCTAACTCATCTCCCCGTGAAATTGGTTTAATGAAGCAGAAAGGTATGAAGCATTAACAACACTGGAATTCATGTGGTAGCACTTCATTTTTCAGAGGCACTCACATTTCCTACCTAATTTATAAAATCAGCACACAAATGATTTTTATCACAGCCATTACATCAGTATAAATTACTGCCTTTTCTGTAACACGGCACTTAGTCAAACTGTTGAAATTATATCTATTAGTCATAGAGAGGAGGAGGGAGAAAGAAAAACTTGTAGGGAAGATTTAGTGCAAAATAAGGAACGATAGCAGCCTTATTGAAACGCTAATATTGATTTACCAAATGAGCCCAAAGTGCGGCTATTTTGCAAAGGAAAATTAAAAATACACAAAGTAAAGCAAATGGGTCAATTTGTAAGGAGCCAAGAAGGAAACTTGGCAAACAAACCAGGCTGTGTCAGAGGCACTGGGAAATGCAATGAGGGAGAAGTTCCTCACATCCATGAAGGTAGCACATGCCTCACCTCCAGGCACTGCCCCACATTCCTGCCAAGATTTCCCATTCCCCCCTCGCTCTGGCACTGGTGTTGTGCTTTTGTGCACGGCAGCTCCTCCAAAATCATCTTTATCCTCTTCACTTCCCCCACTGTCACCTCCTTCTATCCTGGCTGTTCCTTTCCAGACTAGTGGGAATCAGCCCCTACCACCCAAATTTTGCCACACGGCAAAAAATAAAATTATTCGTGTCAGGAAAACCTTTGTGTCCTCTGCTTTCCCAGGGAGGATAACCTGCATTTCCAGGACCTACATCCCAATTTCCAAAGTTCAGCCTGTAAGAAAACAACTGTTCAATCTGCAGAGGCATCACACACTTGAAAAGAGTTCAGTCTTGCCCTGCTCTGTAAACAACACCTGTCTCCACCAGATCTGCTGCTGGGACTTCAAGTGGGTCCTGGCCTTCCCTTCCTGTTTGCTGTTCCCCAAGCACGACTCCTTCCAGAGCTGCTCTGTAAATTCACTGTCATCTGCCTTGTCAGACCTCTGCCTGTGTGAAGCTGACACCCGAGAGGGGCACAGCAAAAGGTCACCAGCAAATACTCTTTCACATTCGGGAAGATGCTCCAGAAAAATCTGCTCTCCCCGTAACTTTTATTCCGGCTCTCCCTTTTCCAATTATTTCCCCTTGATGTGCTTCCTGCCTTCCATCAGAGGCAGGGGCCACGCCTTCTGATTTGTCCTCTCACAGCAGCCAGCACAATGGGACACAGGGCTGCACGGACACTGCTTGATGCCACTGTCATTAGGGGCAATAAGGATTAAAACCAGTTTAACAAAAAAAAAACCCAGAATCTGAACTGATGGGATTGTCAGTGCAGCAGCAAAAAACCTGCAAGGGACACGCAGGTCCAGCTGCCTGTCCTTGGTGTGTTCTCCTTTGTGTTTTGATCTCCTCCTGCTTATGGTTTTTATTAATTAGCCTTTCCCTCTCCGTAGCCTTTCCCTCTCCGTAGCCTTTCCCTCTCCCTAGGGTGTTTTTTTTTTGCCTGGTTTTCTGTCTCCAGCCCCCGGAATACTGGTGTAGAAGTGTCTACTGATGGCACCTTGTGGCTAACCCAGAGAAGTGCTTGGGAACAGGAACGAGCATGAGGCGAGCCAGGAAAATACCGAAAAAAGGCTCTAACAGGAGAGCAAGTCCCTCCTTGCCACAGTGAGGGCTGCAAAAAAATGGTGCAACTCTGCGGACACCTCCTTGCCAAGAAGGGCCCAACCCCTGCCTGCCTGCTCCCCCCGTGCCCCCCAGTCCCTCCCAGAGTCCTGGGATGGAGTCCTGGCCCTAAACCTCCTCCAGCAGGAGCCAGGAGAAGGGGGCAGGCGCCTGGGGGTTGCCCTGGGTGAAGCGAGGCGGCAAATCCACCTAATCCCCTGCGTGAGGGGCAGGAAAGAGCCAGGCTTGACCTGGCACCTGAGAATAAGGCCAGCTTTGCTGGGTGCCCTCCTTCTCCGCAGGGGAGAAGGCCGGCCTGGGCCCAGGGATCGGCGTCGGGCCTGCAGTGGTCAGCGAAGCCCTGTCCTCCACAGCAGACCTTGCACGGGCGCTGCAGGCCCTGCTGGCGTGGCCTGGGCTGAACCCCGCTCTGGGCAGACCCCAAATGCCTACTGGAGCCGCTCCAAGCTCTCCTCTACGAGCCCAAGTGTGGGTGGCAGGTCCTGAACGGCCCCACATTTGCCAGGCACCCGCTGGTTTGCAGTCGTGGCCAGGCCTTGGCGTGGTGTCACTGCAGGGGGGTGGCTGCGGCCTTGCTCCTGGCCCGGGACGGCCACAGCTCAGCACGGAGCAGCACGGGCTCTGCGGGTACCGATGAAATCGTGTTCCCACACGCAGAAGTGGCTGACGGGATTCCCACAATGCTGGGATTAAGAGGCAGCAAAGGGCATGGACCCAACCTGCAGATAAAGGACGTTTGGCACCAAGCAGCATCATGTGAGATGGGTCCTGGGCAGGGAGCAGCAAACCACGGATACAGGGGGTACCTAGGCCAGGCAAAGGTCTCCTCAGAAATTCTGCGATCACACGAAGAAGGCAGGACTTTGTCCCAAACATTAAGCAATAAACAAAGCTGTTTTAAAAGAGGGCTGCCTCTCACTTAATGTGTTTTCTCAATTTTGGTCCAGTCCAGTCATTTATCTCCAGGTACCTATCCTGCGTGCATTTCTAGGTCTCATTCTGGTTTTTGTTGTCTTAAATATGTCATTATCAGAACTCCCAAAAGTTTTGAAGTTCTTTTAAGAGCTGGCTCCAAGTCTCTGCCCCCAGCAATGTTCAGTGTAAGAAGCACACTTGGAAAATAAAACAGGAGTCCAGGATCACCCAAGAGACCAGATCTGCATTCCAGAGGCAGGAGCACATAATTATGAGCTCTAAATACAAGTTCTCACTCTAAAGGAAAACCTCTGTGATGGAAAACCAGGGAGGTTCATTTCAAGTGTGAAGGACTGGAAACAAATCATGCTACGGCTGGATGTATGAAATCACAAAAGAATCAGAATAAAAAGAAGAGATTTATCTTTATAGATTCTCAGCAGACTAACATCTGCTGACCTAATCAAGTATCATGTCAAATAAACAGCTCTACAAGGCTTCCCTAAACACCCAGGGCAGAAGAAATCACCCTCGCTGTCCTTCCAGGGGTAGGTGCACCCTTATTAAAAGGCAAATGAGTCTCTCAACAATCAGTAATACAAAATCAGCAGAGAACCTCTCTGTGCCAGATCTCACCTGCAGCCATATCAACATTGTGCCCGTTTTTCACGGCCTGTGCTCAGTAATTCTCACAGCTCTGTGCACACAGGTTTTGCATGCGACCATACAAAGCTTTCCTGTGAGGCACAGTTTGCACTTTCCAGTCCAGCAGAGACAGAAGAATCCTCTTTTACTGATTAAAAACAAATAATAGCTCAAGGAAGATAAAACCACGCTGTGATATGAAAAACAAAACGACAGGCTACGAGAGGAGGTTCAGCAGTAGCTGAAAATTACGGGGTTTTTAAAAAAGCTTTTTTTCCCCCTTTCCTGTAAAAGCACCTTCTGCCATAAAATCACTCTTGCAACTTTAGTGTCACTTTTTATCCCAACTCTACTTAATCCTGGAAGAAAATTAACACCAACAGATAAAGAATAAAGGCCTGACATTAAGGACAACCTTTACCTGGAAAAGAAAGAAGAGTGAGACATTCAATGAAGCCCACAAAAGCCTTCACTATTCCATATTACCTGGAAGATGATCAGATACCACTGTGATAAGCAGCCTTACAAAAAACTTGGGAAAGGTTGATGGCTGAATTTGGAATAATTTTTTTTCCCCCAAAGTAGATGTTTTACTGCTTTTTTTGAAATAGCAAAGCTAAAGGCTCATCTTTACCTTTCTGTGTAAATAACTTCCTTTCCCTGGGGTGTTCATCATCAGTTTGACCTTAAAATGCATGGCAGTGTTCTTAGCAATATTCAATCAATGGCAGGATTAAAGGTGAAATCAGTTACACAGAGGAAGCCTACTGCTGTTTCACCAGTGTGGTGGCTCTAATCTCCCTCTGAGAGACTAAAGATCATAACTGATTTACTTCTCTTCCCTGGGGAACAATTTTCTGTAGCCTGAAGCAATCAGGAAACAGACTGAATTGGCTTTAGTACCCATCTGCCCTTGGAGGGGGAGACAGTGAAAAGCTACCAGGTTGTTTCTTCTTCATACTCGTAATTAAATAAACTATGACAAATTTGACAGGCAGAATTTCTAGCAGTACCAGTTGTCTTAAAACTTCCTACTCCGTGTGTAATTGATATACAGCAGCTATTCCCAAGCACTACTGGAGACTATTTGAAACATTAAAATCAGTGATCTTCACTCAGTTCCATGATTTAACCTATTGGCAACATACCTCTAATTTTCACACCTATCAAGACTGTGGGACATGTTTAAGCACAAGGAAACAGGGCTTACTTTGATTTTTGGAGGGTTTTTTTTTTACCCTGTGATCTTTCTATTAGTTCCAGCATGCCAGGCACATAAACGAGATGGTATTGAGGTAAGAGAGACACAAATCTTAGAAGTGGTACCAGAGAGGGAAAATCTGGGAGCATGAAAGCATTTTCAGATTGATAACAAAATACATATCACTAACACCTCAGGCAATAAAGTTTTGTTGGTGCTCCTTTTCAAAACAGTGCCAGAGGCAAGCGAGGCGACAAACTATTGTCCTGAAAAACTTCCTGCAGTTCAAAACGTTTTCTAGGGTTGTCATAACATAATAGTAATAATAATGATAATAATGATAATGATGATGATGATGATGATAATAATAATAATAATAATAATAATAATACACTTTGTAAAAATGGACCCAAGGTTTTTGCTTGTATAGAAATCATAGAAGAGA
>VZRQ01001494.1:463917-476573 GCA_013397975.1 Machaerirhynchus nigripectus
GGGAAGGGAAGGGAAGGGAAGGGAAGGGAAGGGAAGGGAAGGGAAGGGAACTCCTGATTTTTCAGTTTACAGGGCTAGCACCAGAGACACCTTTTCTCACATGAGCTCAGCTGAGACACTTTACAGCCACAAACAACTCTGGGGTTTTTCGTAATTATTTAACTAATTTTAGGCTTGTTCATATGTTACTAGAGGAAAGCTTAAGAATTTAAGAAATGCTTTGGTTTCTCTGCCCAGAGCTGTTGCCAGCTGAGGTCTGACATCCTGGCAAAGAATCCCAGAATGGTTTGGGTTGAAAGCAACCTTAAATCTCCTCTCATTCCACCCCCTGCCGTGGGCTGGGACACCTTCCACTATCCCAGCGTGCTCCAAGCGCTGTCCAACCTGGCCTGGGACACTTCCAGGGATGGGGAGTCCTCAACCTGAGGGCAAGCTGAGCGCTCAGAGGTGAAAGAAATGCTGCTGCACCTGCAGAGTGTTTCCAAACCCAGCAGTGCAGAGCACAGCATTGCTCACCCCTGTTTCACAGTGGAAACACAGACATGGAAATACAGCAGGGGGGTGTGGAAAACTCTCACTGATATTTTTGCCCAGCTTGAGGTGACTCAGTGACAACCTCCCCACAACTGTCACCAACCTGGTCATGATGCTTTGGAAGAGTAACACACATCAGCTGAGCCACCCTTCCCAAAACCAGCATTCCTGGGGAGTTTGCATATGGAAACGTTTTAATCTTTCCTAGGGGCTGCTGGTGAGAAGCTGAATTATCTTTACCGGTGTCAGAGGGCCATAAGGAATTGCCACCACCTCTCTGGGCCACACTGCCTGCTGCAGCCAGGCACCGTGTCAGGGAACACAGGGATGACTGTGATGATCGACCCTCCCAAGCAGATTTGCAGGAATGGCACAGTCCCCTACCACAACAAACCCACTCAAGTCTGCTCGGAGGTCTGAAGTTAGTCTCACTAAGTTAGTTAGTCTCACTCTGTGAGAATACACAGACTGCTGCTCTGAAATAGATTTTTTTTTTTAAATCGAAGTGCAATTGCAAGACTCTCAACAGCAACTTACACAACTCTCTGAAATTTTGTGCTGCGACACAGGACAGATCCTGCAAAGCAATCTTTTGTGCTTCTCTGGTGCCTAAAAAGCTGTGCAGACATCTGAGGGGCACCACTCCTGAGCCTGTAATTAATTCCCTGTGCTATTCTGTTGAGTTCTTCCCAGCAAGGAAATAAAGGAGCTTAAATAAAACAAACAGCAAACAGGAATTGAATGAGAAGCTAAAACACAGAAAGCCAAGCATCTGAAGGATTTTTACTTCACCAAGTTGATAGCAGAGAGAGTTGGTGCATGCATTTCCATGTTCAGCTCTGTACTTAGTTTTAATACTGTTCTTCAAAAGCAAATTGTGATTTAGAACATGGCGAGTGTTTAAATTGGGTATTGTTTCGTATTATTTGGTTAAAAGAACAGAAATATTTAGCTACAAGCACCTAAGACAGGTGAGTCATTTTCCTAAGAGCTAAACATTTACCTGTGTCTGATTAAGAGTGATACAAACACCCAAGGGTGACTGCTAGAAATCTACTTCATGCTGAGATTGCTGATAAAGTAAATTACGCTGCAGACAAAACCTATTTTGTCAGTTTTGTACTGGGATTTGAAGAATTCAAATACGTCCCAAGACTTTTAGTTAGTTTTAAAAAAATTAGTGTTCATGTATAAAAAATGAGGAATTTTTAGAAACCTTCCCATTCCTCCTATTTCTCTTCTGCACCTGCTTTTTATTGCAATAGCCACAGGCTGTAATAAGACAGCAGTGTGTCTTCAAGCACTGACACAAAGGAAGCTCTGTCTGAGCCAGTTACTCATCCCCATGACATGATAGCTCCCATTTCCTCCTCAGTGCTGCTTTCCCAGAGCAGTGACACAAACCACATTGCAGAACTGTCAAGATCCTAAAACCTGATTGCTAAATGTCAATTACCTCGATGAGGTTTCCTAAAAAAAAAAAAAAAAAAAAAAAAAAGAAAAAAACCACCAAAAAANAAAAGAAAGAAAGAAAAGAACCACCAAAAAAAGGCCAAAAAAAGGCCAAAAAAAGGCCAAAAAAGAGCGAGAGATGTGAACCAAAGATTTACCTGCTCTGCTCCAGCTCGGTAAACTGGAACGCCAATGTATTTTGTGTGCCCACAGATCCAAAGATCTGCTCTAAAAGCAAAGCTGATTCTCTTCACTAGGAAATCAAACACTTGAAATAAACTTTCCTATTCTTTTAAACAGTGGCTTGAAAGTCATGTTTCTCTTCAAAGAATTATCCATAAGATTAGATATAAAGATTTCTGCAGGTATTCGAAATTCCCCAAGGAAGAAACGGCAACACCATCTGAGTGAGGAATTTAAAATCAGTCTAAAACTCAGCCTAAAAGAACAGGCAGACAATGATAATGCTTTTGGGTCCCTGAAGCTCACAGGAACAGGAGATGTTCAGCATTTAGGAAGACCAAACACAAGTTTTTGTCACAGAATCAGAAATTCAGCTGACAGCCCAAGGTAGCTGTGCAGTTGGGTAAACAATTGTGGCACGTGTTTCAAACAACAAATTCAACTGTAACACTTATTGCAATTATACAGCACAGAGGGTGCAAATTGTCTTGTCTTTCATGTCAGTTTGCCTCTCCTGACCCTCTATTTCTTCTTCTTCATTTAACTGATCACCTTTACTTTCTGTGTCCCCCTCATCCATCTGTCCAACAATGCTGGGAATGAGCCGGAACTTTTTACTCTTGCAAAAAGAAAAGGGACATTCATAATTTTTATTTAGTTCTGTTATGTGGCTCATCATTGAACACAAAAAAGCATTTTCTACGAAGAAGGATTCTGGCTCTCTAGCTGAGAGTAATCAAATTATTTATCCTTCAATTACGTTTAAAATATTATTTTTAAGTGGCCTTGCAGCCACTTTATCACCCACACAGCTCCAGCTGTGGCAAACCAACAGCTGGAGATTTCTGTACCCACTGCCAACCTGCTCCAGCACAGAAAACCACCTGAGTGGATGTGGTTTGCTGGAAAAAATACACACAAATACCGTGACACCAGGTCAAAACTTCTCCCATCCTCACAGATCCCCAAAGAGGGACACCTGGGTATTGCTACCAATAGAGCAAAGAGCTCAGACTGGAAAAATCGCCAGTTGATTTGATCAGGGATTTTGCTGAGGAGCTGCTTTGCTGCTCCAAACCTCAACCCCTTTGAGCAGGAGGGTCAGAAATCTGGATCTGACCCTGACATCCAGCAATGACCTGGCATCGAGGGTTGTGTGGATCAGTCATTATCTCACCTGAACTGCAGGGGTTATTCAGTGTAACAAACATTTTTGTAGGGCTTGAGCAAGGGAAAAATCACACACGGTCACTTTTAAACAGATATTCATGGAGCTGAATATCAGGATGCATAGCTTTTCCATGGAGAGAACAAGCTTCTAAACTGCAGTTCTGTGCCGTGGGAAAGAAGTTTAATTTTGCCATCCTTAAAATCCTGAAAGCATCGTTCAGCCCCTGCAAGGGTGCCTCTCTATTGAAATGGTTAAGGTTACAAAAAGTCAGACATTTTCCCCAGTTCTCCCCACCTCTGGCAGATAAAACAGGGAGATAAGAAAGTTGTGATGTTCTTTTGACCTTCTGCCAAAGGTAAGGACCACCTGTCGATCTGAATTTCCCTTGCAAATCTGCTGGAGCTGCACTACTGAACCTGCACTGCTGGTGCCTGCTTTATCTCTGATTAGCCATCATTTGGGACAACTGTTCAACTGATGGAGCAAATGACTGCCCTGAGCTGGCATTTCCTACCTCCCCAGCACACTTCTGGTTAGAATAATATCTCACTGCAGCTGAAATGCAGGTTTATTTCTCCCCTCTCATCCCATCTTGGAAGGATAAGAAAAAAAACTTCATGCAAAGATTTATTTTGATCCCATTGGAGGAGGGTGTTGAATACTCTGATGAGCAATTCTAGGATTAGGGCTGTCTCAGAGAGGAGTTTGTGGCTCAGGATACTCCACCAATGCTCAGAGAGGATGCTTCTCTCCAAAATGCTGCCCAAGAATACCATTTTAGTGGCAGGATTTCTGAATAGCTGCCAAACCCAGCCCTAACGTTGTGCTGCATTAAATACCAGCTGGCATTCCCCAGTTTTCCCTGGAGGTGGCTGGCTGTGTTTTCCCTGGTGGACACAGCAATCCCTGAGTGGTGCCTGCCAGTCCCGTCCCTGGGGTCAGGCTGCTGCAGTGATCACAGGCATTCCTTGCCATCCCCTCTCTTCTTCTCTTTATTTCCTTCTTTCCCCAAAATGTGGCAGCTGAAAATGGACCTGATATTTTGTTTACTGCAGTGTCCAAGCCTCGCTGTGTGAGTGCTTACATGGCTCTGGCTCTTCTGCTGCTCCCACTAAGGTCAGATTTTCCTTTCTGCCATAAACTCCCTCACTTCCCTACCCACAATCTTTGGCTGGGAAAGCAGCTGGAAGTCTTTGGATTAATTATCTGATCTTACTTTGTCGTTATAGGCAAGTTGGCCAGTCTGGGGAGGTGTGCAGAAAGACTCTGGTGAACTGGGGCTGGGAACAGCTGCCAAGGGCTGATCCAAAGGGTCAAAAACCTGGATAGGACATTGCTTCCCTTTCCTCCCTGGGCAGATGGGACAGTCACCCACCACTGTGGAGACCTATGGGCAAGAGTGCCATAAAACAGCCAAATATTGTTTAAAATAATCGGTTTCTACCTGTGCCCGTGTTTAAGAGAGACATTAATTTAGCAAAGGTTTCTCCTGCTGGTTCTCATCAGTATCAGAAACACTTTCATCATATTAGAAATGTGCAGGAGATTATTTTGTTTGCCACATTCATGGTATTCAAATCTGCCCGAGACTTCCATTCATTTAGATTCAAATAAAAGATTTTCTTCTTAAAACGTGATATATCACACAAACTAACTATGGAAAAGGCTTTTGGGGGGCGGGAAAAAGCATTTCTGGTGTTTTGAAATCACATGATCTGTATTTTGGCTAGTTTGGTGCTGTCAGTCACCTTCACTTCCAGCCTGGTTTTGTGAATAAAATAAATCTGTTCAAACCACAAGTCTGTGCTCTGCCAGACCCAAGTCCCAGGGTTGGCAAATACACATTTGACTGATGAGCCAATGAACAACATCCCCTTTCAAAAAAATGCCCTTGCACATTAAAAAAAGAAAGAAGTATGGTTATAGATCTCTGATTTATTAATTAAATATGGTCTAGGAGCTATTTAAATAAAATCTCCATGGAAACTTGTATTTCTCAAGATAAGCCTTTGAGGGAAAGGGGCAATGGCAGCTTTAAGAAGAGAAAATAATCCTAACAGATATAACCTCTTGTAAAAATTCTGCAAAACAAAATGAATGAAAAATTCCATTTAGAAAGCTGAAGCAAGCAGCTGTTCTCTGCAAATATTTTGCCAGAAATGAGATACTTCTAAAATAGACCAAACCAGCAGCAGTTTGTGCACGTGGTGGGGTAGAAAACCCCAACCCAACCTGCAATAAGCACGTGAAAGTTGGTTTTCTGCACAGGTAAAGAAGTCTTTAGGATGCCACCTTGATTTTAGAGAGTCCCCTTTCAGAGCTGTGCATGAACACATCTGAGGTACCCAAAGGTAAAAGCTGAATTTTGGGGCACTGAATTGCAGGAGCTGAACTGGGGCCTTGACTGTCAGATTCACCATTTTCAGTGTTCTCAAAAACAATAATAATGATGACAATGGTGGCTGCAGCTTCCTTCCCCTTTGGGAAAATTCATTCTGTCCCCAAAACTTCACTCCTTGTTGTATTCCCACACGCAGTATCCAGTGTTCTGGAAGCTGTCCCCAGCTAGCTGGCCACAGTGTTTTTGGACAAAACCCAAAGCTCCTAACACAGAGTAAAAAGTTCACACTGGAACTTACTTCCTTTCTGGTTTCCAGCACGGGACAGAGGAGTGTGAATGAAAAATAAACGGGGGAGAATTCACTGGACTCAAAAAGGGAACACAGCTCTTCAGGACACCCTCAGTGCAAAAATGGGTAAGAAAAAAGCCTAATTAATGGCAGGCCTTAATCCACAGTCCTAACTGAGTAAGCAAATCACAGTCTGGGCATACACGAGACAAACACACCTATTCAGGAATGAAGCACTTGCTTACAGCCTAAAACACAGCAAGAGTCACTATATTGATGTTAAAAATTAAATCTGGCTTTCCTGTTCAGACAAATTCCCTAAATGACCCAAAATCCCAGATGAAAACATTGCTGGTGCTCACAGTGCACACACAAACCGTGCTTCTGCAGCCCCACAAATCACCAGGGTCAGGTGTTTGAGGAAGCTGCTGATAATTATTTACAGCTAAGTTATCACAAATACAGTGGAGCAGCTCTTCACGGGTGCCAAAATTGTTACAGCACCACAGGGAGAGGATGACGTGGCTTTCAAAAGTTTTCTTGGAAGGGAGGAAGAGAAGTTGTTTGACCCATGTCTGCACAACCTTGTTTCATTTCTAGGTACCGTAACTGGTCATTCTGAAAAGTGATATTAAGGAAGAAATTAAAAGTGTGAAAAACGACAGAGAATTCCCCAAACTTTGGTGACTGTTCCACATCAGACATGGTCCATAAATGGTGACATAGAGTGAAATTATGTAAAGTGAATTGATTCCCTCTGAGGCTGCAGAGATTGATATTTTCCACCAGACTGCTGAAAGAAAGAGAGGAGACTTGCACTCTCCACCACATTTTTCCCTGATTTCAACAGTTAAAACTCACTTAGCTCTGTTCTCACAGCTCATCATGAGTGATGGTGAATTTCTCTCATCTTTTCCTTCACTAAAGAGCAGAAAGGCACCGAACTGGGGGCCGTGGTTCACAACTGACACCAGGACGAGACCGAAGGACTTCAAACATGGTATCTGTGAGTGACCCGTGATGTCTTAATTATTACAGCCCTTTACCATAGACTAGAAATTACCAGTGCAATTCTCTAATTGTCATCTGATACTCTTTGGTAAGTTTAGGTCATTAGGAAATATCCTCTTCCATTCCATCCGACAAAATTCAAACAAGTCATGCTAGGCATAATTTTGTTTTTGCTGGGAGATGACACCAAGCAGCTGAATTCACTGTTGTTGTCGTGTTACTTTTCCTTCTGCAACAACTCCTAGAACTCTTTCTGTGTTTTGGTCTTAACTTTTTTTTTCCCCCCTTAGAATTGGTCTATAATAATGCTTGAACTAGGAATCAGTTCCCAAATGAAAACTGGATTCAGACCAGTTGAAAGTCAAGCTTTGATCTCAGAAGACCACTTGCTTAGCCACGTGGGATTTGGGGTAACTTTTTATTGCTTTGTCACGGTCTGCAGGTTTGAATGTTGCTTTACAGGATGAGTTTTTTTCCAAAGGGGCTGGTTGGAGCATTTTGATTTGTGGGTATAGCATCATTCCCAGACTCAGATTCAGCACTTAAACTTTGGGCTTCTTGAGATCTCCTTAGGTGCTTTTATTGCCCCATTCCAGTCGCACTCAAATGCTTTAGAAACACCTATAATCTGAAACAAAGGCACCGTTTACCCTTTTATCTTTGATTTCAAGAATATCTGGGGAAGATTTTAATGTTTTTTTCACTGTGTCTATATGGATGTGAGCAAAAGAGAGAGGCCAAGAAGAAATGCTCAGGAAACTCCATTTACACCTGACGGGAGCCTGACCCACCTCGCTTCCACAGCCCTGAAATTCCCACAGAGCTTTCCCTATCACCTCCCATTTTACCAGCAGAGCTGTCCTGGGGGAATGACCAAGCCGGTGCTGCCAAGGGCTCGGAGAGTGAAGGCAGAGACCTTGAACTGCACTTTGCATTCAGTTGTGGTGCTCGGAGCAGGACATGGGGCTGATGTGCTCGCCGTGCTGGTCGTTGCTAAGCGAAGGGAGCTGATCGCTGCCTTTTGTTGAGTTTTCGGGATGTGTGGCCTCGCTGAATGGCCGGGAGGTCAGGAATGCATAGGTCACCCTGGGCAGACCCGGGCCGAGTGAATGGGCACCTCTCGGAGCAGATGGGAAGGGGAAATTCGCTGTCATGGTTGTAGGCATCTGCAGCAGCCGGGGGTTCAACCAGAGCACAGGGCCCTGTCCCGGTCCCACGCTTCCCCACCTTAACCTCACAACGTGCACCTCTCTAAAGTCTGCAGCAGAGCCACGTCCTGGCTTGCTACAGCCTCAGCCCTGCCAAATTAGATTGAGCATAAGGGCAGCCAAGAAATCCTGCTGAGAATGGGTGACACAGTGGAGGCGGTAAAATGTAGCTCGTGAATTGCTGGCTCTGGATTTGTTTCACCAATTCTCCCTCTCTCTTCACACTTGAGAGAAGTGTGATTGTGCAGAAGACAGCCAAAGATGCCTGAGCCAATCTAAGACCCGCTGGTACTGTATCCCAAAATCCCAGTTCCTATTCTGTCTCACAGCCAGCCCCCATCATCTGAGCTGGTTATTATGCTCGTGTTCAGAAAACAGTCCAAATTCAGTAAACCACTGCCTTTTGGTGCCTTACTTGTGTACCCAAGGCAGCCCCCTCTGGGGCAGTGAGTGCCAGGACTGCCGAGCTGCAAGCACAGAATAAAAATCAAGACCTCCTCTTACATCGGGGCTGGGAGTTTAAACTGTGCTTGTGAGCTCAGAAAACACTCAGGGCAGAAACTCTGAGCATCGCTCTGGGCTGGGAAGGGCTCCCCCTGCTCAGGCTAAGAAAGGAGGACTGACCCACTTCAGGACGTTTCCCTCACGCTCGCACAGCTCTGGGAAATAGGACAGGCGAACACGCACAGGGATCAATAATAGTCAAGTGCTACAGTGAGTCCATTAGGATCAGCCCATCCATCAGGGTTCCAAGAGCTCTTTCCACGCCTGGCAGTAGCCTGGGGCTTGGCTGAGGCGGAATGTGGCACCCACCCCAGCTCCTGCCTGGCCTGCTCAGAAAAGGCGGCTCTTGGCAGAAGTCCCCGAGGCCAGCTCTGCACAGCACTGGGCTTTCAGTGCTTGCTCCTGGGATTTGCAGTGCCTTAGGATCAGTGTTCTGCGGCAAAGCATAGCCCAAAAGTACTGAAAAGTCGGCACAGGACTGTAGTTCTTCTGTCCTTTTTAGCAAAGGAAGTGAGTAGGGGGTTCCTGGAGTGGAGGAGGCAACTTCTTTTTTGGGGGGAAAACTGGAGAAGAAGTGGTTTGAGTTCAGCACTGGGGACTCTGGGTGTGATCTGCTCAATCACATTAGGATTTTGAAGGCTCCCTTATGGGAAACCTATGAATAGTTCAGAAAGGAGCCCTGTAGGAAGTCATCACCTGCCCAACCGCCAGACTCTCCCAGGTGATGGATTACTCCACAATGTCATTTAACGGGACTCTCAGGAGCATCTCTGGTGACTTTGGGTGTGATGTGGCAAGACAGCATCAGTCAGTGTCTTTCCCTTGGGGCTGCACTTCCTCAGCAGTTTCGGGGAGCCATTCAGTTCCTGGGTCGGTTAAGTGTGTGCTCACACTCATTGCGGGGCAGGGTGTGAACTGCATTGCCTGCACTGCTGTTTCCAGGTTAACATCAATAAATACAGGTTTATTCTCCCAGGGGCTGTGACCTTCTGCATGGGCAGTGGCTCTAAAGAATGCAGGTATTGAAGGATCCATTCTACTACTGGGCTAGTTCACTGATCTTCACTATTAAAGATGTGCAATGCTTGATGAACATTTCCCACTTCAAGACTTAGGTAGGATCTACTCCAAAGCATTGGGCAGATAGGGAAATATCACAGAGAATGGGGGTTTTTTGGTTTGTTTTGGAGGGAAATGATATCAGAAATAGAACCTGTAACACTGTATTTGTAAGCCTTAGAGCTAAAAAACAATAAAATTAAACCTAAGCGCACACATTTTTAATGCTAACTATTAAGGCAAGCAAAATAATTGCACCCGTGTTACCCAAACTTCTACAAATTACATGTGACCAGTTTTCTTCTTGCTCAGAATGCTGAAACACAGCAGGACAACAGCAGGAAAGAAAGGCAGGCACACATGTGCTGTCTTCTAGAAAACTGTTCCCAGGGAAATCCGCGGAGTTAGAGATTCTTGCAAAGTCAGAATTCAGAATAAAGTAGGAAGACTGTGCTCATCAGAACAACAATTTGTGTTTGTGCAAATCATAAGCCAGGGGTGAGGTGGGGGGAAGATAAATAGGTTAATCTGTTGTAAACTGATTTTGACCCTGAAGGTGATCACAGGTACACAGCATTACGGCACTTTAAACTGTTTTATGCAAAGCTTAAAAAAGACCCAGCAACAAACAAAGCTTTTTTTGTGTTTGCTAAACAAAGCATGAAAGAATAGTGACAAAAGTAGGAGGAGCCGAGTTTGTCCGGACAAAGCCGGGAGGAGGAGCCCTCATGCAATGGAAATGCAGTTCAGTGGTCCTGGATTGATATGCTCATCCTTTAAACCCCCAGGGCTGGGAGATCACAGGGCCTGAAAGTCCATCAAAGAGCACTTCTCTGCATTGATCCAGTCTGGAGCGGAAGGCTGGTGGGGGTCTGCTCTTCTCTATAAGACTGCCTCCGAAGATAATCAGCTTTTCTTCTTGGAAATTGGGGAATCCCAAACATCAATAAAGTGTTATTTCAAGTAAAACATCAGTCTAAACCTGAACATGTGCGCGTCTCTTTTGTGGTGTTGTGTTGCTGGGGTTTCTTTTTAAAGAGAAAAAAAACCCCCAAAATAAATAAGAACCCGAGTATGTAACATCACAGGAGGGAAAATATTATACCTTGAAAGTTATGTTCTTAATGCCTGAGCTGTCCTTTCCAATTTGTCAACAGCAGAATCTCCTGTGGAGGTCTTCAAAGCAGCCTTACAAACTTTCCTGGATATATCTGGGTGCTCGAGCAGCACAGTAGCACCTGACCTATAAAGAAATTTTTTTAAAAAAAGTTTAAAAATCAGGCTGTCCTTCAGTCAGGTTTGCATGCACGGCAGGCAGGCAGTCACAGGCCGGTCCAGCTGCTCGGTTTAAAACACTTTAGGTCTGACAAAAGGGGAATTGGGAGCCTGGGGAGTGTTTAACACTGGCAGCACTGGGACAGACTCAGGCCACGTATTCTGGAGCTTCCAGGTGACCAGCAGTGAGGCTGGGGAGCCCCCGGTCTCCCTCGCACAGCTCTGGGTTTGGTTTGTTCAAAGGACAGAGAGAACATATTTCAAAGGGCTGAACATGCATAAAGCAAGAGTGGGAGGGAGATCAGGCAACCCAGCACTCTCTGAGGTAACCAGAGCCTGAAAGTCATTAATCAACCATTCGTTTGACACCGGAAACTGTTAGGATATTTTATTTATTCAAGGGGAGAGCTGTTGAACAAACAGAGGATGGTACAAGCCTGTCAATCCCAGCGTGTGCAATGTGACTGGGTAAAACTTAGGAATATTTCAATCCCATTAAACAGCTGTGTCTGAGTGACATAAATCAGATGGCTGAACAAATCTCAGTGCCCTGGAGATTCTGGTTATTACAAAACAATCTGTGATATCCTGGTGCTTGAAACTATTTCAGGTGACCACAACCTTTGCAGAGAAATATGCTGAGAACTACCTCTGAGCACTGTCTGTGAGTGTAACAGAAAGAGCAGCAACTCAGTTGCTTGCTAATAATCCATTCCATGATTTTTGGGATGAGAGAGGGTGGCAAAGGATGTGATTTCTTCCAAAACGCTTGGCTCTGGTGTAGGGATGGTGTCACTGGGATTAGCAGGCCACCAATCTCAGGGCTTTGGGAGCCGGGCACACACAAAGAACTTTGCTGAGCACATTTCAACCAGATTCTGCGTGAGCTAACAGATCCCTGCTATGCTGGAGTTCTAAAAAATGAGTAGTACAGATCAGAGCGACCTCTTGCCCTCAAAATACTGTTGTTGAACGTTTCCCTTTCACTTACCTCCCCTTCTTTCCCCCCAAAAATCACACCACTGAGAACTAGAAATGTAAGTTTCTGTTATTTACACACAGCCTAGCTCTTCAGTGCTTTTTAAGAACATTATTTGTTGAAGTTTGTCTTCTCCTGCACAGGTAGAGAGAGTTGATTAGTCAACATTATTAATCATTCTTATTACCTCAATATCGACAGCCTTCAGAAAGTTTACAGATCCAATCAGTGTAACACAGAGTAGAAAACAGCTTCTGCCTCAGGAGACTGGCAATCTATGGTTTCCTTAGCAGAGGGAATTTTAAAAGTAGAATTTTGCCATTCAAATTGTACTGATTTATGTAGTGAGGACACAATCACTTGTGCAGCAGTGGCAACCTAAACTGAAAAATTTAAATAAATAAATATATATATATATATTCTTGTTCTGGTGTAAACATATCCACGCAGGAAATCGTGCTCTAGATGACAACTCTATGGAAAAGGTTCCTGCTCCTCAGTCTGCCCTCGAGGATCTCTGCAACACCATCTGCCAGAGGTCATCACCCCTCAGCCCCAGCAGCACCACTCACACGTTTGCCTCCGAAGATGCTCCAGCCAGAACAATCCAGGTTCTTGGGGAGAGTTTAAACACTGCCAGGTTTGGTTAA
>VZRQ01001494.1:476628-499994 GCA_013397975.1 Machaerirhynchus nigripectus
AAATGCTCCTGTGAACAGTTCTGCTGGTGAGTCAGGGGGGTGGTAGTCTCTGGAAAGTTATAATAGCCAGGGAGCATCTCTAGAGACACACGCTGAGCCCTGATTAAAGCCGGAGAGAGGTGTGGGTAGGTTTCCCTGGAACACAGATCCCTGCAGAGCCAGGTGAGGCTGCGTGAAAACCAAGGCAGATAAACACCAGCGATTCCCATTGCTTCCCGTTTTCTTCTGGCAGTTTTGGAGCCATCACTGCAGGGCAGGTGAGCACAGAGGTGGTTCCGCAGCCTGGCGTGGGGAGGGCACTGCATACCTAAGGACCTGTCTGAAAGACAATAGCAGAGCATCGGGAGAAGCTGAACTTGCAGGGGGTGAGAAAAGGCAGGGGAGGATATGGAAAAAGGTCTGATGAAAGTCCAGTGGTTAAAGAAGGCAAGCCTAAGACAAGAATTTTGGCTTCCCAACAATCAGTGCAGGAAATTAAAGCAAGAGCTGTTACAGGGTGAAAGCACTACCAGAAACTGCCCTCCAAAGGATTGAAATAGAAAGAAATGCTGAAGAAAATGAAAAAAAACCACAATGACTACTCTGAAGGACGTGCCATGTCCAGCACAGCGAGCTGGGTTTTGAAGAGAGCTCGGTGTGAATTACTGTGCGCGTATGCAGAAGTGCTCACAGGTGTCAGGAGGCAGCAATAAACACGGAGATGTTCGATAGCCCCGCACAGATAGAAACTTCCTTGATGGCACAAACCAAACCAGGGCACAGGAAAAATGGTCCCGACTAAAAGAGCTGCTTGAGCTTTCGCTGGACAATTACCACCACTGGGGACTTCTTTGGAGCAGCAGCATGGCAGGCAGCACACCCTCCTTTTGTTTAGCACAGCGCTGGAGCTGGGATTCCTCCAGGAATTTCCCTTCTTGTCCACGACTGCAAAGGGAACCTGCTGCATCTGTAATCAGAAAAAAAACCCCTCGGCAGAGGCCATCCCTCCCTTGAGCCGATTTGGCTCATTACACCTTTGCAGGGTTTTCACCACTTAGAGAACAAAACCAGAGCTGGTTTGTGTTCAGCACTTCTGGCAAACAGTCCTGTCAGAGTGGAGCTGCTTCTCGCAGCAGCGCTCTGAGGGGAGGACGAGGAACCAAATCGTTCCTAGTCTTGGGAGGTTTCTCGCGGCAATTTTCCCATTTTCTGATTCACTGTGAGAGCAAAGTGGGGCTCCGTGGTTCGGTTCCATTAGTGGGGAGGGCAGGAGCTCACCCCTTCACAAAGCAGGCCTGGCAGGCTCCGACTGCAACAAGAAATTGACTGTGCTGAGCTTTCCATCAGGCTGCTGCCATCCATCCCCGCGTTTTCCGCAGGGACGCAATTCCCAGCTGCGGGCAGCACGAAGAGGAACAAAAAACATACTGAGAATTATAACGCAGTAGCTACAGGGAAGGGAAAAATGAAGGGATTTCCCCATTTAAATGCAAGTAAAAGTGAAAGTACCACCTATTTTTCCGAGGGAAGAGCGTATTTTAAGCAGCCAAATGAAAGGTGCCATGCCCACAGCGGGACAGAAAGGGGAACTTTTATGGCTTCGAATGACATCACGGGGTTTAGGTCTAAGCAAGGACAGCCCCAAAGTTTGCAAGTTCAACCTCTGGCTGAGCATGCAGCCGGCATCCCCTCTCCTCTTCGCCACTTTAGATATTCATGAAGCCTGGGGTGTGAAGTACTTTTCATTTTTGCCGTGCTTGGTGAATTAGCCAGCAGGCAGGGAGCAGACAATAATGGCAGATTCCTCTCCAATTGCTGGGCTTGATTCGCTGCATCTCGCCGTGTTTTGATCGTTTGGACTGAAGATAAATCCCACACAATTTGGTGGCTGGCAAAGTGGGATTTAATAAGTCTCCTGTAAAACACAGCGTGTATGCAAACAGCCCAGAGGATTAGACCCCGCTTGCTTAGTTTGGAACTTGGTGCAGCCAACCTGAATAATCAAATGGAGGGACAAAAGTTGTGAATCCCCTCAATGCTCTGCTTCATTAGGATCTCCTTACAAAAAAAGAAAATGGGGCTCATCTGATCAGCCAGATTTTATGGCATCTGATTAGACCACCATTTTCTCAGCAGGTCCCCTTTCTTTAAACTGTTGACTATGGATGGCCTGCTGAATAGGATGAACTTTGGACCGCTAAATTGCAGCATTATGGTTATTTAGTGTAATTTATGAAAAAAGAGAGAAGTCATGATCACCTACTTCATATTGCTAATGATATCTCCATTTATCAGAACAGCTCGGAGTTTGGATCATCATTTTTGCCTCACAGTCACAGAACACTGTCCAATTAGATAAAAAAAAAAATTGCCAGTGTGGGCTGTATGAATACTAAATTAAGTTTTAATAATCCTTACATAATCATTTATTACTGTTGACTCTCTGCTGCCTTGCATTAAGTTCCACATAATCTCAGCGTGTTTACTTCAAAGTTTCCTATTCATTCTGTATTTTCTATTTGCATTTTACAGTGAGTTATCTAAGAAGACAAATACAGGGAGAAAAAAAATCTGAACTTGATTTTTCTGCTCTGCAGTGTTTCATCTAAACAGCAATTAAAGCCATAACAAATGACAAAGATGCTATGAGAATTAAATTACTGATTTCAGCGTGAAAGTGCCCTTACCCTGGATGAAAAAAAGAGAGATTTCCAATTACAGCAATTATCACTTTGTCTTTTTTCCCCCCCAACAAATAAGACAGCCAAACACTTTCCTTAGAGGCAAATTTCTAACTTGCTGATTATTACAGGTAATGATCTATTCACTCTGTCAGCTTCCCAGCCTTCCTTGGAAGCTGGAGTTATGCAAGGTAACAATGAGCCATCAGGGAGGGGAGGCACAACTGCAGTGGGTGATGCTGCCAGGCAGAAGCCAATTCCTCGGGCATGGCAGGAGCAGAGCACTGGAGGACAGAACGTGTGCCCTGCCTCACATCCACACAAACCCCTGGATGAGCTTCTTGCCTCCAAGCCCACGATTGTGGATTTCCAGCTGTGCAAGCTCTGTCCTGGTGGCTGCCACCTGCCCTGCTGCTGCCAGCAGGAGGTTGTGTGGTCACTTCCACCCTGGCCCCCGTGGCTCAGGTGGGCACAAGCCCTACAAACACCCAGCCTTCAGCCCAGGCAGGTGATTAGACTGCAGGCAGTTTGGGTAGACCGAGCACACCCCCAGGGGCAGAGCAGAGGGGACCACAGGCTCACAGCAGGGCATCCTGCGTGATCACCACAGCTCAGCCTGGAGCGGCTCTGCCCAGCCCCGAATTCAGAATCCAACCTCAGGAAACACATTTTTCTTGCCGCTGGTTAATGCATGGCCACGGGGAGGTTGTTCTGGAGTGCCTGGGAGCTAAATGCACAATAATTATCCCAGCACCACTTCTGGGCTGACAGTGCAAACACTTCTGGTTTGAATCCACTTTGGAACTGTGAATCTGCTCATGCAGTTCTTCAGAAATAAGGACCTGCTTTGTCAGCTTCAACCTGCATGGCTGGTGTGGTGCCTGCTCTGCAGAATTTCTGCTATCCCAGTTCAGGTTCGGTATCCTCCACGAAGTGAAGTTCTGACATGGATACACCCCAGAGCCAGCAGGAGCTCTTCGCTCTCTAGAGTATTTCATTAGCATGCTGACTATTTCTGCAAGAGAACAGTGGAATTTTCCTGTGGGTCAGAGTCCATGCTTGCTGTCACAGAGACCTTGAGATCGCCGTAGGCTGATAAATGCTCTAAATTTTTGGATTTTGATTGTTAGAATCAAACAGTAGCAGATACTGTGAAAGATGAAGAGAAAAGGCAGCACCAAGCGAGGCGATGTCTCTGTACCCTACACCAAACACGACCCCTCAGAGAAAATTTATGGCTGTGGACCAAGACCTCAAGCATCTGAGAACCTCTACTTATTTCCCATCCACAAGTGCAACTTCTCAGCCATCCAAGGAAAGCTCTCTGCAGCATTATTCCCAGGGAAAGACTTCTTCTTACATTTGTTACACTTTGGCTCCGTGAAGCCATTAGTTGTTGACCAACTGTAAAATTATCAGCACAGCTCCAGCTACGCAAAATAGTCTTGGGTTTAGCACCCAAGAGAGGCCCTAACTTGTCCTCGTTTATTCAGTAGGTAAATAGACATAAATCAAGGACAGCTCTTGGGCAGGATGAGCAGGCAGCACCCAGACCTTCACACCTTCTGCACATGCTGGAGACAGGGCCCTGACAAAGCTCTCCAAGCCTCCTGACATTCCATTATTTGTGTGCTGTTGTTAGAGACCAGCATTGCCCTGGGTACATATAGAGAAAATGGCGAGAAAGATTCCCAAAAGCCTTCTGTTTAACCTTCTCTTGGGGTTTGTGGAAGAAACCTCCCCTCTCAGTAATTACCCCTTTGTGCTGCGCTGGTGGAGCCCTCAACAAGCCCAGCAACCCCTCCAAGGGACCTCTGCACAGGCAAGATGGTCCTGGTGGTGCTGCACAGTACAAGCCTGGGGTTGAAAAGCAACATTTGGAGCTGATTAATTCTCTGGGTGTGCTGGTTTTGGTTGGGGTAGAGTTAATTTCCTTCACAGCAGCTGCTGCGGGGCTGGGTTTGGCTCTGTGCTGGAAACAGGGCTGATAACACAGGGATGTTTGAGTTATCCCTGAGCAGGGATTACACACTGCCAGGGCCTTTCCTGCTCCTCACCCTCACCAGTGAGGAGGCTGGGGGGCACAAGGGGCTGGGGGGGACACAGCCGGGACAGCTGATCCCAAGTGACCCCAGGGATATCCCAGACCATACGGCACCACCCTCAGCACAAGGAGCTGGGGGAGAAGGAGGAAGGGAAGAGATTCTGAGTTTGTCTTCCCAAGTCACTGCTACACGTGATGGAGCCCTGCCTTCCTGGAACACCTGCCTGCCATGGGAGGCAGTGGATCAATTCCTTGTTTTGCTTTGCCTGCACACACGACTTTTGCTTTAGTTATTAAACTGTCTTTATCTCAACCCAGGAGCTGTTTCACCATCACCCTCCCAATCCTCTCCCCGCGCCACAGAGGGACAGGGACCGAGCAGTGGGGCTGAGTGGCCAGCTGGGCTTAAACCACAACACCAGGACTGGGTTTTTTCAGGAGCCAGGCTAAACCAGGGCATGGCTGTTCCTGGATAGCTTCTGTTGCTGTAGGAACCCCAACAGTACCCCCAAACAAACAAATACAAACAGCAACTTCCTGGCAGCTCTCACCTCCACACACACAGGATTTCCCACAGAACAAGGAGTTCAAGTACTTAGAGATGATCCTTGCCCCTGAAATAGATTTTGAGTTGTATCATTTTTATGGCATTGGTGGTAGGTGATTGTCTTTTAAAAAGCAGCTTTTCAAAAATGGCTCAGATACGTTTCAGCGCGACTTCTCTTCGCCCCTGTGGAAAAATGCAATGTGTGCTCTAACAATTATTACACCTTTATTCTGTGCATCAACTCGGTGTCTAAATGTCTGAACTGACAGCATGTCTGGTCACATGAGCCCAGTTGACAAATTTGGCTAACGGTAACGCTTTAGGACAAAATTATGAAAAAAATGACAAATTAGCAATGGCACCTAATCAATAAATGACACAATATGGAATCCATGAAGCTGATAATGCAGCCTCACAATTCTCTCATTTCATAAAATAAATCACCAGAGCTAAACATGTGCTAGATGATGGCTCATTTCCAGTGAGATCTCCCCCAACCAATAATAAATTTATTTGTAATTATACATATTATAGTCCCAAAATGATCAGCAACACACAATTTTCAGAACCTGGCTACTTTTAACCCTAAACCAGCCATGAATGAGTGGTTTCCTTGGCGCTGTTGCCTTGAGACACCCTTTGACAATACAGTGTGCTCCAGAAAAAGTTCCCAGCTGGAATATCACCAGTACACTGAGTAAAAACCAGGAAACGGAGCGACAAATCTCTGCTAGAGGAACTGCATACCTTCCCCACTTCATCTAGAAAAACACCACCACAGTGCTGTCCCTCTGGGAAGAACTCCCCAAATATTTCAAGATTTAACTGTCTTCCAGATAAATTTGCTGTCACTGCAGACAAATATTATTTTACTT
This sequence comes from Machaerirhynchus nigripectus, assembly GCA_013397975.1. Classification (NCBI taxonomy): domain Eukaryota; kingdom Metazoa; phylum Chordata; class Aves; order Passeriformes; family Dicruridae; genus Machaerirhynchus; species Machaerirhynchus nigripectus. The sequence continues at coordinate 482,755 of VZRQ01001494.1, forward strand.
TAACATAACACAGTAATGCTGCAGGGTCTGAAATTACCTTTATTCTTACAAGTAGCCTTGGTGACTTATCTAACTCCTGCAGGCTGGCATTTCCCATGATGTGGTTTGCACAAAAAAAAAAAAAGAAAAAGAAATTGTCTTCAAAAAATACTGAAGAAAATCCGTTTTATGGTTTTGGAATTATCACAGAGCAAGCTGAGTTCATCACAGCAGGGAAATTACATTCAGGCATCCCCTTTCTGCTATTTTCTGGTAATTCAGGGCAAATCTAGATACGAGGAGCTCCAATCAGCCCTGTCCATCACACGCCGAGGGAAAGGTGCTTTGTCCATTTTCTTACCTGGAGAGGTGCTGAACCAACTCCGGTGGGGTGGCAGCAGCCCGAGGGCTCCAAAATAAATCCCTTAAACTTGTTTTAAAAAGCAGCTTGCAAAAGCCGAGCAGCCCAGTGGAAATGTCCGACACAGCAGATGCTGCCGTGGTGAGAGGCACAGACAAACCCGATTTTAAAGCTACAAAGGCTGGGTTGGTCTGGGCTCTGGGAAACCTGGTCTGGTGGAGGTGTCCCTGCTCAGGGATGGAACGGGATTGTCTTTAACGTCTCTCCCAACCCAAACCTTTCTCTGACCCCCTGAAAATGGAACCGAGAACCCACGTAACTAACACCATTCGCTATTTCCAAGAAACTGGAGGGAGTTGTCTCTGATTTGCCCCCTCCCAGGCCGTTCCCCTCCTTCAGAGGTTGCAGCCGTCACCTCCAATCTTTGGAAGAAGAAAGAATGAACGAAGTTTTGAGCTCACACAGCAGTTCAGGGCTGCCCATCGCTGTATTTTCGTGTGACTCAGCGTAGGAATCAGCTCATCCTTTTGCATGAAAGTTCACCCAGACTGACGAAAAACAACAACAAAGGCAGAGTCCTGGATTGCCAGCACACACTGGAGTTGGTTTTGGTGAAGAATTTAAAACTTTGCTCTTCTGAATACAGCAGCAATGAATTCAGTCTATTTTTCAATGTATTTAAAGGGGGAGAGGAAGCCCTTTGTTGAAGGGAAATAGCATATTTTACCATGGGAGAAGGAAAGACTTGAGGAAATAAATAAATAGAATTTATTTCTTCGAAAGCTATTTAAACCCTGAGAGGCTTTGAAAACAGAGCAGTCTGCTAAAAACTAATTATTTAGTACCCTGAAAAAGTAAAATAATGATGTTAACTCTCATTAAGACAGAGCTGTTTGCAGCAAGGACTGTGCTTAACCCCAATACTGAAAAGTTTTATGCATATCCCTGTCTTTACTGCACTCGTATCCCAAAGCAACAAAAAAAGGCACAGAAAATAAACAGGTGATTAAAAGATACTGCCCTGCGTATCTGCACAAACTGGCCCAACACACACATTGATATATTTGTATTTAAATCCCTTTTTTCTCTTACAAGTGCCCCTGAAGCAGAGTCTCAGAGCTTCCCCAGCCACACCTACAGACAGCATTTCACCGCTTTAAATCTGCACTTCCGAAACGCTTCACGCCACATTCCTTGCTCACAACCACTCTCCTCTTGCACTGGTAACTTGCAAGAGTTAATCCAGCTGAAAAAAAGAAATCGTTCTGGAAGTAAAAATATTAGTCAGCAGCATCGGATTCGTAATCTATGTGACCAAAAGAACTTCAGCCCTGGTCCATAGGAGAAGGCAGCACCTTTGGCTGCAGATTTAGCAGGAAACTGTACCCCAAGGTGTCTGGGCACTGCCATGGCATGAGCATTAAGCCTATAAAATAGCATATATAATTATCAAAATGCCAGCCAAGCACTTGGCAGGAAGATCTCATTCCTTCATGCTTGGACTCACACTGCCCAACATGTGCAATGATCTCCAAGTTAAGTAGCTGTCGTGTGTTTTGGGTCAATTTACACACATCTCTGCACAGGATTTAAAAAAAATAAATAAATCAAACTTCTTTCAATTTACTATCACCTGGAAGAAAAAAAAAAAAGAAAAAAGGAAAAAAAATAAAAGAAACAATTAAGTGAGGTGCAAAAATGCCAATTCAGTACGCAGTGCCAATCCAAACGCAGAGGAAAATCTCCATCCTGGCAGAGATAGGTCAAAACTGTGCCCAAAGTCACCATGAACAATGAGGTGTTACAAATACCTCAGTGCTAAATACTCTGCAGAGTATTCTGATCCTTCCCATATGCTCCTCTTCCAGCAATCCCAATTATTACTCCTCAAACAGTTACATGTGTGTGTGTGACTGGGAGGAAACAGGTTTTAACCATGATTCCAGATCCTTTGAACATCTAAACTCTCAAAGAAATTATTTTCCAAGCCCCCAGAGCAGGGATTTCCAGCCCAGCATTCAGAACAATGGGAGGTGCAGAATATACCCCCAATCTATATTCATTACAGTGAAACGTGTCTCTGTCACCTCCTGTCACCTTAATGAAGGGTTAATTTAACCATCTAATTGGGAGCGAAAAGTATTGATGATACGAAGGGGTGTGACTGGAAGTGAGCCTGCACGGAGACAAAAAACCTGCTAAAAGAGATGGGCTGAATCCTCACCTCCCGATGGTGCTCGCTGATTTAGAGCTCTGCCAAAATAAGGTCACCTACACCCTGTTTGCAACCCATAAACACTTAGAAAAGGCCGCCTTTGTTAACAGAACGCCAAAGATAAGAAATTAAGGCATAAATGGGGCGAGTGTGGGGAGGGAAGCCAGATATTACTCGAAACAGATTTAACAACCGATCCTCTAGAAACGGATTAAAGTACCTGTGAAAAATCCTAAACGTACCGCTGAGTACCAGGCAGGACAACCCCGCTGACCAAAGAGGTGACCCTACATTTTAACAGGTTAAAATTTTCAGTTCATCTTAACAATAAGCTCTTTTCCTCCTTTAATACTATTTGCACACCCCTGGTGAAGTGCCCTGCTACAATCAGAGTTACAGCCTTGGTTTCTAGAAAACCTTATCATCCCTTTCCACATCACTTCTGAAAGTTGTGCTCCTTACTTTTTACTGTTTGTATCAATCTTACAACTTGGCCGATTTTGGCAATCAGCTCTTTTTTTTTTTTGAGAGGTTCTGTTTTGTTTTTCTCGTGCCTTTGTGAAATTTCATTTTTAAATGGTCGTACAGCAGGAGACAGACACTGTCCCCACTCCAAAGAAGTGAACCATGGCTGGGCAGCACTTTGCAAAGGTCTAGGCTGCCATGAGAGGTTTTCTGATGCAGCTCGGGGCAAGGATAACCCTGCTCAGCCCTAATACAACCCTCAGCATCCCTTTATTCCATATACCCAGTCATGTGTTTACTCATCCTGGGGAGAGGGTGAACATGAACGCCTCTTTTCCAGAGGGGAAAAGTTGTTGGAGGGTTTACCTGGATGTTGTCTGCTTATCACCAGGACAGATGAAAGCAAACAGCCCGTGCTCCACCCCTGGGTGGAAGGGAGCGGAGGAATGCAGTCCCCTCCCAGCAGCCACACCGGGATGGGCCTCCGGCTCCTCCCTGGCCAGCTCCTTTCACGGGGACTTCACAGCTCAGGGTACCACCGCCCCCCGCTGCTGATCACCCCGATAGCATCGGTGCCAAGCACGGCAGAGGATGGCTTTAGGGCTCAGTAATGCGTTTGTCACACCCGGGGGTCACAGCTTTGACACCCCGCCCGGGGTGGTGGTGTGGGGCAGCACCGTGGATGGGCTGGTTTCACGCCGTGGGCTTGGGGCAAGCCTTGACTCTTCAGCCAGGGTGGCTTATAAATGTGCAATTAATACGGATTCTTTCTCAGAACCCGAGTTTTCCCAGACACATTTCTGCGTGGCAGAAATTAATTATCTGCTCGCTCATTAGCAGCCCCTGGAACTCTCCAGTGCAACCCTCGGGGGCTCTGGGTGGGAAAAGGGACCCCCAGCCATGAGCAAGGCAGCCGCTGAACCCTTAAGTCGCACTTTTTATGGCCAGTTAAATCACCCCTTTTCCCTCTAAAATGCCACTCCAGCAGCACGGACCCTCCCGAGCTGCCCGGGCAGGGTGGGTGAGTGGGTGGAGGGCTGGGAGGGGTGCCCTGCAGCGATGGATCCCCTGCTCAATCCCTTCCCAAAAACAGCCATCAACGTGCCCCGGCCCCATTCAGCCGCATCCTGCCCGCAAATCCCTCCGAGCGGGGGCATTTAGGTCTGGATCGTGACAAAGCCTGATTTGCACTTGTGCATATCAGGGTGACACTTTAGCACCTTCCTCCATGGCCATCACCAGGCGCAGGAGCCACCAGCCCGAAAATCCTCTGCCCTGGCTGCCCCAGGGGCTGCGCTGGTGACACGGATGTGGGGGACAAGGCACCGACCCTGCTGTCCCCACTGTCCTCGGGAATTTTCAGAAGCACCTTGGTCTCCTCCGGCCCAAGTCTCCTAGTCCTTAAAACTGGAATTACACAACTGACTGCCCCCTTGAAAAACACTCCGCTAGACCCAGGGTTTAGGAGCATGTAAGTTGTGTCCTGTGGCACTCGAGATGACAATTTTGTGTTCTCACGACTTTGCAACAAGCAGGAATTGAATCGGATCTGCACCCAGCTCTTCTTTTCAGCACAAAGCACAAACGTTCACATGCTCTGCTGCTTCAGGTTCCAAAAAATTCGCATTCCGCGCCGTTCACTTAGGGCCTGGAAAAGGTGCTGTAAATCCCCGAGGACCCGACGCACAATTCCCACTGGATTCAGCGGTGGAAGCTCCAGAGATGCTTCCTTCAAGTGCTATGTAAATATTCCGGGCTGTGAGCGATAAAGCAGCTCTAATGATGGGCTATGCTAATGAGCCGAGCTGTGAATTGCAGCAGTTCAGGAGCACATCTCTGCTGCGCTTCGGCCGTAGGCAACAGGTGATCCCGGGCGGAGGGGCAGGAAAAGCAGCCGGATTGTTCAGCATGTGGCCCAGCAGCCCGGGAGGGGTTCCCAAAGCACCCAAACTGCACTGAGTGAGCTGCCAAGTGAGGGTTATAAATTGGATCTACTGCTTGGCATCACAAAGAACCATCGCGTGTACTCAGTTTTTATAAATTAATTGCAATTATTCGTCGCTTAAACTGTCGCAGCATAATAACGCCCTCATATTTTTCACTGAAATATTTAAAATTCACTTTCAGCAGAAATGTCGTTGTTTGGATGTATAGAGGCAAAAAAAATCCAAACCCACCTGTAATGATTTTTTTCTGAGCCAAATGGGGTTAATTTATAGTATAGCATAACAAATAATGCTGCTCAAATTCAGCCTTGTGGCTCAAGGTAAAGATTCTTGAAAGCGAACTTTTAAGTTACATGAATCATCTCAGGGGTGCCCCAATCAGTTGCCCAGCTCTCGAGGGGAAAAAAAAGAGTATAACACTTGCAGAAAGATAAAGCCATTAAATTACTACCTTCTGTGGGGAAAAAGAGACCGACAAAACCCCCCAAAAAACAACTAAACAAAGAAAAAAACAAAAACAAAACCACAGATAATCTGTCACAGAGGATTAATAGAACGGAGTTTATCAGAAGCTGTTCAGCTAAAATACTAAACTGAGTCATCTGTGCATGAAACTTTGTGCATTCGGGCTCTGATATTTTGTCTGCATCGTCCGTAATTCTACGCAAAATCGCCTATTTCTAATCGCCAGGGATCTCTTATCGTTGCCCAGGTATGCTGCAGGACTGCAGGGACCCTGGGCACCAGGGAGAACAGGAGTTGTGGCTGAGGTCCGCGCGGGGATTTGGGGTCATTCCCGGCTGGAATGCGGAGTGGGAAAGCGGAGCCGGCTGAGATCTGAATGCAGATGCGGGATGCCACCCCCGGCACCGCCACTGATGGGGCACTCTGGCACCGCCGGGCTCGATGCGGCGATAATCGCAGCCTTGTGCACCGGCTGTCCCCTCCCGGGAGTTGCCATTTCACCTCAAAAATGTGGAAAATTCACCAGAGGGGGTGAAATTCAGCGAGCTCCTGAATTCTGAGCCTACTTCACACTGCAACTGTGCTTTTCCCAATGCTGTGCCATGAACCAGGATGTCCAGCAGCTGTCACAGGATTGAAAATCTGCTTGAAAAGAAAAAAAAAAAAGGCTGAGGTCTCGATTTTTTTTCCAACGACAAAAAGCAAAGCTCTTTTTTGCCACTCTCCATTCCCCTACCACGTAGCTCTCGTTGCTCACCCAGACACTGGCAAGGCTTCTTCAACCGAATAACTGGCAAAACCACTTTTTAACCCCTCCAGATATCAGTCAGCAACTGGTATAGCACGAGCTTTGCTCCTCTGGGGGAAAAAAAAATCGGTTTAAGAAAAAAACCCTCACTTCAGTAAGATTTTTTTAAAATTTAAATTTTTAATAACAGCGTGTTTTATGGCGCCTTTTCTCCCTTCTTTCCTTAAACAACCTGCAACCGTAATTTTCACGTGTAAAAGGCACTTTTGGTGATTTTGCAGAGTTATCCCGGGTGACACCGCAGCGCTAATCCTGCCACACTGGCGGCTCTTGGAAGTGAAACCTACAGCAAATTTTGATTTCGGCCACACCTTTGTAAAACTAGTTTTTCCATGCCAAAATATATAACAGAGATCAAAATCTCCACCAGCAGCGCCAGAAGCTCTCTGACAAGTGATAACCTCTGGGTAGGCTCCCAGCTGTGACCCAGGTAAATCTGTCTTACTAAAGGTCACGCGTGGGAAAATATTGCATTTCAATTCCACCACGCGGGGTTAGGAGAAATCTAACCACCACCAAAAGTGTGTTCCCCACCAGTGCCCATCAGCGCTCCAGCCGAGCTTCCCCTGGCAACATTTTCCAGGCAAATCCCCACCCCAAAGCAGCGCCAAACACGGCCGGGACAGGATGGAGAGATAAGCACCCAGTCCCGCATTCCTCCCACACCCACAGCTCCCAGGCAGAGGGCGGATAAAGAGGAGGCAGCTGGCTCCCAGGAGCAACGCTGGGACCTCCCCAAACAGTGCTGCTGACTGATTCAATCGCAGGGTTGCAGGATTTTCAGGATGGAGGATGAGGAGGTGCTGGGCTGTTGGTCCCTCCGTGCTCGTGTCTGTTCCTGATGGTCCATTCAGGAGGCGGCTGGCAGAAAGGGCTGATGTCGATGCACTCCAAAGCAGACCCAGAGACCAAACCCAGTGCCCTGTGCTCACAAAGGCCCGGCTCACTACATTTCAAAGTCACTTTTGCAGACTCTTGGCTTCAGCTATGATGCCAACAAGCAGGCAGCCATTAATAGGATATTTTATCTCGCTGTATATGCAAGGAAAACGGATTCCAAATTGAGAGCCGTTCATTCAGAGCGCACAGCAGAAAGCCGCAGAGTTTAACCAGGAGGTTTTTGGTAGGATGCTGTACGGAAGGGTCACAGAGAATGAAAGGGCTGAATAAATCCCATGGCCAATTACATGGTCACTGAATCATGAAAAGGCCGGGCTCCTGGAATTTTGCAGCTGCTAGTGGATTCAACGGATGCATCAAACCAGCAGCAAACTCAGCTACAAGTTACCCCACCACAGAATTGATCTGAACAAAATGAACTCAGAGCAAACCCCCATCATGCAGAAATCTTCAAGGGAACACTGATAGACTTTAATTCCCATTATCCTCCCCTGTCTTCAGGATTCATTTGTATACTTCACTGCAAAAAACATGAATTGCCTTTTGTGTTCAATGAAAAGCATGAAAAGCTTCGTAGAGGTTTTATCTTTAGTGAAATTAATCCCACCCTTTAAGCGTGGTTATTTACTGGGGGCAGGAAAAGCATCTTTAAATTGAGTTTGACTCTCCTTAGATAAGCTCTGACAGTCAGCACAGGGGAAAAACAGAAAACGAGTACATGGGTGTTTACTGTCCCCCTACCAGAGTGGCAAAGCCATAGGACACAGGATGATTGCCAGCCCTCTTGCAGAAGTAGCCCCGAGGATCTGAAACCATGATTACTTTAAGCCAGGATGCAGTGACCGAGGAGCTGGCATAGAAACCCTGCCCTCTCGAAGGCCAGGAACCCCTCAGCAGAGGTGTAAGGGGGAAATCGGGAGGAATTCCCTCCAGGGCTGCTGGAGCTCCACCATCAGCACAAGGAAATGCTGCAGACAGGGCCCATTTTGAAAATTCCATTCCAAACAGGGGGCAGAGCATCAGTGTGAGGTGAGGGATCACTACTGGCTCTACCCCTGCCTGACTGGGGGCCCCTGGACCTTTTTCCTTATGGAACTGAGTTGCACTGATTCCTTTGCTAAGTGTTTGGAGATCTCACAGGAAAAAAATCCCACCCAAAATTAAGAATCATCATCAAACCACAAGTTCTGTCCTTGTATAGCACTCCCAGGGTAACAAGACATTCAGGAATGCACCTGATCAGGGATGTTCCAACCAGAGAACAGCAATTATTTTACAAAAGACTGTGAAGAACAGCCATGAAATACTGTTCTCCCCCTCCTTCCAGCACAATGTTCTTCTCTACAGCTCACAGATGTTTTATCCAGTCCTGCTCCAACATCTGAAAACTCCTGGGGACACTCTTGCACATCTGCCTATTATTTTCCTGGCATTAAATCCTCCCATTTTTCCTGGCTGTGTCACAGGCCACCACCCGGCACAAGGAGTTTTTCTCCTTGCATCCTTCAGGCGTTACACAGACTTCTTCCTCCCTTCAGTGGCCATCCCACAGTCCCTCATACACCCTCCTTTGTACCCGATGTTTCTTGAGAATGCCTTCTAGACCTCTTAAGGGATTTTTTTTAGTTGAGGTCTCAGTTTTGTCCGTCTGCCCTGTGTGGGTGACCAGCTGGTGCAGACATGCATGCTACATCCGTGTGGGAAGACTGCACCAACATCCCGCTCACCTTCCCCTTCCCCTGATTAATTTTCCTTAATTAAAAAGCACATAACCTTCCTGTACATCCGTAGGGTGCCTCTGCCACAGCCAGGACCTTTGAGAGGTTCCTCAAGAGCAAATGCCAAAGGATTCACGGGTTGTGAAATCTGCCATCCTCTCTACCTGCTGCGAGGACAGAAATCCACAGGTCCCAGTGATCTCAGATGGGCATGGACATTTCTAGATGGTTACATTTTCATGACAAAAACATTTTTCCTGCCTGCTGGCTCTAAAGACACCTCAGCTACTCCTGCAGTACTCAGTCACCAGAATCCTCAGCACTACAGAGCTGTTGTCTCCTCTTTCCCTCTCACCTCAGGAGCCTCTAAATGTTGAGGGCACTTAAGGCCACTGAAACTGAAATGTTGCCAAGCATTTAACAGCTGATCCTACCCCCAAATATTCCAGCCTGAAGATGACTTCACTGAACCCAGGGAAGGAGAATTTGCTCAGACAGATGTCTCAGGTGAAAATGTTGCTATTTTAGGATTAGTCAAGTTTTACCAGAGAATTATTATTAAATTCCCTCTTCAGACCAAGTTTAACAATGAATATGATGAGTGCTAAAGTAGTGAGAATATGGCAGCACCATTTGTGGGACAACACGAGACCTGAGAGTATTCATTTGTTTTCTCTGTTACTGGATCCAACAATTATTAAACACGTTTTTATGCCCTATACTTTAAGAAAAGTTACTGCAGGGATACAAGGGAATGCAGGGGGAATTCACTGCCTGCTCGTTGGCCGGGATACAATCCTGATCCACACTTGGATGTTTTTAAACACTTCTGTACTTTAAGGTCAGAAGGCACCATTATGATCCTTTACCCTGAACCCTTGAGGCACAGCCAAGACTATTAAATTTTACCCAGCAGTTCCTGGAGAGGACAGAATTATTCTCTCCTCCTGCATAAGTGAACTCTACTGAGCCCAACAGCTTGTTATTCATACTCCAAGGCAAGCAGCACCTACCACAATTTGAGTGATGAGATAAATAATAATGCAGCCAACCAGAATGGGAGACAAACTAGAAAAAATCTTCATCGAAATTCAGCGGATCTGGGCTAGCTCCCTCTCAAAAGCTCCCCCATCCATCCTCCCCTTCACACAGAGATTTTAGGGACAAATGCCAGTAGATCTCTATTGTTCCTGCTCATTCATTAGCTACAACTGCTTTTTTCTGTTGTGCTCACACTTCAAGGTAAGGATAAGATCCTGGCCACATTGTGCACTGTGCACGTTGAAAAAGTACTCTTGAGACACAGAAAATGAAGATTATTTTAAATACAAAATTACATTGCATTGTTTCCTTCACAGTTTTAAGCGATCCTCAGAAATGAAACATGCGTGTTTCAAGGTGATAAACTTCTTTCATCCCGTTACCTTTGGACTTTCCCCTTCCATCTCCATTAGCTGTATCATTCTCCTTCTTTGCATCTAGCCCCCTTCAGTAAATGGACTCAGTAAAGCCCCTCTTGGTACTATTTGTCACATGTAATTCCCATGCCCGCAGCAAGTATTTGTGATTAAATCATAAAAGCCTGGTTGTAAATCGCTGCCCTGCCTCTAGTCCTCCCTTCCACATGCACCAGTGCAGCTCATGAGCTGCCTTCTAAGGCTTCAAAGGGGAGGAGAGGGTCTCAGTTTAGCTGGAACAATGCATTTCACAGAGCCACAGCTTTCACTTACCTCCCATGCTGGGGGTTACTATTTGCTTTCCCACACTTCCCTTTGGGCTGCTCCGGTCTTTGGAGCTGGAATTAAGGCAGGCACAAACGGGTTAAACCTGCTTAGATACATGAATGCGATCATCAAAATCACACCTAAAACTCCAGAAGCTGGGGAAAACAAGTCCTGTTCCCCTGAAAAGCTCCCAGCCTCAAGCACATCAAAATAAGAAGGGCTCGAGGGTTATCTTTGCAACGAATTTTGTGATGCAGTTTATTGAAGTGGCCTGCCCCCCGTTTGCAAGTGGGTTTTGTCTCATTAATTAGGCAGGGTAAGCCCACATCCCCTCCCTCACACCCGAGCTGCTTCGCCCTCTGCTTGCAACCCTGACTTTTTTTGGGTGACTTATATAGTCATAAAACTGCCTGGCAATGAAGGTCTTGCTTTTTCTCTCCCCAGTCCTTCTGTGGGCAAGCCAATCTTAAAACCTACAAGTGACAGTGGTTCATATTAAGAACTGTGCAGGGAATTCTCCCATGGACTGGTAACGAGCTCAGCCATCACAGTTTGGAAGCCCACCAAGGAGGTGACCCCGTGGACTGCTTCTCGTTCCAGGACCACATTCCCCTACTTCCTTGGCACAAATCAAACAGAGAATCTGGTGCTGTAACCACGCAGCACCTTAGAGACAGTTAATATGTCCTCATTTCAGCATCACCTTGTCCTTCCTCTACTGCTTCCCATCCAGAGCCAGAACCTCTGGCTTCACTCGACAGTGCCTTGCCCGGAAGCAGATAGAGACAAAAGCACATTTGCCACTCATCTGCCTACTATTCACTGAAGATGAAGCAGATCAAGCACCAAAAGTCTGCCAGTGCCTTTGTAACACCAATCCTGGAGGGTATTTCTCTTTATTCCTCCTTCCTGCCCTTGCAGTCCTACCTGGGCAAGGTACGGAGCTGCTCAGCACCCGACTGGCAATATCACATCTCAGCAATATCCTCATTTCTTGTCAGCAGCTGGCATGGGACCAGCAACAAAATCCTGGTGTGAAGCTGTTAGAAACTCTAATTTGATAAAAGCCAGAGGTAAGAAATTCTGTTGGGAAAGAAGGGGTGAAACCTCAGTGTGAGGAAAAATGAACTTTCTTGAGGCCATGTGTACAAAACACGCACTGGGCTCTTTCACTGGGCTGGCATTCTGACAGCCCAATGAAAATGTTTTCACCCCCAAAAAAGATAGGGCTCTGTGGTCAGTCCTCCCCTGGGTGTGGAGGTTGTGTTCACAGCCAGTTTCTGGACCTTGGCAGGATGGAGGAGGGAGGTGCAGCCAAGCAGAACCCGAGCCCAGGCACAGGACTGCAAAACCTCATCAGATACTTGTTCAGTTCAATTTAGGCTGGCCTAAATTCTAGTCCTCTCTTGAATAATTGAAAAGAAAACGATTGTGGGAAAAGTTTCATGTAACAGGAAGTCCAAAGGATGTGCCAGGTTTTGGCAGCCCCACGCTCCTCTGTGCAGCTCACAAGCCTCACCATTAACTGGCCTGTCAGTCACTGAAAACAAAATAACTCCGGGGCACAGATGGACAGCCCTGTGCAAGAGGCCAAAACAATCGTGTTTCCTACTCCAGAACCTCCAGGAGATCTGTCAATGCCACCACAGACTAAACTCTTCAGTGATCTTTTTGTTTTACTGCTGTCTAAACAAAAAATACCAAAAGATTTCTTGACGCCTTTAACAATTAATCCAAAGTTATTCGTCCCTGCTTACACAAGACTTTCAAATCAGAGGATTTGTTCCTGTCTGGAATTGATACAAGTACAGCCTGAAATCCAGAGGGAAGAGCAGAAGAGTTATTGCAAAGGGAAGTAAAACACTTTCAAGGAGGTGTTCTCCTTACTTTGAGTATAGTTTAAAAAAAAATTGTTGTAATATTCCATGCTCTGCACAAAATCATCCAAATCAGGAAAACTTCTTAGGACAGAGGACACATGCAGGGCTAGTCCTTCCTGCAGCCACTCACACAGCCCTGCTGAATGCCTGGAAAACTGCACAGAATTCCCTCGAATCAAACGTTTGCCAGTTTGTATATTCAGCTCCTTTACTTCCTTTAACTTTAGGGCCATGACACTTAATTCAGTTACTATCCCAGCTCTGGTATGCTCATAAAAAATTCACACCTGTTTCACAAATGTTCACCTGTTTAACAGACTAAGGTTTAAAGGAAAGGAAGTTTTTGCTTAATTATGGAAGTATAACTTGCTTTTCTGAAGGAATTCCTACTATGACACTTGCTGTTTACAGGCTGTAAAAGGAAAACTGCCCAGTGAATCGAAAGGGGAAAAAAAAAGGGAGGGGTGAAGGGGGAAGAAAAAAAAGAGAGAAAATAATTATTTGGATTAAAATATCTTTCCTTAACCTCGTGGAAGAGAAGCTTCTCTGACTCGGGCAGCACAGCACAATGAAAATGAAATCAATGCCGAGTGTCTTACCCTGAACTCTGAATGGGCCAAGTTCCCATTGACTTTCAAGACTTCTTCCCCTGCAAATGGCATTCAGGAACAGTCGTTACCTGCACCGAAGGCACGTCCACCACTACCTTCTGTCTCTCCCCTTTGTGTCAAGTAGATGTATAGAATTTTTGAAAATCAGCACAGCAAGCTGTGAATGATGCATGAAATGAATGAGCCGAGCCTCGTACAAAGGGGAAATCCTGGAGGCTTGGTGCAATCACTGCTCTACTATTTCCTATGGCCTGCATAGAAAAGATGCATAATATTCTCCGCAGAGACAAAGAAAAAAGCTCACCAAGGCCAGAAGTCTCAATCAGAAGCCCCAGAAGAGATAAATGGCAGAAGCTCACAAGTTTTTAACATTGCTTAATTTCCCTCTTATTCCCAAGCTCTTCCCCACAGGTGCCTGGCGCTCTCAGCCGTGGGAGCACGTGGAATACACACATGGGGATCCGGGGCTCTGAGAGCCCCTCTCACTTTGCATTTCTTTGGAGGCAGCCCAGCTTATGCAGGAGTTTCACACCTCACACCCCATCGGCCGAGGGGAGTTTGCACCAATTCCCCCAGCATGGGATGGCCGAAGCACGGGAAAAGGTGCAGATTTTTCCACAAGACCTGCAGGGTGTGTTGAAACCCCATAACTTCTTCCTCATGTGGACATGAATCGGAGACTTCACTTACATCAGCACAAATATTTTTAAACCAGGCCAAACCACGGTCAGGTTGATTAGCCTTAATTTGATGTGCTACTGAATAGAATCAACCTGATATGAATATATTAGAGTTGAACTCAGCAACAGCAATAAAGATGAGCATCCTGAGCATGACACTGCGGTACATAATTTATTATTTCATCATGGAGAAGGTATAAATACATCTTTTTATGGGTGTGCTGTGACCTCCCCCAGTTCTCTTGCTCTCTCTCTCACACACGTTTGCTCACGTGCATTGCAACCTCCCCTGCTGCACTGAGGAGGGAGAGATACTTTAGAAACTAGAAATCAGAGGTTTAATGGGGATACAGAGCTTCTGAGGAGGCCTTTGGAAGAAGCAGATCTGAAATCCTGTTTGCTTGACTAGCAACACAAAGAGTTGGCCGTGAATGGTATTCGCTGCAAAGAATAATTAATTCCTCATCCTGAGGAAAGTCACTGTGCTGCCCTGAGTGCTGCATCCAGAGGCACCAGTTAAAAGTTGTGATCAGGCAGTGCATGGAAAGCTGTTCTGGAAATCTGCACGAACCACTAAATTACCCCATGCGAACACATCTGCAAGGACAGCTCTGCACACCTCGCTTGAGAAATCATAAAAGAATTTGATTCAAATTTTCTCTCTTTGTGATTTCACTGGTTTGTCAGAATTTAGTAGCAAAATTTGCCATAGAAATAATCTGAATCTGCAGCATGTGAATAAACTGGGCATGACTACAATAAATCTAGGATAAAGGTCTGTGTAAGCTGAAAAGAAGCCTTCAAGCTTCTTACTTTTGCAGGCACTGAGAATAGCAGCAACATTCCAGTCCTGAGCATCACCCAAACTTCAGATTTCAGGTGTACTCCTTCCTAAGAAATCATCCTTTCCATTAACATTGGAGGATAGTTAGACAAGTTCCTATCTTCCTAATAATGTTCCTGAGAAGTATCTTTCTTGGTCTCATGTTTGATATGGGACGGCTAAAAAGATAATTTATGAGTGCTAATGCTTTTCCTGAATTTCTTCTTCATCTCTTCTTGTAGCAAAGAACTGGAAGTACAAAAATGTGTGGTTTAACATATATTCTTAAAATACCCATAATCAGTTTCCTCTGCTAATTATTAGACTTCACTCACTGTTTCAAAAATTTAATTTAAAGTATTTTCACTTACCAACTTTTGTTGTTCAATTAACTCTGAAGCTCTTTGGCACAGGAAGGAATCATGAAAATGTAACCCAATACACGTGGTTTTGACAAACCAACAGCACCAAGTCTTATCTTCCACTCAAAAACATGTTAAAACAAAAGCCTAAATATTGTCATTACACTCAAATGCCAGCATTAACCTCTTCACAGCCGGTGCTCAGTCGTTCTAAAGATAATGGACACACTTGCATTTATTCTGGATGTTGTAGAATATGGCTGGAGTTGTTTTAACTGTGCAAAGAGTTGCTAATGGTTGTGCACACGCAACGAGACAGCAATTTATAGTCTGGAACTTTACCTGGTCTCCCACAAATGTTAATGGCTCCATTCTGAGCCCTCCCACACCAGCAGGAGTAGGAAATCTCACACGGGCAGTGCTCAAAAGGCATTTATTTAGATTTAATGCACGCAGGAGGGATGTCAAGGGCCAGATACTCTGCAAGTTTAAAATCTGAGTTCAGTACAAGTAACACATACCTTCATCAGTTCTAAAGAGAACGTGTTTCTGCATTTGTTCATGAGGAAAATTTCCTGAGGCCAAGCAAAGGATGTGACAGAGCTTTCTGGGAAAAAAAGTTGTCTTTCAGGCAGTGTCTCCCTCTATGCTGTTGGCTGTCTAATGAAATACGCTCCTGCTGAGGCAAGAAGAGGCTGCACCTCTGTTTGTACCTGATGTACAAGGCTGGGTTCCAGGGTCTGTCCCCCACCCAGTGTGTGCACCTGTTCACAACCCTTCCTGCAAGCTCTGACCACAGCTTACGAACTTCGGGATAAAGTTTAGCCCCGGGAAGCTGAAAACTGCTTTGGGAATTTTACCTGGACATCTCAAAATCAGGAAATCAGGAAAAGCAGCCCTTGGAACTTAGCCTTTCCTATCAGGAAAACCACGGGTAGGAGCTTCCAGAGATATTTATCCAGAGACATTTCTCTGTGGCCCCTCAGGGACTTGCTCACACACCCTCCTTCGGCCCTGACTTAGGGCAACCATGGATAACTTGAGCTAAAAAATACTACAAGTTTTGGGAAACAAGTGTTTCTACCCTTCCATGGCAGAGTATCCACTTCCAGAAAACTCAGATGCAAAGAACAACTGTTTATAGTGATGCAGCAACTCTGAAGACCCCAAGTACAGTTCCAGTGCTGGCAGCTGCCCACCTGCTCAGGAGCCCTCACTTTTCTCAGACCTGCACCTGCACATTTCCCTGGGAAGGTGGAAGAATTGTTTCAGGGAACAGGATCTTCACACTTCTCCACTCAGAGCTGTCCTGGCACTGCCAGTTCTGGAGAGCTCTGGAGAACAGTGTGACTCCCAGCTGAGATGAAATAGGTCCTGCTGCTGCCCTGCCTGCCTGTGCCCAGTACACTACTAACACCACCGATGTTACCACCTTCTCTCAGACCTCCAGGTTATTTATGGAGCTGCTTCTCCTCCCAGAGCTGGTAAATCACACTACTAAACCCTCACGCTCCTACCTGAAGGGCAGCAGCACAAACAGGCGGAAGCAGAGCCACAGATTTCACCAGAAATCTTACGGAAGGGTCGAGCTGTGGGTATGAAACACGCCGAGTTCTCATTTGCAAAGTGATCACCCCCAGCCCGTCCCGGGGGCAGTGGTGGTGCCTGAGCTTTGCCGCACTGACCAGAGGGCGGCCGGCCCCGGGCGCTGCTCTGTGCGGGGCCAGCGTGCGGGACCCCGCTGTGGGAGCTGCTCCGGGAACTGCCCCTTCCCCGGGTGGCCAGGAGCCAGGCACCCCCCGCCAGCGAACGAGGGTCTCGGAGCGCTTTGCAGAACACCCTCGCCTCAGGGAAGAGCCCGAGGAAAGCCCTGCTCGAGCCTGGCCGTGCTTCCCGGCGGAGAAGGCAGGAGCCGCTGCCGGGGCATCCACGCACCGGGGCCGGGAGGCAGCGCGGGGCCCCGGCCGGGCCGGGAGGGACGCGGCGGGGAAGGAACGCGGCTCCGACCGCTCCGGGCAGCTCTCAGGCAGCCAAGGGGCACAAAATCTTCCCCAAAGCCGTTGTCGGTAAGGGGCGGCAGGGCAGGTCCCCGTACCCGAACAGCAGCAGCGCCCTGGCGTTCCCTCTCCTCCTGTCCCGAGGCAAGCAGCGGAGGGGCAGCGGGAGCAGGCGAGAGGCGAAACTCGAGGCGGGGATGCGCTGTGGGGCGGCGAGCTCGGAGCCCGGCCCGGAGCCCTGCCGAGGAGCCGGGGAGACCCGTGGGGACCCGGCCGGAACAGGGCTCGGAGGGAGGGCGAAGCGAT